>JADRCH010000092.1:2647012-2693216 GCA_019843965.1 Rhynchomys soricoides
ACCTCCCACCTGAGGCTAACACCTCTCACCTGCTGCTAGCACCTCCCCCTGCTGCTAGCACCTCCTCCCTGCTTCTAGCACCTCCTATCCCATAAGTAAGCCTAATAAACTCATTAGTTCCCCAGGATGAACAACTGTGGACTCCTGTGGTACAGGTGTCATTGGAATCTTATGAGGAGGGGAGGAGGGGTAGAGGATCTTTATGTCTCCCTAGGGAAGGAATTCTGTAAACAACCAGCCAGCCCACTGAACAGCTGAGAATAAAGCTGTCTTCCCAGTCTTCCACCTGCAGGGTGGACTCTTGGGTAGGGACAGATGGATACACAGTGGAGATACCTGTAAGTAGCTGGCTCTACCAAAGCAGAGCCTCATGAAGGTAGACTAAATTCATGTAAACTCCTGTTGCTTCTGACAGTTGGAACAGGCATCTTGGAGAAGCTGAGGCATGTGGCTATGGGGCTAGACACAGGCCCACGCCTGCGGAAGAAGGCTGCTGGAGGAACAGCCAGGAAGATAGAGCATCCGAAGGCCTGCCAGCCACTGCTTCCTGCCCTGAGGCACGTCAGCAGATCAGGGACACATGTGAGCTACAGTGGCCATCACCTCCTCTGCCCACCTGTTTCTGAGGGCTTCCTGTATTTTACCTCAAAGGCTGGCAGACCTCTCTTGTTACCAGGGTGCCTGAGTATCTGTTTTGATTCATCCCAAGTAAAGTGTGGTGAAATCTGTTGGTTTAAAGTCCAGAGCTCCCTGTCATGACCCCCAGTGCAGCTTTGTACAGTGAGGTTTATGACCATCTTGGCCAGTGCGACAGATTACCTATACAAGAACCACCTAGCCCTTTGCAGTGGGGTTCTGGAAGCCAGGATTCCCGGCACAAACTTGCCTTGAACTTGCATCCAGGAACAGGAAGCAGAGAGAGAAATTTGATGCTTTGGCCCAGTTTCTCCTTTTAATCGGTCTGAGACCCTCCTCTATGGAATAGTGTTCCCTGCTCGGTCTAGAAGCTCCACCACAGATATGCCCAGAGCTCTGTCTTCTAGGTGATTCTAGGTCCTATCACATTTCCAATTAATTTTAACCAACATGATGGCGTAGGGAGTGAGTACCCCAGACCCGGGAACTCCCAAAGTCCATAGCTGTGCAGGGAAACCAGAACAGATGCAAGGCAGGAAATAAAGACTAGTTGATTTCTTTAAAACGACCCCCTACTGGTGATGCTACAGTATTCAGTTCTGGGGAAGGCAGCTAGCTGGGTAATGTATTGATTATGGGCTGGTGATATATCAGGTGCTAGAGAGTCAAACCCAGGGTAGAAAGCAAGCTGGTTGTGTGTAAGTTTCTTCAACCCTAAGGGACCACTCTAAATGGCTCTCCCAACCTGTGGTCCCTGCCTGCTTATACCTACCAACCTGATTCCTTGACCCAGAGTAGCCTCAGGGCTTCTGTCCCCCCCAGGACTGTTTTCTTGGCTGGGCTGTAGAGAGCTGGGTTGCTTGGGGTTGTGAGCTCATTGTTTACCATCCCCTTGGAAAGTCTCTGCCTCCCCGCTGCTGCAGGCTAGATAACAGAGGGAGTCTGCAGGGTGTGTGTGTGTGAACTGAAGTCCAGCCAGCCAGCCGTACTAGAATCCTGGACACCAAACAACTAGTCCTATGCCTTCAGCTCATGACTTGGTGGAACTGTGGCTGGGCCTGAGCTCTTCAGCTGCCAGCTGCCATTTGAGACAGAGAGGCATAAGAGCATTGATAGTGTAGGACTTCCATTGCTGTGAAGAGACACCACGACCAAGGCAGCTCTTAGAAAGGAAAACATTGAATTGGGTCTGGCTTATAGGTTCTGAGATTCAGTCCATTATCATCATGGTGGGAAGCATGGCAGCATCCAGGCAGGCGTGGTGCAGGAGAAAGAGCTGAGAGTTCTACATCTTGATCTGGAGGTAGCCAGAAGTAGACCTGTCTTCCCACAGGGAGTCTGGAGAGATTCTCTTCCCTGCTGGGTGGAGCTTGAGTTTATAACCTCAAAACCCACCTCCACAGTGATGCACTTCCTGCAACAAGGCCACACCTACTCCAACAAGGCCACACCTCCTAACAGTGCCACTTCCCATGGACCAAGCAAACCATCACAGTCGTCATAAAATCCAAGCTGATGGGTAGATGAATTTGTGAGCACTTGAAGCTTAGCGCTGCCCCTGGGGTGAAAAGGAGACCGTCCCTCTCTTTTTTCTCACCTTCTCACTCGCTGTAGTTCACACAGTGTTCTCTCTAAATACTTGGTGTGGGGGTGGTGAGGACGGGTGGGAAATTTCAGGTTCAGCAAGGCAAAGCGACCATCCACTGGATGGTGGACTGGTCATCTCCTGTTACGCCATTTGCAGTGTGTTCCCCTTTGCAAAGTCAGGCTGTCTCTGAAGAAGCCTTAAAATGCGATCTCTTTGAAAGCTTTTAAAAGTGCTTTTCTGATGGAAAAAGAAAGTGGTTTTCCTCGATTCTCGATTGACTGTACACGTGGAAGATGATGCTGATGACAGGGTTTGCTAAGAGGCAGGAGCAAGGCAGGCAGGAAGGAGGGGTCCTCTGATTCTAGAGGACACAGACTTGGGCTGTGCGGGGAGCTCTTCGCCTCTGAGAGTCCCAGTTTGTGTACAGATGGTTGTGCATCCCAAGGGCTGACACACAGAGGTGTTATGGGAACATCTTGAACACAGAGAGTGAGTTGGAGACACACGGGGACTGGAGAGAGACTGGAGTCATTGACTTGGGGTTCTAGATGTGAAGTTTCTGCAACTGGTTCTGGTTTACTTGGCAACGCTCTGAGGTCCGGTTCTCAGTCTGAACACTGTGTGATCCTAGACAAGACTTTTAATCTTTTATTCACAAGAGGAAGTGCTACCACCCCCACAGCACTTTCGGCACTGATGCACGGATACTGCTTGGAGTATTATTTCAGAACAGTGCGTTGTGAGTAGCTGGCCCTGCCACCTGAGGCCATGTTGAAAGTTCCAGCTCACTGAGAGCCATGTCAGGGTCTGTGGTCATGCAGCAGCAGGGCTCTGTATTAATGTCTGTGGCTCATACTACCACTAAAGATCATCTGGATGTCCCTGATCTGGCAGCTGCCTGGGACCATATAGATACCCAAGAACTGTGCAGAACTGGCCCTGCCCCTCACTGGTTGCTGCACCTCTCCTGGGCAGCACTGTAGAGCTGGCCTTGGTGCTGGGGGCATGGGTGAGCCTGCCCTGAGGGTGTGAGCTGGGGAGGAGCTGGTTCTGCCACTCGTTTGCTATGGGTGCAGGGTGATGCCCTCCCCTCCTCACCCCTTGCCACCTGCTACAGTCAGGGGACTGGGCAACACAGTGGAGTTGGCCCTGATGGCAACAGCATGGTGAGCCAGCCCCAAGGTTGTGAGGGCAGGAGAGCTGGCCCAGTCCCTCACTGGCTGCAGCTCTTGGAAGAGTGAGCTCCTTTCCTGGACTGAAAGGCACAATGGAGCTGGCTCTGGTGGATCAGTGAGCCAGCCCCAAGGGTGTGAGGGCAGGAGAGCTGGCCCTGCCCCCTTCTGGCTGTAGCCTGGGTGGGTTAGCTGGAGAAGTGCTGGGGAGCTCAGCCTGGTAGTGCCGGTATGGGAGAGCTGGCAGACTGGCCAATTCAGCTCTCACTCAGGCCCAGGCTTTGGGTTGACCCGCCTCAACATCTACTTCATTCTGTGAACTGCTGGAGTGCGTGGAAGGGCCAGTCCTGCTGAACCAGAGCTGCAGGATCTCCATGACACGGGGCAACAACAGGATATCTGGGAGGAGTCCCAGTGAGGATTCAGTCCTGATAGTGTAGCAGAAGCCAGAGGCCTCAAATCAGACCTATGACTCATTGTAATGCACATTCTCAGGTGAGGATGTGTGGACAGAGGGGTACACTGTGGGGCACACTGTGACACACTACGGCTTCCACAATGATGTGTTTTCTATGCTTTGATTTGTTTTTTTTTCTTTTTATTTTATTTTGGGGGATTGGTTGAGGCAGAGGACAGCTATAAAGAGAAGGGAAGATGAATGGAACTATCGTACATGATGTGTAATCACAAAGAATCAATAGAAGTTTAAAAATAAAATTTAAATCACATTTGTATTTGTATTTGGCCTCTATCCCAGTCAGCAGGGACTTGGTTGGTGGACATTCTCTCAGTTGGGTGAAACAGCTTGTGCTCGTGAGTATCTACCTGGCTCACAGTGGGGAACAAAGGATATGGAAGGAAATCATTGAGTCATAACATTTTCCCAATTCCGTGAGTTAAATACTGCCATGTAGGCATTGTTGTTTATTTCAGATCACTGATAACTGAACACAGAGTTGGGAAAAGATGTGCACTCACCAATTTGTAGACTTTCAGTTATATAAAAGTAATTAACCTCAGGATGATAGATAAGTGTAAAATAAAAAAAAAGGATAAGGAATTTGGAGTAGCCATTATATTTTGGTATAATTTATTTAAGTATAACCTCACACATAAACTTTTAATTAATGTATTTAACAATTGGCTAGCGAACCAAACAACCAACCCCCCCTCCAAATCATAAAACAAAACCCCATCGACTCTCAAGAGTTAGTAACAATTGGATTAGCCCAGCCCAGCACTGGACTCAGTGATGATTAGTGCTGTGATCTATTAATAATGTCTGCTAAGGCACAGAGGTGGGAGGGTGGGTAAAGGACACACATGCCAGATATTACATGTCACATGTAGTATGAAAATAGGTTGTAAAGTCTTTGGTTTTGTGTGTGTGTGTGTGTGTGTGTGTGTGTGTGTGTGTGTTTCAAACAGTTTGATGTTCCCAAAGGAAAGGGTATATTCCTCTACCCCTTGCAGGTCTCCAGTCACAAAGCTTCTGTGCTGTCTAACTGCATCTCATTAGTGTTAACAAAGTCCTGGGGAAAAGATATATGGACATCTCAGAAGGGTCCTTATTGTCTCAAGATGCCAACACCCCTTAAATGCTGCACTGTCCAGGGAAGTCCGTGCTGAAAGACAGTATAAGTCATCCTCTGCCTGGTTTGCTTGAGAACAACCGGTCTATAAGTCAGAATCACAGTTTAAAGCCTCATTAAGATGGTCTGCACTGGCTTTCCTGGTTCCCTTCTGTTTCTCCCTGTGGAATCGGCCAGCAGCTGAGCAGATCTAGGCTCTGGCTGGTTCTCAAAAGACCGGGGCTGCAGCTGCCTCCATGGAAACATGAAGGAGTTAATGCTGTTTCCCTGGTGCCTGATTCTCTTAACGAGCTGTTAGCACTTGGCACAATCTGGGTCTGTGACTGTGATCTGAGAATTTCCAAAAACTGTTTTTGGAGCTGAAGTCTACCAAAGACCCAGGAAGTGGGCTGCTGCTCCCCAGTGCCCCCTGACCTCGCTGCTATGGTGCCATAGTCTGTGCTGCACTTGATAAGTCTTCCCAAACTGATAGAGAAAAGGGAGGGGGTGCTCATTAGGCTTCTATTTCTTTTCTTTATTGCCGTGTAATTTATATGTATGTGAAATGCATACATCTCAATCATAACACTCAGTGCGATTTTTGTGCATTGCAAAAAATCCCTTGGCCATCAATTATCCTATGAGGATGCAAAAGATTTCTATCACTGTACAAGTTCTCTGTCTGGTCAGTCAACACCTCACCTACTGGCCCTACGCAGCCACTTGCTACTTAGTGTTTTCCTCAGTACTTGTATATTAAAGCCCTGGTCTCCCACTGTATGGTGTCTGAAGGATAGGTCCTTGAGAGCAATTAAGTTTAAAAGGTCATGAAAGTGGAGCTCCAAAATGTGATTCATGTTCTTACAAGAAGAGAAAGGGCCAAGAGCACACCCCTTCCAACAAGAGGACTTTCATCTACAAACCTGGAGGAAAGCTGTCACCAGGTACAGATATGCCCATAGTTTGGCCTCCAGTTCACTGTATTTTTGTTCCAGCTGCCCAAACTGACTATGACACTATTATTATGAACTTTCGTTAGTCTAGTATATTCACACTTTCAAAACAAAATACCACAGTTCCAGTAGCTAAAATTCAAAGGTCAAAGTTCTGAACAGCTCAGTTCTCTATTTGTATCTTGCAGATGGCCCTCTTCTCTCCAGCCTCATATGGATTTTTGTCTTGGTTACTTTCCTGTTGGTGTGATAAAATACCTGACAAAAATGACTCAGGGAAAGAAGTGTTTGTTTTGGCTCACAGTTCTAGGAGACAGTCAATCTCCTGTGGCATGGAAGGCATGGGGGCAGGACCAAGGAGCAGAGGGAAGCCAGGCAGTGGTGGCGCACGCCTTTAATCCCAGCACTTGGGAGGCAGAGACAGGCAGATTTCTGAGTTCAAGACCAGCCTGGTCTACAGAGTGAGTTCCAGGACAGCCAGGGCTATACAGAGAAACGCTGTATCAAAAAACCAAAAAAAAAATAAAATAAAATAAAAGAAGAAGAAGCAGAGGGAGAGGAATGAATGATGTTGTTCACATTGCTTTCTCCTTTATAATCGTCCAGGATCCAAGCCCAGGGAATGATGTCTCCCACAGTGGACAAGTCTTCCTATCTCTAGTAACCTAATCAAGATACTTCCTCAGAGGCATGTCCAGAGGCCCAGAGCCTCAGAATCCAGCAGGTGATTGAAAGTAACCATGTTGGTAAAGAAGAAAGGTGTGAGATTCCCAGTGTTCCTTTGAATAAGGACACTAGTTCCTTTGGATCAAGATACCATCCTTCTGAGATCTGTTCCTTCAGTTGCTCCATCAGAAGCTGCAGGTTTGAGCTTCACTGGGGGTTTGGGGGTTCAACCTATGAATTTGGGAGTGAACATACACCCAGTCTACAACAGGCCTCCAGCATGTGGATTAGTTTTGGTGGTTCTAAGGCTTCATGCCAACAGGAGCATGCAGTCTGTACTCCTGCATGTCAGGCGGGGGTTTCTCTCCATTTTTCACTCAATGGAATTGTTTTTGAGATTCATCCACCTTGTTGCATGGTTACAATGTCAAGGTTCATTCTTTTTCAGAACTGAGATCTATTTTGGTGTGCAAACCATACTTTGTTTACCCATTTCTTCTCCTGATGATCATTTGGAGTTGGTTCCAGATTGCCAAAAGCCATTTATTTTCAATGCTACACACTATGTTAGCAGCCAGAGTATAAAGAAATGTAAAAACATGACCCATGAGCAATGTATGACCTTGTATAACCGCCAAGGCACCAACATACAAAGCAGAGTATGACTCACTGAAATCAGGATTCAGAGGAAAGGCATGCTTTTAGGAGCAGCAGTAAGATCTGTTTGTAAATACTTGCACTTAGAAGATGAACAAACAGAAAACATCAGCTTCCAGGGAAAGGAAAGTGGTGCCGAGAGGTCAGGGCCGGAGGGTGCTAACCAGAGCCTCGTGATGGTTTTATTGCCTGTGTTCTAGGCCAAGGAGCTGCACAGTGTTTGGGAAGGGTGAAAACAGTCCTCTTAGATCGAAGCTGGCTTGGCCTTTGTTTTTGTGGTCTATTCCAAAAGGGTGGGGAGGGAAAGGTCTGTCCTCGGAAGAGCAGCCTGGCATCTCCTGTCCAGCCAGTTCAGACAGGAGTACTCTGAGTACATGGGACACTGGGCATGGGGTGTGAGTCCGGAGTCCCAACTAGGTGGTCTGCTGACTGTATGTTTACCAAGCTGGTCCAAGGGTGAGTTAGAGTCAGCTAAATCGGATCTTTGGTACTGGGATTTGTGCCATGAAGTCTAGAGTGGACAGGTGGAATTCATGGTTGTCCTGCTAAGGGGACCCAAGCACCTCCCCAGGAGCCTGTGCACAGCAAGACTAAGACTTCTATCCCTGGTTCTGAGAGTTGAGCTAGCCTGTGTCCTCATTAGCCTTTGGAAGCCCCCTGTGCCAAATCCTCGCATCATGACAGGGTCTGGCATTTCCTCGCTGCAGACACACAGCACCACAGAGCCAGAGCTCACAGCCTTCAGAGGGGAGGGGGATGGGACAGGAATTATGGGGAGGTTTCTGGTTATTAGCAAAGGTCTTGGTTTCAGGACCACGTGGATCGTAAGCGTCCGTAAGTAGTATCACATTGGAATCATGAGCGGCTTCTTCCAACTTTGAGCTTTCCTTTTTCATTGAAATGTTGAGCAATATCATTTGGGAAAAAAATCAAGAAGACTTCTAGACAACCCCTCCCAGCAGATGAGTTCATGTTTGTTTATCTTCCACTTCTCATGGTGCACATGACACTCTTCCCTGAAGCTCCAGCGTTTTCTGTGTGGCTGTAATAGTCCTATGGTAGCTATATCTTTAGCTGCATAATATTAAGTGCTACAATATGATATTGCATTATAGTAATACCGAGATGTGCCATCATTCTACATTTTTCCTGATTAGACATCACACTGGTCAGAGTTTGCTACAATTGTGTAATTCCAAGATTGACTGGTTCCTTTTGCAAAAGAATGTTCAGCTTTGATGTCAGTTGTGTGGAAGGGCCACGCTTCCTCTGTGGATTTGTTTATTTGGTTTTGGGTTTTGATAGGGAGTCTTGCTACACAGCCCACACTGGCCCAAACTCCCAATCTTCCTGCCT
This sequence comes from Rhynchomys soricoides, assembly GCA_019843965.1. NCBI lineage: Eukaryota > Metazoa > Chordata > Mammalia > Rodentia > Muridae > Rhynchomys > Rhynchomys soricoides. The sequence continues at coordinate 2,655,612 of JADRCH010000092.1, forward strand.
CTGCCCTCTGAGTGCTGGGATTGCAGGGGTGAACCTCCATACCTACCTCAGAGCTGCATTTCTGAGAGTCCAAAAGAAGCCAAAAATGGCCAGGGAGAAGAATGGCTGCATTCTAATTTCCCAAGATGCATAGTTCTCAGATAAATACACACATGCATGTGTGAATAAACAGATGTTTTAAAATTTTTGAAAGAGAAAGTACCAGTTGTACAAGAAAGTCAATGTCTCTTAGGTAGCAGGGACAATGAAGGCCTTGCAAATGTGTATTCTTTTTCAACTTTTAGACTTTGTCTGAAGATACGGAGACTTGGAAAGGAGACTCCATCTTAATACCACTTGTCCCTTTGTTCCGGGGATCTTCTGGATTGGAAAGCTAGAAATCTCAGGAACCTCAGAGTTCCAGGAAACTGTGATGCCTGTGTCAGTGTGGGCCCCTGAGACTGGGGGTATAAACAAGGGAAACTTGATCTTTCTGTTCTGGAAGGTAGGAGTCCCAGGTCAGGGTACCAGGATGCTCAAGTCCCAGTGAGTGCCTCCCCCTGGCTTGCGGACAGCTGCCTTACCACTGCGTCTTCAGTGCTGAGGTAAGGGGTGCAAAGGAGAGGGAGGTAGATGAGAAAGGGGAGAGGGGGAAGAGGAGGTAGAGGAGGAGGAGAAAGCTAGAGTACTCATGATCTCCTTCTCTTTCAAGAGCATACAGTTCCCTCCCATTGTGAGGGCAGTTACAATTCCATTAACCTCAACATCTCAGAGGCCCACCCCAAGCACAGTCACAACAGACAGACATTAAGGCGGCAGCACATGGAGTCTGGTATAACTCAGTTCTCAGCAGCTGGTCACTCTAAATCCACCCCACTCTTGTCCGGAGCAAAAGTGAGGGCTGTTGTTTGCATCTCTTCTGGCTCCAGGCTACCACTTTCCTGACGTGTGTCCCTCCTAAACACCCCCTTGGTTCGGAAGGCCTGAGTCTCATACAGGATTTGGTTGTTTTTTTTTTCCCCTGTGCGCTTTATTCTGGGACAGAAATGAGTAGAACTTCTGCCTTTTTGTTTTCCAGAGAGACATTTGTGGACATCTAAGAGAAACAAAGTGGGATATCTGCTTTCCTGGACCAGAAATGTATCACATTGCTTTTTTTTTTCAGAATTGTAGGCTCAGGAAAGAAATGTCAGGAAGAAAATGTTCTGTAGTGGAGATCTCTGGGAAGAACAGTGGCTCCCATGTGGGGAGCTGGCTTCGAGAGAGACACTGAGTGTGACTGGGCTCTTGAAGACCTGCCATGCTCATTTGTACCCTGACATTGTGAATGATCTCTTTAGTGCTTCATTCCATCCTAGGGTCTTCAGAAGAACAGGCTGATGGCTAAACAAAGGAAGGGAGGGAGGGAGGGAGGGAGGGGAGTGCTGTGTTGGTGTGGATGAAGGCGATGTCTGAACTTACCCAGGGCTCTAGGAAAAAGCTCTGAAGGTGAGGCCATCACTTTCCTTAGAGATGGAGTGGATTACTCAGAGGAAGGAAGTCCCAAATATTATGTCGTCTGGGGAAAGGATGGGGAAAAACACTTAAAAAATAAAAACATTTTATTTTCATATAAAAAATACTTTTTCAGAGTTTAAAGGATTTGATTTCAGCTGTTGAGTCATCAATGTGGTTTTCTTCCCCCACTTAGCCAAAAAATGAGGTTTTTAAAAAAGCATCACTTGGGCCAAATTCTTCTATTGCTTGGCTTGCCACCCTCTGAGAGATGACCCTCACACCCCCAATCCCAATATACACCTCCAGAACCAGCAGCTACCAGAGTTCACATGGAATTTGAGATTTGTAGCTGTCAAGGTTCTTTGTGAAAAGGCAACCACAGTTTAAATAATCATGCTAAAAAAAGGGGGGGGGGAGGAGGTGAAATACAAATTTCAATGGCCATTGGGTGTATTTGAAAGTGACAGACTCAGGCTGCAGTGGTGCTGAAGTTGTAAAGTGTTTGCTAACAAATAAGGGGACCTGGGGACCTGCATTTGGTCCTTGGAAGCCAAGTGAAGAACAAAGCTGGCCATTATGGTGTGTGCTTGTAATCCAGAGGTGAGGAAGTGGAGATGAGAGAGGATTGCTGGAGCTCCCAGCCTAGCCTGTTTGGCAAATTCCAGGCAAATGAGAGACACTGTCAAAAGAGAAAAAAAGAAAAGAAAAGAAAAGAAAAGAAAAGAAACCCAAAAACCAATATGGTAAAGTGTCCAAGAAATGACCCAAACCGTTGTCTCCTGACCTTGACATTCACATGCACAAATGCACCCTATTCCCTGAAAAAGACACAGTGAGTACACATCTGTAATCCTAGCCCTTGGAAAGCGGAGGCAGGAGGAACTCAGTATTAAGGCCAGCCTGGGATACATATCGAGACCATGTCCTAAACAAACAAATGACACAGCAAATATCAGAGATAAAAGAACCAAAAGAGGCTGGGGCTCTTGATTGTGTGCACATTGTAGCAGGCGAACACGAACCTTGTTTAGCAGAGGACACCCCTAATTCCTGCCCAGGAAGAACTCGCTTTGACTCTCAAGAGTCTTGCTGAGGACTGGGAGTTATATGGCCACCCTGCTAGAGACTCCTACTCTTAAGAAATCTCTGAGTCTTCTGTATGGAAGTGGCTGGGCTTCTGTGAATGCCTGGATGAATGACGTGTGGCAGTAACCACGGTGCCAGATTTTCAACTGTCTCATTAGAAAAGGCCATGCAGCTTCTTCTGGGTTGTGCTAGGAAACTCACTATGGAAGTCATCAGTCACTTCATGACAAGTCTGACCACACAAGAGCTGTTGTGATGGATGGCTCCACCAAGGACCATACAATAACACACACACACACAGAGAGAGAGAGAGAGAGAGAGAGAGAGAGAGAGAGAGTCATGAAAAGTCCAACTGTTTTAGTCTCAGCTAGAAACCTTCTCAGTAGAGGTATCAACCATGCAAATGAGGAAACTTTTGAGACAATGTCATGCCTAGCTGCTGCCTGAAAGAGCCCAGCCAACTAGCAGACCCACTTTGAGCTGGTCTGCTATACAACAGAGAATAACCTACAGACCAAGTGCATATTGGCTAAGTATGATATGACATGACAATATATTGGGCATCCCCACTGTTACAAGTTTTTTAATATACTTTTTTAAAAAAAAGATTTATTTATTTATTATATGTAAGTACACTGTAGCTGCCTTCAGACACTTTTTCTTTCACTCTGGACCCGCTCTCTCTGGCCCTGTTACAAGTTTTTTATTATGACTCTTGATCAGTGTTTGCAGCTACATGGGCCTCCTTACAGGTCTTCCTATAGCCAAGCACCTTCTAAGCCTGAACCCACTATCTAGAATGTTTCTTTCTCCCACCATTCCTTTTCCTGAACTCTTACTCACTCTCCAGGTCCCTGCTTGAAAAGCACACTTGTAAGACACTGCATTTTCTAAAAATCATCCTGGTCATACTTTTGATCCTACATGCTGCTCCCAACTTGGCCAATGTCTTATGAACTTTGGGACTTTGTGAGTCGTTATTGATAGGTTATAGTGGAAATGACAATGTGTGACTGAGTCTTGGTCACAGAGTGATCTGGCTTGTATCCCACTCCCCAGGACCCCTGCCCTGGGAACTCACGATGTACCAAAATGTTCCGAAGTTCAGGTTCAGAAGAGGGCCACAGGTGTTCCATAAAACATTCCCATAGACTCATCAGATGGCCATTACCAATTGCCAGATAAATGAGATGGCCTTCAGTTGAGTCTGGTGACTAGCTGTATGACACTCGAGCCACTGTCCTACAGAGAGGGACGAGCTGTCCCTCCTGAGTGATCCTCAGTATTATGTGGTCTCAGTGACATTTCTTTAAGGCTAAAGTCAAGGCATGCTGGGGAGATGGCTCAGTTGATAAAGCACCCAGCCACATAAGCATGAGGGATTATGGGTGATGTAATCTTTGTAGTGGAGGGTGCAGAAGGAGAGTGGAGACCGATTCTTGGAGCTTATTGGTCAGCCAGCCTAGCTTCAGGTTCAGTGAGAAACTGTTTTTTTTTTTAATGAACTGGAGAACAGTAAATGAAGACACTCAATACTGACCTTTGGTCTCTTACAGACCCAATCGCATGCACACATGCACACACCCAGGACTAGTTTACTTATGATAAGTAAGAACATGTAAATTTTATACAAATATTATTAAACTGTATAATTTGTGGTACAATGACAAGGAGGAGATATATATATATATATAACAGATGTAGTTTTTTCATGACATTACAGAGCACACATAGAGTCAAAGGAGGAATAGGCTCTCTCCTTCTACCAGGTAGGTCCTGAGGACCGAGCGGAGTGTCCCTATCAACAGAGCCCCTAGTTTGATCCTGCTTTGGTTAAATTTACAGAGGTGGAACTTATAGGTTTGAGTACAAGTAGTACTTTACTTTGACTTCTTAAAATTATTCCAGCTGAAACTATAGAAATATTATTTACTGATTTCCTCAATGTCTGTTTTTAGTTTCAAGGTATAATAAGCACCATGAAAGCCAGGCCCCTAGGTGACTTGTCCATGGTATTTCATGCACTCAACCCTACTTACTTCACAAAAATGTCATATATATGTGTTATGCATATATATATATGAGACATACAGATATATATTCAGTAGCTTACCCCTCTCTTATACTGCTCAGAGCTCCCTTGCCCAGGGGAATTATACCTCCCACAGTGGGCAGGTCTTCCTGCACACACACACACACACACACACACACACATATATATTAAATAAATAAACTATGTATAGAATGGCCTGAAAAATATTCATGAGCATATCATTCAAGTGCCTAAAGATAGGAACAAGTCCTTTTGCCTGTGGAAGAATGACGGAAGACACAGGTCAGGACAGTGAGCCAAGAGGATTATCAACAAACAGTTCAAGGGCAGCCTGGTCTACATAGAGTGTTCTAGACTAGCCTGAACTGAAGTATGAGACCTGTCCCATGTGGATTGGAAAGAAGGCTCAGCAGTTAAGAACACTGCCAGAGAATCGAGGCTCAATTCCCAGCACCCATGTGGTGGCTAACAACATCTGTAGCTCCAGTTCCAGGAGATCCGATGCTTTATTCTGGCTTCTGTGGGCACTGCATGCACATAGTGCACTCACATGCAAGCAAAGACACCCATATACACACACGTACATACATACATACATACATACATACATACATACAAGCAGAGAGAGAGAGAAAGAGAGAGAGAGAGAGAGAGAGAGAGAGAGAGAGAAGGAAACATGAGGGAGGAGATTCAACACTGTAAGACAACTGCCGAGTTTGCAAACCATGTTTAACTTGTTTTGTGTTTGCCAGCCCTACTGGACTCCACCTGTTTACCTGTGTTAGTTTGGCCAATTCCAATTACTCTTAAGCATTCTCAACACTATCGCCATGAAAGCCTTTTATCTTCTTTTGACACCTGTTGGATTCATAGTAAGTCCTTAGTTCCTGAAACTTTCTTTCTTTGTGTGTTTATAGAGGATGGATGTATAATTACAAACACAAACAAGCAGCAGCCTCGAGGGTGGTGACTCCCCTGGGAGGGCAGGGTAAACTACGGAGAGGGAAACGTGACTGTGTTCTAAGCCAAGTGTGGGCTCAAGGAAGTGTTATTGCCAAGAACTTTTATTTTCAAGAACATGTGGAGGCTGAGGTCACAGAGGTGGGGAAAAAGGCTAGCACTGTGTCCATCCTTCCAAAAGAAAACAAATTCTGAAGAAAAGAGAAAAACAGAACAAAATACCAATTTATCAGTCGCAAACTCCAGACAGAACTAGGTCCTGAGCAACCAAGTTTGGCTAAAAGAGAATGAATTTAGGGCCAAGCCCAGCTAATGACCTGTGGGGAGGAGAAGGGATACACAGGATGAATAAACAACTGCAGAGCAATGGATGGCTGAGGTGGCGCTTCAGGGGCCTTTTGATACAGATTAAACAAATCAAGCACCTATTCTAAAAAACAGGACAGAGATTTGACAACTATCTCTTCCACTGAGAGGAAAAAACCTTGTAAACAGGAGCTACTGGAAAGTCCACAAAACTTCCATGAGTCACTGTAAGGGTCCACGATTTGCTGAAGAATGACACCCTGGACTCATATAGTATGTAAACACAAAGAGTGTTTTATTCTGCAGAAGTCCAGCATGCTGGGGTCTCCCCATTACCAAGATAGAGAGACACCCAAGTGAGCTTGCAGACCTGATTTAAAACACATTAGAGAATTGCAGGGTAGGTGACCTCTATGTTAATCTGTTGGGTCTATCACTACGGACATTTCATTACTGGGGTGCGGGGAGGGATGGGGCTGAAAACTTACTAGGGAGGTCTGGAAACTGATACTGAGGAAGTAGCTGAGGAAATCTGGAAACTGCTGCTGACCCATTGTCCTTGCCTCAGGCCAGGTGGTGGGGCAGCTTCTGAGGCCTGGACCTGCCTAGGATTGCCCAGTTCTTGGAAACAGATTTAGGCCTAGTCTCCTTAACTACCGATTTGAAACCTGTCATGGAATCAGCCTAGCCTTCTCACCACACAAACAAACAAATAGTAACAACTGTTGTGTTTTATAAAAAGAGCCAGGATATGTTTTGTAGAGCACCTTATGGTGAGGTGGGAGGCGTGCCTCTGAGGGCCCATGCTGAGGCATCCCTTCCCCTGAGGTACCAGCCATACAGAGGGAATAGTATAGAATAGAGTTTATTTAGGGCATGGGGAGGGGAGTTGAGAAGGGAGGAGGGGGAGAGAGAGAGAGAGAGAGGAGGAGGAGGAGGAAGAGGAGGAGGAGGAGGAGGAGGAGGAGGAGGAGGAGGAGGAGGAGGAGGAAGGGAGGGAAGGAAGGAGGGAGGGAGGGGAGGGGAGGCCGGCCAGGAACACATGGAAAGGGAGAGGGGGAGAAAGGAGTCTGGGAGAGAAGAGGGTCAGCAAGAGAAAAGAGGCAGAGAGTGAGGAAGGGCCAAGCAGCCCTTTTGTAGCCAGGCCCCCCTGGCTGATGCCAGGTAACTGCTGGGTGGAGCCTAGAAGGAATGCCAACAACAATAACACACACACACACACACACACACACACACCACTACAACAACACACACACCACAACAGCACACAGGCACACACCATTAGGAGGTTTCTTCTGAGCATTCACCCCTGTCTGAGGTTCTCACTAAGAATCCTATCGCTGATGTACTTGCCAGCCTTCCTGATTGGCTTAAGAGCAGGAAGCCTGGGCTGCTGATCTCCTCCTCCCCAGCATCCAGGACTTAGGTTCCAATTTCATTTCTGTTGCTGTGATAAATATCCTGACCAAAACACAGCCCAGAAAATGTTTACTTGGCTTACTCTTCCAGGTCACAGACCACTTTTTATGAGGTCAGGGCAGGAACTTAAATGCATCACATCCACAACCCAGAGCAGAAAGAGACTAAAGGCAAGGCTCCTTGCTTGCTTTCTGTTTTCAGCTGGCTTATTTCTCCTGTACACTGCTCAAAGCCCTGATCCAGGGGCGAGGCATCGCCTTCCACAGTGGGTGGGTCTTGCTGAATCAACCAATCATTAAGACGATCCTCACTGACTGAAGTGCCCACCTGCAAATCAGATTCAGATCTTGCTCAGCGAAGTCTCTTCTCTCAGATGACCCTGGGTTGTGTCAAGGTGCCAGTGACAGCTGACCAGGACCTTAGTGCTCAGTGAATATTTGAGGATCTGAATCCTTTGGAACCTTTTTAGAAGACAGAGTGTTAAGACAAAACAAAAGAGTAAGTCAGTGAGTCTTGTGTTGGTCTTTTGTTAAAAAAAAAGAGTTCAAGCCGGGCAGTGGTGGTGCACGCCTTTAATCCCAGCACTCGGGAGGCAGAGACAGGCGGATTTCTTAGTTCGAGGCCAGCCTGGTTTACAGAGTGAGTTCCAGGACAGCCAGGGCTACACAGAGAAACCCTGTCTCGAAAAAAACAAAAAAAACAAAACAAACAAAAAAAAAAAACCAAAAAAAAAGGAGTTCAAGGAGAAAGACAAAATCACAGAGGGGGTCAGAGAAATGGGACATAGGAGTCTTCAGTGGCACTCTGAGGACAGAAAGCAAGCTGGCGTTTGCGGCCAATGACGATGGTTAGGCCAGCTAGTTAGAGGGTACAAGGGAGGGTTTATTTTTCTGGATATAATGTGTGCTTTTTATTCAAACAAGTTAAAATCCAGCTTGGGAAACATGATTTTAAGAACATGATGAGTCTATATAGAACATAGACCGGCTTCCAAATAGCAAAGAACAGGGAGGCACAGGGTTAAACTGCTCTGAGAGAAAAGTACTTCAGTCAACAGACAAGGCAGTCAAGTGTGATTAGCATTGACAAAGGTGCTCTGCCAGGCTGCAGCTCAGCTACTCAGGATGTCAAGGCAAGGGGGTTAAAGTACAAGACCTTTCCTGCTACAGTATGGTCCTGGCCAGCCTGGGCAACAGTAAGACCTGCTTCAAAATATAAGTTAAAAGTGGGACAGGCTGCTGGGGAGATAAGACAATGGTAGAGGACTTTGCAAGGCTACAAGACCCTAGGTTCAATCCCTAGTGAGCACACACACACAGACACACACATACACACACACACAGACACCGACACACACATACACACACAGACACCTGAACACATAAACACACACAGAGAGACACATACACAGACACACACACAGACATATACACACAGAGACACATAGACACAGACATACACACAGACACTGACATACACACACACACACACACAGACATATACACACACAGACACACACATAGACACATAGACAGAGACATACACACAGACACACAGATTCAGACACACACACACACACACACACTGTGAGGAATAGCATTCTAACCTTGTGTAAAATTGTGTATGGCTCCTCTGAACCCTCTCCTCAGCCAGGCCCTGGTCTTGGCCTGTAAAGCTGTAGCCTCTCAGCTAATTTACATAATTTCTCCCACTGGCCACTAAGAGCCTTGAACTTACAAGTCTTTAGCAGCCTGGGGCTACATCCCTATAATGACAACCCTAGGCCTCTTGAGCTCCTGTCAAGAAAGCTCAGCTGTTGAAAGAATTGACTATTTGCAAATCCACCAGTCCCTGCCCCCCTCATCTGGAAATGCTTACTTAATAAACAAAATACTTTATCATTGTGGTCATTTCTCTGACCCTTTACGGCATGTGCCGTACAACTCAGAAATATCTTTCCCAAGGATCCAGGAACATTGTAAACATCAAGACAGATGGGGCTTCTGCCCCTGTCTCCTAGGCTCTGTGGAGGAGTGGGAACCTATCTTTAGTGAGCTTCAGTTGGCAAATGTGAGAGGCTGGATCACATGAGCTGTCATTGTCACCACCACCCCCAAATGGACACCTTTCAGAACTTTACTTTGGCTCACCCAGCGTATCTTACTCTTGCATACCCCTCCTGCCTTGTGTTTTGGTAGAGCTAACTGAGGTTATCTCTGCTACAGCAGTAGTCCTGAGTAAAATCATCCTTGCTGCTTCTAACCAGTTTCTGGCTTTGGGGCTATACCTGTGACTTCAGCACTAGTGGGCGTATTGAAGAGAAAGGGATGATATTGTAATATATGTGTGAATGTGTGTATACATATATATGTGTTTGTGTGTATACACACATAGCCTGTTAAAAGGCAGGAGTCAGTGACTTTTCCAATTCCCCCCTCACCCCAGACCAGTTTTTCAAATCCCTCAAGAAGTTCCTTGAATGCAAGAAAAGGTACAGAAGACCCATTAGGTACCCAAAGTACAGACAAGTGGCTCGGCCATCCTTCCTCTGACACCTTGTCTCCCTTGTGAGGACGGACTTTACAGTATCTCTTCCGAGTTCTTTCATTCTAGAGTTCAAACTCCTTAAGGCCCACTATGGCTTCCAGGGCCCCAGATTTCTGAATGAGCAGAGATCCCATTAGCCAACCCCATAAGTGATGTGAGATGCCCATGGTCTGTGTGCTCTAGTGGAAGTGTGTGCACCATTGGGCACCCAGAAAGAGCTCTCTTCCCTGTCCATGTGGCCAGAAACCCCCAGAAACCAGAAGCACATATGGTTGCCAGAGAGACTAACTTTGTGACTCAGAAAGTACCATCTGCTAGGCAGCTTTTAATTGAAGCTCCAAGAGACAGAAGCTGGCTGGAAAAAAATTGTGCAAGTTGATTCCGTAGGATTATCTTTGCTAAAAGAGGGTTTTCTGTGTTTAATTAGTTGGAAGCCGTTTTGTCACAGGTGGATTATTTGGATGTCAGATGTTTGGGTTTCCTGCTTGCTCCCCCCCCTACATTTGAACCTCACTGAATCTCAGTTAATACCAGCTTCTGGCCTCCCTGCCTACCCCAGGTTACACTGTCCATCTCCTGAGGCATCCAGCTTCACTGAGGCCTCTTATGCACCACTCAGGATTCAGGTAAGTGATTTCAGATTGGGGAAGGAGGCAAGGGTCACTTGCTCCCAAATATGGCCTCTTCGTTAGGGACTGTGTGCTCAGAACTATATACACCCACGGACACGGGAGCTTAAGCCAGAGCCATAGGACAGCCATGAGCTGGAAAGGTGGGAAGTGCAGGTGGGGGCAGTTTTTGTCTGGGACTCTGGGGACCTCCAGAAACTTAGCCAGCTCCATCTGCTCCTGCTGGGGGACACTCTCATTTAGTCAGTCACCACTACCCAGGTCAACTGTAGTCCTGAGAGATGAAGGTCACAGTTCCCATTGTAGAGTCCAGCATAGCTCTCTATAACCAAGAGGCTTCAGCAACTGTCTAGAGAAGCAACCTTCCTTGTGGTCTTAGTTAAAACATGAAGTTGCTCATCAGTATCCAGAGTGTGGTATTTCCAGATTGGGAAAAGACCTGGAAAATAAATAATCCTCGTGGTTTTCAAACTCTATTCCCTGGAATCTAATGGGTGCTTGAGAAGTTGAGCAAGTGTTGATCTGATTTGGTCAGTTTTGCACCTGCTCCAGGAAGTCTTCTGTTGTGTTTGATTTATTTGGGGGATTTTGGTTGTAAAATTTCACTAGCATTAAAAAACAAAAAACAAAAAAAAAACCATTTTGCTGTTGAAAAATTATTGACAATAATCTCCTTTTGTAGGGAACGTTTGATAGTGCAGACAGGGGCTGTGACTTGCCCAAGCCACACAACAGGATAGATTGATGAGACCAGGGCCATCATATCTTGCCGTCCATGGACAGTTGTTGGATCAGGAGCTGTAGAAAGTCTTCAGGGTAAGAACCCCGTCTGGAGGGGCCATCCATAGAAGCTCTTCTGCTCTCCCAGTCCCAAGACAATTCACCAAGTAACTCTGAACTAAGCATATGTGTTCTCATTGTCTCCAGTCCCAGCCACTCCCTGTTGGCTTGCATGTGACCTGCTTTGGGATCTGGTACCATCTGAACTGTGTCTTAATACTCTTTGATAGAGCTTCCTAGAAGGATTCTCACATACTATAACCAGAATGTTCCGGGGTCCTTCCCTGCAGTTCTGCTCCAGACTCTGAGATTCCTGAGCACCTCGGTGTTGCAGGATTTGCATTTTAAACCAGTGGCCCAGAGATACCAGTGCTTTCACCGCCCTGTTTAAGAAACAACACCTGTATCCAGTTGTGGCGGCTCACACTTCTAAATACCAGCTCTCAGAAGGTTAAGGCAGGAGGACCACAAGGTCAAGTCCAGCTAGGGTGACAAAATAAGATCCTGTTTCCAAAATAACAAAACAAAACAGCTACACATTGTATCAAGGCTCTTGGTACTGGGTGTCCATTTGAATCAAGAGAGTGAAACTTTGTACTAATATTCAGCTTTATCTCAATATAATTGAAGCAGAGAACACTGAAGGAGAGCAAGATTATTACTTCTCATTTATTTTGAAACAGCTCAAGTCTTTATAAAATTAGGGAGACGAGTAAGGGATGGAGAAACCCCTCAGTGCTCTGCAAATTGGATGCTTATAAACCTCTTCTCTTGTTTCCCATCAAGGAATCTCTTCCTATCTCTATCACGTAAGCATGCGCACATGCATGCGTGCATATACGCATACACTTTTTAACTAGACTACAGATATTTGACACTTCACCACTCAGTATTTCAACATACTCCTCATACGTGTATCATAGAGTATAGGATATTCCGATACAACTATACATCATTGTCAAGCCTGAGGACATTTGTTTTCTCATGATTAGATTTGGTCAAATATTTCTAGAAAAACAAAAACCTCCTATTGACTTTTTGTGATGTCACATTCTTTTCATTGCATAAGATTAGGAGGGGAAAATAAACAAAAAATGTACTTTGACCACCTTCAGTGAGCCCCAGGAGAGCTTGGGTCCCTGGGCCCCACCCTCACAGTTTTGGTTTTTGAGGTCTGGAAGGAGATCTGAGACTTGAACTGGTTGCAAGTTTGGAGGTGATGCTGATGCTTTCATGAAGGTCTGCAACAGAGTTGGCATTCTTAGTAGCTGTAGCAGGTGTTGGACCTGCAGCCAGCCCTTGAGAGCTGCTGATAATCTGGTATCTTCGTACTTAAACCAACAAGAACCTTATGAGGCAGGTTCACAGGCCTGTGAAAGCAGAGTGCGCATTTTAACAAAGCCCTATGGTGATGTGTGGTACTAACATTTACAGAGCACTGAAGGGTTCCTCTAACTTCTGCTTGGCCTTGGCCCCAGATGGGTCTTCTTAGAACACGTCTGGCCACTAAAGTTGTCAATATGGTGCCTCCACTGTGAATTCACTCATAGGCATCCAGAAGGGAGCTGGGGTATCCTCCATAAACATTAAGTCTCATGTTGGGACAAACTAGAGGTGACCCTATCTGGGCCACAGCTTTAGGCTACACCATCAGCCCTTAGGGAGCAGAAGAAAACTACAGCAGGCTAGCTTCCCTCTGGGCCTATTCCCACCCTCAGGGCAGTAAGCTAAGGACTTGGATAGAATAAGCTGCAAACCTGCCCTTGGCTTGAGTGTGTATACCACCTGTTCCTCTGGCTTCCCGTTACTTCTCACTACTTAATTCTGTGCGGCTTGGACAGGTTTTGATATTTTTGAGTGGTCATCATTTTACTTGCTCCTGAAGATATGGAGGGGGAGAGAGTAAATCATGGTCTTGGGAGGCCTGCAGTCTCAGTCCCCACCTTAGCCTCGTTACCTCGGGATGGCCAGTCTCTTCCATTGCTCCTTGGCTCTGCGTTGGCAGGGATGGGATGGATGTAGGTTTCGACCTAAAGTTAAGACACGGGGACTATTTGAGGCCAGCTGCCAGCTACTGCAGAGGAACAAAGCCATGAGGACCCTTGTGAGGAGCAGGTGATCCTGAACTGAGATGACCTTTAACCAGAAGGGGAAACAGGGCACTTACAGAGAAGAAAACAATAAAAAATGTGATTTGGGGACTGGAGAGATGGCTCAGTGGTTAAGAGCACTGACTGCTCTTCCAGAGGTCCTGAGTTCAATTCCCAGCAACCACAAAATGGCTCACAGACATCTCTAATAGGGTCTGAAGCCCTCTTCTGGTGTGTCTGAAGACAGCTAGAGTGTATTCATATAAATAAAATAAATAAATAGATTTTTTTTTTTTTTTAAAGAAGGTGCTTTTGGAGACACACTTGAGGTTTCATACTTCAGGCTAAGGAATGTTTCAGTGAGGTGACATTTGGTGACAGAGGGTGTCTTCGGGGTCAGATTGTGTGATTGTTTGGTGTCGCTCTGCTTTGAGATAGCCTAAGAGTTGTTTGATTCGAACCATGTGTGTACAATCCCATATCCACGCTGTGGCTGCCAAGGAGAAAGCAATAGAGCTGCTCATAAAGTAGTTTACAGGCCTGGGCAGTGAGGCGTGAATTGTTAAGATTCTAACTAATGCACACAGCCACAGAAATAGCTCCAGTTCACAGGCAGGCAGGCGCCAAGACAGCCTGGACTAGAAACAACACCCAGAAATGATCTGTGCTTCCTCTTCCTGGCTGAGAACAAGTCTCAGACAGGACTGTAGGTGGTTGGGTTTGTGTCTCAGCTAAGGTGACTATTGCTACCCAGACCTCGAACAGGCAAAGGTCTTCCTAGTCAAGTACATCACTGGCCTCAGCTCTGCACCTCTTCCTGTATCTATGCCTTTTGTGGTACAAATAAAGTCTCCCCTAATCCCTACTTCTGCTTCACCTTTGTCTGACCGAATGAGTGAGAAGATACATGTGTAATATAAGATCAGCTCACCAAGACTACATGGTACAAGTCCTGCATGTTGCAAAGACACCTTTGGTGCTTAATCATCTCCTCATCCCGAATAGAAAGATCCTGCTTGAGCAAGTGTCACTGTTTATCTAGGGGCTCTAGATAATTCCAGATAGTCTAAGTTAACAGTGTGACTCTCACAGTGTGGGCCTTGGACTATGTGTAATCAGCCTGACCACAGAAGGGGCTTGTCTTAATTAGTGTGTTCCATTGCTGTGAAGGTGATTCTTATAAAAGAAAGCATTTAACTGAGAGCTTGCTTACTGTCTCAGAGGTTTAGTCCATTATCATTGTAGTAGGAAGCATGGCAGTGTGCAGGCAGACATGGTGCTGGAGAAGTAACTGAGAGATACATCCTGATCTACAGGGAGACCCTGGGTGTGGCATGGGCTTTTAAAACCTTAGAGCCCTTCTCCAATGACACATTTCCTCCAACAAGGTCACACCTCCTAATCCTTTCACCCGGTTCCACTCCCTGGTGACCAAGCTTCAAATCTATGAGCCTATGGGGGCCATTCTTATTCAAACCACCATGGGGCTTGAGAATGATGTCAGCTGCATGCCTATGTAGATAACTCCCCAAGGCTCTGGTGACTTACCTCATTGGTGACATTACATTAGTGTCAGTTACTTGCTTTGTTACTATGACCAAATACCTGATAATAGGCAATTCCAGGGAAGAAAGGGTTACTTGAGCTCATGGTTTGAGGTGTTACAGTCCATGGTAGTGAGGGAGGCACAGCAATAGGAACAGCTTGTAGCTCTGGCTGCACGAGCATGAGGCTGCTTGCTCACATCCCAGTAGACAGGAAGCAGAAAGGAGGATGCCATCACTCAGTTAGCTTTCTCCCTTTCCTAATTCAGTGTATGACTCAAGCCTACTAAATGATGCCACTCACTTCGAGGGCTTGTCTCCTCACCCTCTGGAATTGCTTTCACTGCACTTCCAAAAATGTGCCACACTAAGGCACCAGGTGTTTCTTAGTCCCTTAAGTTGGCGATCCAAATTAACTGTCACACTATGAGTGCTGTCATGTATCCTGGCTCGGAGGGCTCAATGTTTGCAAGAGGGTCTCACAGAGTTCAACAGATGAGAAACATTATGGATTAAGTCAGCAATGGGAACCAGGTACACAGGTCAGGGAAACATTAGAGGCAAGCTTCCAGCTACCCTTTCGGTGCTTAGCCTTCCCAGAAACAATGACATCAGCCAACCATGATCTATAACCTCTGAAACCATGAGTCAACACAACTTTTTCCTTGCTGTCTTTACCATCTGATGACCCAATGTGTCTTCCTCACCTCTACCTTCACTTTGACTCTTACTCAACAAATGCTATTTGGGGAATTTCTTCTATCATGTTAAAATACTGTAGAGATGAGAGACTCAATGTGACCTAAGTCTAGTCAGTGGCTAAGAGGAGGATGATAAATAAAAATGCTGGGAGATAGGAAAAGCTCCTGTTTTCATCTTTCTACAGAGGTTAAGGGACAGCTAAATTCTCCACCCCACCCCTCTCTGTCCTGATTAGTTTTGTTGTCAACTTGACACATTGGGAAACAGGGGACCTCAGCTTAGTGGTTGCCTCCATCAGATGGCCCGTGGCTGTGTCAGTGGGGACCTTTTTTGATTGCTGATTGATGTAAGAGCTCACAGCCCACTGTGGGAGGCACTGTCCCTAGGCAGATAGGCCTGGGCTGTATAGGAGGCTGAAGGTGAGCCTAGAAACAAGCCTTAAGCAGCACGCCTCGCTGGTTTCTGCTTTAAGTCCCTGCCCTGACTTCCTGCCTCAGCTTCCCTCAATGATGGACTGTAACCTGTGAGGCAAATAACCCTTTTTTTCCCTCAGCTCACTCTCGGCCAGTGTATTATCACAGCAGCAGTGAAGGAACTAGATCATCATCCTTTTTGACCCTGCAAAATGGAGAAAACCTTCCTTTTCCTGGGCAAATGTTGCTTCTTCCCAGCCCTTGACACAGTGACGCACAGCCCAACCCAAGGGAAATTTTGCTGGGAGAAATTTCAGGGAGAAAGTTTTCTGTTTCTTAATGTTAAGTGAATAAGAACTTAATTCGGGAATCACTTCTCTAGCCTTGGGTGGCTCTGTGAGTGGAGACCTCACACTGTCACGGGCTCAGTGGGAGAAACCAGTGCTATGGGCTCTGGGGAACACAGATGGAGTCATACTTAACAGCTCCCACCCAGGCTTACTCATCTAAGATCTCCGTGCTTCTGAGACATTCTCTCCTGGGAACACATACACAGGCAGTGTCTCAGACATGATCTTTGAAAAGTCCTCCTGACCACCATGGTGACAGCCACCATGTTCAGTATTCCTATTCTGACTCTCTTTGGTGATATCTGTGATGTCTTGAAATTCTGTTCTTCTGCCTTAACCTTCTGAGCGATGGGACCACTGGAATCCTTTAGGCTATCCTGGACTACATGAGATCAAAGAGGATATGATCAGAAGGTAGCCTAAGATTAAACCTGCCAACACCTTGATTTTAGAACTAGTCAGAACAAGATCAAATTCAGAGAGATAGGTCGATGGATAAGATAGGTTGCTGCACAGATGGGAAGACCAAAGTTCATATCCCCAGAACCCTTTAAAGCTGGGCACAGTAGTACACAGCTATAATCATGGTGGTCCTAAAGAAGTTGGAGGCAGGAGAACCTCTAGGAGCTTAAGGACATCTGGCCTGAAGTATGCAGTGGCAAACAGCAAAAATATCTTTTCCAAACTAGGTAGAAGGTGATGGCCAACCTCGAAGGTTGTATTCTGACCTCCACTTGTATGCCTTGGCCTGCATATGCCTTTACACACACACACAACACACACACACACACACATACACACACACACACACACACTTGATACATCAAATACAAAAGATAAACATTATTTAAAAATTAAAATTTTTATTGTTAAAGTCACTAGCCTGTGATATTTTCTTATTGAGGTCCTCAAAATAAAATCAAGAGCCCACAAGATTCCTAGGCTTCCCCTGCTTCTTCAAGGATGGGCCACCAACCTGAACCAGCTTGACCTCAATCAGTTAGTGTTCTGGCAACAGGGACAGGAGGTCAAAGGCTAAAAGCCGCAAGTGCTGGACACCTCCCCTTGCTGACCTTCTGCCCTGCGTTCCCCTTGAAGATTTGTTTGGTCGGGGGGCAAAGAGCTGCTGAGAGGGTCCCATGGAGACCCTGGACAACTTCACCAGGTTCCTCAGCTTTGAGCTGTCACCACTTTTGGTAATCTGGGCCCCAATGTTTGGGTAATGTCAGTGACATCAGCCCCTGGTGCAGATATACAAAACATATCTTCAGCTGAGATCAGCTGGCCACAACCCAAGTGGCTTTTTCTGGAAAAATTTGGGGTGGAGTTCTTAAATTCTAGCATGTCTCAAATCACCTGTCAGGCTTACTCAAGTAGAGCTGGCAGGGCCACGCCCAGTAGTCTCTTTCAGAGGTCAGAAACTTTGCATTTCTAACAAGCTGCCATAGGATACTGACTGGGTAGCCCCAGAGATGCTGATGCCACCAGTTCAGACACTGACTGGGCAAAGGGTAAAAGGATTCCAGAAGAGTCTCTGTAATGGTTCAAAGGATGTTGAAGGAGACTCAGGCAGAGCTGAGATAGGAAGTGACAAGACTGTATGATTTGGCCAAAAGGGCTCACGTGCTGGGCAAAGCCTGCTCGTGGTTACATAAGGCACAGGGCAAGGGTAGAAATGGCTGCAAAGACCTTCAGTGATCGCACTTCAGAGCCTCAGTTCAGTGGCACAGGAATGGCCTGCACAAAACAGTGGATGGAGGTTCATCGTCACGTCCACAGGCACTGCTGGAGGCTCTGCAGATTCCAGGGCCATCATCGAGCTAGCAGCAATGAAGGGGAGGAACCACATGAAAGACTCTGTCTGCTGTATGGACATGTACCGCTTGAGTGTCTGGTACCCATAGAGATCAGAAGTGGAGGGAGGAAGCCAGCGAGGGCATTGGGTTGCATGAAAATGGAGATATGTATGTTTGTGAGCTTCCATGCGGGTGTTAAGAATTGAACAAGGGTCTTTCACAAGTGCTCTAAACCACTGAGCCATCTCACCAGCCCATTCTATTGTCAACAACTACATTCTGTGAGCTAAGGTAGCAGGCAATGGGGCTGGGGCAGCAACTGAGAGCTCCCTCCTTTTTTTTTTTTGGTTTTCCAAGACAGGGTTTCTCTGTGTAGCCCTGGCTGTCCTGGAACTCACTCTGTAGAGCAGGCTGGCCTCAAACTCAGAGATCCAGCTGCCTCTGCCTCCCAAGTGCTGGGATTAAAGGTGTGTGCCACCACTGCCTGGTGAGAGCTCCCTTCTTGAGACACAACCACAAGCTGAGAACACACTGGTAACAGCAAAAGTCTTTTGAAACGTCAAAGACCATCATCTCCTGTGACACGCCCCCTCCAGTAAGGCCACACCTCCTAATCCTTCCCAAACAGTTCCAACCACTGAGGACCAAGCATCCAAACACACGAGCCTGTGAGAGCATTCTCATTCAAACTGCAAAGCAGGTCCCCTTAGGTGTACCAGGTATGCATACCAATTCCCTCCATTCTAACTAGAGCTCGGCTGCCCTTCTGCATCAGCTTTAGATGTGTTTAAGACACTCCCTGCTGCCCTTAGCGCCCCACCCCTACCCCAGCCTCACCAGGCTACTTTTAACTTCCTATCTCTTGTAAGTCAGATCTTTACTGAGCAACAAAAGAGATTTTGTTTTAAAAATTAGTAAATAGATGATGATAGATTAGTAGATAGAAGATAGATTGAAAGATGATAGATAGATAGATAGATAGATAGATCTGGAGAGATACTTAGGTTGGTACAGTGCTTGCTTTGCAAGCATAAGGACCTAAGTTTGAGCCACAGAACCCATGTAAATGAACAGCTGGGTGTGGTGGTAGTATGCTTGTAATTCCAGTGCTGGGGAGGGAGAAATAGGAGGATCCCTGGGGCTCACTGGCCAGCCTAGTTATACTTGGCAAACTCTAGAGCAGTGGCAGACCTTGTTGAAAGGTAGTACCTGAGAAATGACACCCAAGGTTGTCCTCTGCCCTCTACACACACATGCAACACATGAACATACATGTGCATGTGCACACACTCATACACACACATGCACACATCACACACACACACACACACACACACACACACACACACACATACAGCTAGTTAGGTTTTATTATAGTTCCTTCCTGTCTACAGTCAAACTCAACCCTGCCACCTCAGAGTCAGCTCAGGCGCTCTCCTGGATACCCCAGCAACAAACTCATCCCTGTCTCAGGGCCTTTGCTTGTTCCATGCCCTCCGCAGAGAGGCTCTTTTTCTGCACTCTTTGTCTAGCTTATGTCTGCTCTTGCATAAAATAATAATTGAGGCTTACAGTGTGTGACTCCATAATATTAGCTAGGCCCCCCTCTTGCTTTCTCTGAGAGCACCCAGTTCATATACTTTTCAATAATTTGTAATTTTACAGTTGTTTTGCTGGTTTATTTGGCATCTGTCCCAAGCCAATTAAGTCTGAAATCTGGGACCCTGTCTGTTTCCTCATCTTTAGTGTTACTTAGGGTATTTTGGATATCAGCAACAAGAACCACTGGTTAATCTAAGAACAGGGAGTCTGCTGAAAGGTTCTGGGGAAGAGAGTTAGGCCAGAGAGTAGGGCTTGGAAGCACAGGGGAACAAGATGTCTCTAAAACCCAGGAAGCTAAAATGACAGGAAATGTTCTCCTTAAAACAGGCTGGTGGGAGCCGGGCAGTGGTGGCACACGCCTTTAATCCCAGCACTCGGGAGGCAGAGACATGTGGATTTCTGAGTTCAAGGCCAGCCTGTCTACAGAGTGAGTTCCAGGACAGCCAGGGCTACATAGAGAAACCATGTCTCGAAAAAACAAACAAACAAACAAAAAAACAAAAAAAAAAAACCAGGCTGGTGGGGTGGGGATTCCTCAAATACCAGCTTATCTTTAGTCTTTTTTATGGTCCTGTTTTGATTTAAAAGACAGAGTGAGACCATTTCATCAGCCAGACTTGGACCAAATGGCGGGCTCCCTCTGTTAAAGGAGGGAGAAAAGTCTCATCAGACTGGACTTTAGAGAAAAGAAGCCATTAATCCCTGGCTCAAGGAAGAAAGAAAGACATGGCGGAAAGAGAAGGCAGAGGAGGGGGCGAGAGAAAATCAGGACTGTTTCCTCTGTTCTTCCAAAGCAGGGGATGCCCCTGTCAGGAGTGCAAGAGATTGAACTAAACTCGGGGGTCAAACCCTTTGTAACCAGCATGGATCCATCCATAAAGGAAGCCCTCAACGACCTCAACCCCTAACACTGTTGCACTGGGGACTATGTTTCCAGTGTGCCCTTTGGGGAGCAGCATTCAAAGCACAGCAGGTAATGAAAAAGTTTGAAAACCTTTACAGAGATTTCCATGGAAGATCATATGAGTTATACTTGACATAGCGTCTGAAAGACTTCACAGTTAAGCAAGTTTGATGTCAGCTGGCTTAAATAGCAGAGATGATTTAGCAGCCCTAGGTTGTCCATTCTGTTTAATGCTCTGTGATGAGTTAGCTTTGTCCATTTGACACAGCCTATAATCACCTTCAAAAGAGTCTCAATCCAGGATTGCCTACCTTGGGTTGGCTTGAGGCTGTGTGTGTTGTGTAACAGTTTTATCTGAGATTGAAACATTTATTCCCACAGGGAAGCTCCTTAATCAGGAAAGTAAACACCTCAAAATAGCTTCGGGAAGTCTGTGAAACTGACCAGATCCAGTAATCCCTCCCAGCCTGAGTCAGGGGTCAAAATTGAGAGCTGAGACAAGGCAAGCTCCGAAGAAGGCTCTGAGATCAGACCAGCTGCCTGGAAGAGGTTTAGACCAACTGTGAGACCCAGAAAGGACATTCATTCTCTAATTTAACTGCCTACAGGCTGCCCAGGGTGTCCCAGCTTCCCTGCTTTGTGGGAATCTGGAGTGGGCTTTGGTGATGCAGCTGTCTTGAATCATTTCTGCTTCTGTAAAGAACCCCAATACAACTCATGAGTCACTAAGCAGGACTTCGATGGTACTCGTACTTAGGTCTGTGGTGCGTGAATAGGCTTGTATGTTGCATCTCCCCAGGAAAAGCCACGGCATGACTATGGGGGTGAGGCTTATCTTAATAAAGTTAATTGATGTGTGAAGATCCAGCCCACTTGGGCAGAATCTAGGTAAGGGGGTTTCAGGGGTCCAGGAAGAGCCACACTAACCACTCAGACAGCAATCTCAGACAGGTGTGGATGGTTTGTTGAACTCACACTCCAAGACTGATTAATCAGGGACACAGCCAGAAGTCAGGATCTAAAACTTCGACCATGTGCCGTCCTCAGAACCAGTTTTTATATGGGAAAAACAACTGAACAAGTGCATTTGTGACATTTACAACATACAGGCTATCTAGACAAAGCAGCACTGTTTGTGTTGGACTCGAAAGTCCAAACGCCTAGGCGGCTCACCCCACAAAGACACAGAGACTGAGAATGATGCAATAAGCATGAGGTCTATTGAATCCAGTGCACTGGGGCAGCCCTACCAACAGGGCAATGGCGACCCGGGGTTAGCAAGGTACATACTTTTTATATACTTTTTGGGGGGCAGAGCTTGGCAACAGCATGAAAGGGTAGGCCCACTTTGGTGGTTAATTTTGACTTTTTACATGATTGGAGGCCCGAGGTGGTAATGTCAGCTTGTCACCACCCACCTGTGGCTACAGCCTGTCCTTGACAACAGAGAATTCTGTCCATAGTGTGGGGCCTGAGGCATATCTGTTCCTGGCCCTGCTGTCTCATTTTATAACGGTTATCTTAAGCCCTTTCACTGTCTTGATTGTTCCCCAGTCTGGCTCAACAGCAGCCTTTTGTCTCTCAAGGCCTCACATCTGACACTTAAGCTGATAGTCTGGGTCTAGAGGCAAGGAGGCTAGGGAAGTTAGAATCCAAGAATCACTGAAGGAAGACCCCAGCTTCAAATAGTACGAAAAGGTAACGACCATTTATTCTGCAGATATTGCCAGCATTCATCAAAATGGTGACCCCTTAAGGGGATTGCAGGCCCCTTTTTAGTCAGGACTAGGGGAATTTTCTAGAAGGGATAGGTAACCTCTAATATGATTGGTAGGGGGCAAAGCCGTGAAATTTTAGTACAATTTTGACTGGTTGCTAAGTTAGCTTCATTATATTTGCTGAGACCTTGAAGAATTCAGAAAACAGCTCTGTTCTGGCCTTGTTATCTCCTCCAGCTAGGTATCCCAGGAACTGACTCAGCTCCAGACTTGTCCTCCCTAAGTCAGGGTCATCAGTGACTAACAGCCCATTGTCAGTGGCTCATACCGAGGAGCCTAGTTTGCTTGCCTGGAAATTGAAGATTTTTTTTTTTATTCCCCAGGTTTTTGGACCTTTCAGGGGATCTCCAAAGTCCATGAGGCTCTGTGGATCAGTGACAAATTACAACTGTAAGTTGTTTTTGTCAGGGCAAGGAACAGTAGTTAAGGTCATGGGCTACAAAATGAAGCTCCAAGATGACAATATGGCAGAGCTATTGTCAAATTTTAATTTTTAACAGTCATAAGTTGTAAAAAGTGGAGAAAATTAATTGAGTCCAAGCAAGGTCATTTCTCCACGCTCTTGACTGTGATATGATGTTTCAAGTTCCTGCCTCAATTTTCTGCCCTTGGTTTGTTTTTGTTGGAGTATTTCATCACAGCCATTCACATGAAACTAGAATACCCACAGCATAATACAGTGATCAGTTCACAGTCAACTCTGGGAGAGAGGGAGAAAAAACAATATGTTCAAAGTCTAGAAAATGATGAAGCCACCAAGGTCATAAACAGAATGATCGAAGACTTTGAAGACTTTTATCTTGAAGAGAATGTGTGAGAAATGAAACATCTTCAAGATGGCGATTTTTGGTTGTGGACTTAACTACATGTGGAACTAACAACTGAGGCTTTTCTTAAGTTATTTGGAGTGGAATGACCTACTTTTAATCCAGATCTTTAGAGGTGGGAAGATCTACCTTCAATCTGAACCAGCTTTCTGGTGGCAGCCTACATAAAGGACAAGGAAGTAATCTCTCTCTCTCTCTCTCTCTCTCTCTCTCTCTCTCTCTCTCTGTGTGCATGTGTGTGTGTTCTTGTCCTCACTCTCACTAGTAAGTCTGTTTCTTTGTTGGCATTCAAGCCAACTTCTTCAGAATTCCAGACCATCTGAGACATTCAGCCTCATGGAATGAACAACTATTTAATTCTTGGACTTTCTGTTGGTGGACCGCCATTGTTGGACTAGCTTGACCACAGCCTGTAAGCCCTTAAATAAATCTCGTATATGTATCAGTTCCGTTCCTCTAGAGAACCCTGACTAACACAGGTTGTGGTACCAAGAGTGGTTCTACAGCAACAGAAGTATAAGAATGATGTTTTAAGGCTCTGAAATAAGCTTTTCAATTTGCCTACTACAGTTACTGAAGCCTTTCCAGCTACTGAAGCCTCTTCAGGGAGCTCAGAGAATCCTGAAAACCCACGGCGTGAACTATTTTACACACGTAAGGAGACAAATGCATTTGATATCCTGATTCACCAATTGTGAGACACAGTGGAGTTGATGACTTTGTATATAAGTTTTGACAACTTGTGGGAAAAAAATAAAGAAAATGATGATGATGGATGGCTGCTCCTGGCATCTCTGGATAAATCGACAGGATATCTGAGTGTTTCCTGGAAGAGCATCTTCTCTCCAGCAGCCACAGAGCTCAAGTTGTAGAAAACCAAATGGAAGCCCTGGTTGATAAGAGTGAATTACAAAGAAAATTCAAGTCCCAGACTTGGAGGATACTGGCAGTTAACCTGAGGGCATTAATTGGCAATGACTGTGATCCTGTAACTTGGGATGGGGATGTGTGGGAGGACCCTATTTGAACCCTCAGATTCTCAAGGGTTCATCTCACTTGAGGATGTAGTCTCTCTACCTTTAACAAAAGATGTTCTCCACCCCCATCCCTGAAACGTTGCCTTTAGGCTGCTGACTGAAGAAAGTAATCCTTCATTGTCTGATCAACCAGCAGTGGCTTTCCCTGAAAGAGATGCCAGGCAAGACATTTCTGATGTCCCTGAGGACACTGAGGACCCACCAATAGTGGCCTCTAGACCTATAACCAGATTAAAGGCTAGGCAGGCTCCTAGAGTAGTCCACAAGGAGGTGTGCGACACTGCTGAAGAGCTTAATGAGCTTGCTAACTCATTCAAGCAGAAGTCTGGGGATATGCATGGGAATGGATTTGAAAGGTGTGAGATAATGTGGAAGGAAGGTAAAACTGGATCGGGCTGAGCTGGTGGACATGGGCCCTCTGAGTGGAGAATCTAGGTTTAATGTGGAAGTTTGCTCAGCTTTAAAAAAAAAAGAAAGAAAGACAGAAAAGAAAGAATGTGGGGCTGGAGAGATGGCTCAGCGGTTAAGAGCACTGACTACTCTTCCAGAGGTCCTGAGTTCAATTCCCAGCAACCACATGGTGGCTCACAACCATGTGTAATAGGATCTGATGCCCTTTTCTGGTGTGTCTGAAGATACATATATGTAAGAAAAGAATGTGTCAAAAGTTTGAATAGTTGGCTGAAGTATTTGTCAAAAGATGGCCTACTGTCAAAAGGAATTGGAGATGCCTGATATTCCCTTGCTTAGTGTTGATGAAGGGATTTTAAGGCTCAGGGAAATGACGATGCTAGAGTGGGTATGCTGTGTAAAACCCAATCCTCTTCAATGGGAATGCACAGAAGACATGGCCTTCACTAGTTCCATAGACACAAACTGGCAAGAGGGGCACCTGCACATCTGTAGAGCTTTCCTGTTACCCTTTTCCTTGTGCCACACCTTAGGGTTGGAGACACTGCTGCTCCATTGGATGAATGAAATGCAATGGGTTTAGTTGAGTCCCAAAGTAGCAGGGTCCAGGCAGCAACATTGAATCTGAACATTGGTCCAGGCAAGGTGATTGTAGTTATTGTAATGGACAGCATAGACAAAGCAGTGTCCATAAGGCCTGACCCATAATGTGCAGCATAAACAAAGTGAATTTTTTGATGGCGAGACTTATATGAACCTTTAGTACTGGCTAATCAGTCATATTGATTAATATATATAATTACAGTACAAACTTATAAGAAGCTACTGTACATTTATTTGGCAAGTATAAGCAGAAAAAAATTGTAAGTGAAAGAAAAGCTACATTGGTTCATGGAAAAAAAGGAATCTCTGCCTATAAACCAGTTTCCAGGCTCAATCCAGTTTGCAGACCCAGAATCCCTGATTGAAGGACAGCATGTTCCCCTTAGGAAGGACCTTGATAAAATACCTAAGAGTTTTATTGTCCTTCCTCAGAGAGACCTAAGGCCTTTTATAAGGGTAACTGTACACTGGGGGTGGTTGGGGGGGGGGAAATAAGACTTCTTAGGGTCTATTGGATTCTGGTTCTGAATTGACACTGATTCTGGGAGAGCTCAAGAACTTGTGGTTCTCAAGTTACAGTAGGGACCTAAGGAAGTCAGGTGATTATTGGAGTCTTGGCTGAAGTCTGATTCACAGGAAGTCCACTACACCCCCAAACTCACCTGTAGTTGTTTATTCCGTTCCCGAATATATAATCGGGATAGATATACTTAGAAGTTGGCAGAATTCCCATACTGGTTCCTTGACCTCTGGAGTGAGGGCTATTATTTGGAAAGGACCAAACGGAAGTCTTTAAAGTTGTCTCTGCCAGGAAAAATAGTGAATCAAAAACAGGATCATATCCCTGGAGGAACTGTAGTGCCACCATCAAAGACTTGAAAGGTACAGGGGTGGTGGTTCCCACCACAGCTCCCTTTAACTCTCCTAACTGGCCAGTGCAGAAGACAGATGGATCATGGAGAATGACAGTTGACTATTGAAAACTAAATCAAGTAGTGACTCCAATTGCAGCTGCTCTACCAGATGTCCGGTCGTTACTTGCGCAGATTAACACATCTCCTGGTACATGGTATGCAGCCAATGATCTGGAAAATGCTCTTTTCTAGGTACTTGTCCATAGGGACCACAAGAAGTGGTCTCTGTCTTCCAGTTCTGCTCCTCTAGAGAACTCCAACTAATACAGTCTGCTTTCAAGTTGCAAAGGATATTGGGATGGGGAGGGCTTTTCCCCAAGACCCCTGGAACAGATGTAAGAAGAAAAAGAATCAAGAGAGAAAATAAGGGGAATGGATGTATGCTCATTAAAGGAAAAGTAGATTCTAGCAAAGAGATACTAATTTATTTACACCTCATAGATATTTTAGACTAGCAGAAGAGATAAAAAGAAATGCTAGAATTTGTTGGATAACACACTGTGACAAACACTATCAGGGGAGGGGAGCCTTTCGGTGCATCTTCTTCCTTTCAATCCTGAAGATGAGTAGCTTGGCGAGGCCATGGCATCCATGCACCTGAGGGTTTCTCAGGCCACAGTCCTCCATGTACGTTAAGTTATTTTACTTCCTGGCTTTCTGCTTTCTTTTTGTCCTGAATTTGTCTCCAAATTGTGGAGGCCATTCACGGTGGTTTCACATCCTCTCTCCAACCCCTAATTTTTTGGGCTCTTGGAGAATTCTGGTAATAGAAAAGCTTGGGAATGAATACCCTCTGAATAAAATCCGTGGTTTGCTGTTTACCCTTGAGGCTGTGAGGTCAGTGATGGATGGAGAAGCTGGGTGGGACAGGGAAAGAAGAGGGCCTCTCATGCTGTCATCTTGGGATTACTGGCAGAAACCTGAGATCCCCAAGAGAGGATGCACGTCTCTGTGGCTGGCCTCATATCTGTTGTGTTACTGTATGTTAAGACTGGAGGATGCTGCTCAGAGGTTGGGGGGCAGGGTCTGGAAGCTCTCTCCAGTGACAGGTGTTCACTGTTGGCCCATTGTTGGTAGAAGAACTACTGGGAAAGACACCTTCCTGCTGTATTAAGACTTTCTTCTTTTTTAATATGGGGCCAGAGAGGCCAGTTATGGGACTTGGTTCTGTCCTTCCATAATGTGAGTCCTGGAGATTGAACCCAGGCCATCGGGCACAGTGACAAATGGCTTTACCACCGCTGAGCTGTCTCATCAGCCCAGGAGTTTCAAACTGGAGTCAACGGAATCCTTTCTGTTCCTTGTGTACGAGCCAAGGTTTATGTATCTCTTAGGCATTTCTACTGCCCATGTGCAGGTCAGCACTCAGCTCAGTTGATGCTGGTCTCTGACGTTATGAAAGTCCACCAAGAGAGCTGCAGACAGGGTCAGAAAGAGGCACAAAGAAAGAGACCCCAAGGCCCCAAGTCACTTTAAAGCCTATAGCAAACTTTAATGTTTGCGGGCATCTGCCGTGGATACAGTAAGTGGTAAGAACTTCCTATGTGACCCCTGGAAGTTGAAGGACATCTCCCCAGGGAAGATAAAGGCCTATTTGGAGATAAAAAAAAAACCAACCCACACCAGGTTATGAAGCTCAGCTATCATGGGTTTCTTTTCTCACATTTCTGTAGAGTAGAAGACCAAGATCAAGGTGCCATTGGGGTTGGTGTCTGGTGAGGTTTTCCTTCCTTCCTTCCAGTCTTCCACTTTCTTACTGGCCCCCACCTGTTTTTTTCTTTTGTATACATGGAGAGTGTCCTTTCCATTTCTCCAGTCCCACGTAGCTAAGAAGCCGCACGTCCAAATACATGACCTATGGCCTGACCCTCCTACATCCAGGAGCAGGAGCAGCCATCCTGAGGGTTAGACATATCAGTGACCAGAGGAGGCAGATTCAATCTGCAAAATAGCCCAAGTGAATCAAGAAGGTTTTTTTTCCCCCTCACTTTGAAATTAGCTAATATTTTTTTCTGAGGGCTTGAGAAATGGCTTCGTGGTTAAGAGAACTGACTGCAGTTGCCGAGAACCCACAATCACTTCCCAGCACCCACGTGGCAGCTCACAACCATCTGTAACTCCAGTTCCAGGGGCTCTGATGCCTTCTTCTGGCTTCTGAGGACACCAGGCATGCATGTGGCATACAAGACAGACGGGCAGGCAAAGCCTTCATATATAAAAAATAAAGTAACTAAATCTTTAAAATTGTTTTGATTTCTGACTGAGTTGCCCTTGACCTGGACTCTGGATAGAAATGACTAGGAGGTAGAGGTGGAATCATGGTTTCCCTGGGTGGGGTGGAGAAAGGAAGTTTGCGTCAAAGTAAAGCAGACAAGAAGCAGAAGGAAAGGCCCGCATAGGAACACGTGATCTAGACCTGTACATACCTACAGGCATAGCTAGGAGAGAGGCAGACAGCAGCCAAGGCCAATAAGGACATAGACCCAGCCCAGAAGATGAAAGCATGTACCTGTGCACAACTGTTTGGGAATTTGGAGAAGTGTGGCAGTTTGGCAGTTTGTTATAAAATTAAAACAGATTAGTGTGCCTCAGTGATAGCTATAAATACTATTTGTGTGTGTGCCCACCCACATGTTCACATCAAGAGACATGTACTGGGTCACACTGGTGGAATTTGAGCAAGATTAACATAGAGATGGGGGCAGGGATGGGGATGATCAAAGAACAAGAAGACTGCAGCAGATACAGTTGGAAGCAGTTCAGCATGCCTATGGATGGAGGCTCCCTGTGGTTAGCAGCCTGAGCTGAGTGAGGGGCAGGAAGGCAGAGAGCTGTGAGTCCTGTAGGATGAGTAAGGCAGCTTTTAAGAGACCTAAACTGTCTATAACCTGAACGCTGACCTTCTGAACCCCCTCTTGAATTAAACAGCCTGCACCAGAAGGTCAAGCATCACATCTCTCCCTGTGCCCCGAAAGACTTCACTGCCATGTGCTTGCTCCTGGGGCCTTGTGTTTGTGTGGCTCTATCTTACAGCATTCCTACCTCAGAGCTGATGACAGGCAGTAGGTGTGGCAGTGACCAGAGAGGAGCAGTCACTATGCTGTTTCTGTGGACCCTAAATCTGCCCCATGTGTCTTGAAACTGACCTCTTTCCAGCTCCAGCTCCCTTTTTTTTTTTTTAGTGTTCCCTGCCAGAGAGTCATGAAAGCGCTGCACTCCGGAAGCCAGGCTGGGCAGGTCCTGCTATGAGGATTGCCATGACTCTTATCGAATAAAGTCATTGTTCATTCTTTCAGATTTCTCAGCCCTTGCCTTCAACCAGCCCCTCTCAACTACTGGGATTCAGGCCAACACCCTCAGCAGACCAAAGCCAGTCTATGCTGTCACCAACTGTGAGGTCAGAGGTGTCAGTAGCAGGTCCCAAGAACCTCCAGATGAATTCCAACAGTCTTTCTGCTTGCTGTCTGCTGTTATGTGAGCCCAGAGTTAATATTGATCATGCATGCTTCCACTGGCTTCTCACCACCCACAAGGCCCACATGACTTTGGCATTAGGTATCACGTAGCACTCCAGTTTCCCCAGGCTCTACCTACTTGCTTGGAGCCTGCTGGCATAACCGCTCAACCACCCCCTGGTGCTCACAGCCCTGCTTTTCATGGCCAGAATAAGGGAAGTGAGCACCACTCGCTGGGATTTAGAAGAAACAAAGAAATTCAGAAAATGGCAAAATCACCCCTGAGGATGAAGTCAGACATTGAGAAGAGGCATCCTTTCTAGGAACACAGGATTTTTCACACAGGGCAGGCAGCTTTTAACTTCAGTTGTTTCCAACCCATAGGAAGACTTGCCTTTGTGCATGGTGAATGAATACTCAGAATGGCCCATGGCAAGGTCTGTGCAGCCAAAGGGTTGAATCATCTCAAGAAACCGAAAATATTGCCAAGAGCAGAGAGAACAAGAGCAGCGAGAAGTGCCCCTCACAAGGGATCCACTGCCCCTCGAAAGGGATCCACTGCCCCTCGAAAGGGATCCACTGCCCCTCGAAAGGGATCCACTGCCCCTCGAAAGGGATCCACTGCTAGAAAATGAAGCCTCTTACAGCGTCCACTGAGCAGTCGCATTAGATCCACAGTCTGATATCTGTGAGCTTCCTGACTACACACAAAACAACTTCCACAAACTGGCAGTGGCGCTCTGTAAAACATATTAGGTGAAATTTGTCAGGCACCAACCCTTTCTTGTGGAATGTCCCCAGGCATTTGGGGTTTTTTATATATGTACTGTTTTTAAAGATTCCATCCTACCTGACTTCTTCCCAGGAGGAAGAAAGTCAGTGAGCTGAGACCATAGGCTTTGCTGTGGGTATACAGAGGTGTACATTCTTGGCCTCTTGGCTTCCACCTTTATGGGGCACCTACCTAGGAAAAGACCTACTGTGTGGGGAAGCATGAGGTCAGGGGAAACCTGGACAAAAGAGCCGAGTGAACCAAATGAGGAGATGTTTAAAAGTAGCTTCCTGAGTCTTGCAGCCTCCCTCCTCCCTCCACACACATTAACTCAAAGCTTCCTGTGAGATTACAGACTATCAGACGTAGAAGAATTTTTATCTTATTGCTAGGCTCAGGATACATGAGGTAAAGTCTTGGCCAGCTTTGCCTCTCGTGATTGACAGGAAAGGGGGTGGTGTGGGTACTCGCATGGGCACATATGTGCCATGTACATTCCTAAATACCCATTATACACTCACAGGGGTTACTCTGGTACACAATATCCATCTATCTATCCATCTATCCATCTGTCTGTCTATTATCTGTCAATATGTCTGTTTATTTAGAAACAGAGTCTCACTATGTAGTCTTAGTTGGCCTGGAAGGCCCTACGTAGACTAGACTGGCCTTGAACTCAGAAAGATCTGCCTACTTCTACCTCACAAGTATGGGATTAAAGACTCAAGATACCTGGATATGGTAGACAGTAGTTAAGTATGGAGGACTCTGAAAATTGTCCCTAAGAGATTGTCAATAAAGAACATTATTCAGCATTCTCCTGTCTCCTCTTTCCTGTAATCTTTAGCACATGCTGTTGGTGGCAAACTGGGGCCTAGCATGAGCCTGGGTGTCCCTGATGGGTCTAATTTGTTGTATTCCTACATGTAGAAATGTTTATCATACTTAGGGGCTTCTGTGACTCTCCTGCTTTCATCCCTGCTGTCTTTTTGTTGTTGTTGTTGTTGTTGCTGTTTTGTTTTGGGTTTTGGTTTTTTAAGACAGGGTCTCTCTACATAGATTTACCTGGCCTGGAACTCACTCTGTAGACCAGGCTGGCCTTGAACTCACAGAAGTCAGCCTGCCTCTGCTTCCCGATTGCAGGGATTAAGGGAGTGAGCCACCATGCCCAGCCTGTCTCTGTTGTTTTCATGTCACCCTGGGGCAGTAATTCCCTCACCCAGCTGTCTTAGTGTACATTAAGTCATTAACCAGGGAAAAATTTTGCCTCTTCCCCTCATATTTCCAAACTGGTCCTTTTACTGAAGGCCAAAACTCCTCCTCACAGCCAAAACAAATGTCCTGACAAAGGGAGGGCCAGAAAACCAGAACTATTTGCTTAGGATTCGGAATGTAAAATTCCACCATCACTTTCTAGTTCTTGTTAGTGGGGGGTGGGGGGAATTGGAAATGCGAACGTGGAAGTGGCTACATGTTTTCTGATCAGGTGAATTTCCACAGGCTTTTCCTAGAAAATTCCAGAACTACTTTCTAATTTTATCTGAAGATGCAGGCCGCCATCTTCAATGGATGTAAAGAGAAGTTGTATCCTAAATGACCCAGCTTCCTCGAAAACTGCAACACCATCTTTGCCCGCCCGTCTCTTCTTATCCTGATGGTATGCACCTCCAAGGGGCAGAAGTCACAGAACCAAAGGACAAGCTTGGTGAAGACCCCACAGAGGCTACAGTTGAGCTATCTCAGGAAAGCTACTCCCGAAGATGAGTTCTAAACACCATGGTTTCTTTTATTTTTTTTCCTTTTTGAGCTCTC
Source organism: Rhynchomys soricoides (assembly GCA_019843965.1). NCBI lineage: Eukaryota > Metazoa > Chordata > Mammalia > Rodentia > Muridae > Rhynchomys > Rhynchomys soricoides. The sequence continues at coordinate 2,687,878 of JADRCH010000092.1, forward strand.
TCTCTCTCTCTCTCTCTCTCTCTGCAGGTATGCTCTCCCATGAGGCTAGAGGTCAATGGTGAGTGCCTTCTTCTACCACCCTCCACCATATTTTTGAGGCGGGATCTCCCACTGAACTGGGAAGTTCCTAGTGCTGGATCCTTACAGTCCTCTCCGTCCTGACTCTGAGATCCATCTTGGAGATAATCCAACACTTGGTGCCTCTGTTCTTTATTTCATCACCTCCGTTTCTCTTGTCCTCCAGTGTTCCCCAGACTCCCCTCTCATTGTCTTTGTCTTGACCTGTACCCCACTGACCCAGATGCCCACTCCAGCCCAACAAATGTCCTCATCATGAAGATGTTCAGGCTGGAGCACTGGATCTTTCTCCATTTTCCTCAGCATGGCTAATTTGGGATGTAAAATGGGTCCAGTTGAGAGGTACCTAGAGAATTGGTAAAACATATCGCTTGGCAGGTCTGTGAGGCTGTAGTCTGAGAATATTTGCATGTGTGATGATGATCAGAGTGAAAAACTCTCCATGAATGTGAGCAGGCACTGCCGGTAGATTGGAGATAGGACAGAAAAGAAGAAAACAAGAGAAGCCCATGTTGTTTCCTTGGCTTTGTTTTTAAGGTGAGATTCATTCTGCCACATGATGTGATTCAGCCAGGTAGCTCTCTCCAGAGCTCAGCCAATGCTTGTAACATTCAAGATTAAATAACCCCTCTTTGAAATAAATCCCTTTTGAAAAACAAAATTAGCTTGCCCATGGCTATTTTGCTATAGTGGGGACAGGAGTGAAGTGTGAGGTCATGGACCTGTGGCAGTGCCGGGTCAGCTCTGGGATGGGTGTGGTGCAGTGGCTGGAGGAACAGGTAAGACAAACCTGCAGTGCAATACTCAGATACCGTAGGCAGCTCAGGGCTCTCGTGATAGGAAGTCAGGGAAGGACTACATCTGTAGTCCTGACATCTTGGAGGTCAGAATCATGGACAATGTGATAGAAGACATTTCCAGAAGAGCAAAGCGTGCAGACCACAGCATGGACCTTCTTGACTACTTCTACTCAGCTTCACAGAGAGACTTCAGTAGAAGCAGAGCCAGAAGGATTGAGAAATGCTCAGCTTGGCCAGGGAAGACATGGAAGAGGCAAAGGCCTTACTAAACCACTGGTCAAAACATTAGAGCAGAAAAAGAGAGCTCTGGCTCTGCATGGAGGGTATTCCAGAGATCCTAGAGGCTGATGTATCACAATCCTGGAGGCTTACACATGCACATGCATGAGAGAGAGAGAGAGAGAGAGAGAGAGAGAGAGAGAGAGCATCCTCCAGTATTTTGTCTCAGTAATACACACACAATGGACTCTCCACCTCATGAGTCCTGTTATTCTTTATCGCACTCCCTGCCTGGTACTCTCCCTGCTCCCCTCCCTTTCTCTCAGTTCTATACACTCACCTAGTTAAATACCAACTCAGATGAACTCCAACAGTTTACCCTAGAATCCACGTAAAAATGCCAGGCACTGTAGCACACGCTTGTAATCCCAACATTGGGAAGGTGGACAGACAGATCACAGGGATTCACTGACAGCCAGCCTAGCCTATTTGGTGACTTCCAGGCCAATGACAGACACTGTCTCAATAAGCCAGGGTGGAAAGACTTCTGGCCTCCACATGCATGCACACATGTGTGTAGTGGCACATAGGCATATATCCACATGGATATGCCAGACACACACAGAGACACACACACTCACACAAACACACGCATGCACGCACGCACACACACACACACACACATACACACAAGCAATTCTAGGATTGATATAACGACATTTATGCTATAAAATGTAGAAAAGTATGAAGAGGTGGCAAGGATGACCTAAGAATATGTCTGTGTGTCTGTGTGTCTGTCTGTGTGTGTGTATGTATCTATACACGGTTATGCCCATACATACATATTTGGTGGTATGATGGTTTGAACAAAAATGGCCCCCATACGCCCATACGGAGTGGCACTATTAGGAGGTGTGGCCTTGTTGGCGTAAGTGTGTCACTGGGGGCAGTCTTTGAGGTCTCAGATGCTCAAGCCATGCTCAATGTGACAATCACTTTCTAGTGCCTGACAATTCTGATGTAGAACTCTCTGCTCCCTCTCCAGTGCCACGTCTGCCTGAACTCTGCCATGCTTCCCACCACGATGATAGCGAACTAACCCTCGGAACTGTAAGCCAGCCCCAACTAAATGTCTTCCTTATAAAGAGTTGCTGTGTTCATGGTGTCTCTTCACAGCAATGAAACCTTGACTAAGACAGGCGGTGATGAAACATACTCTGTATCTTCCCCTACATAAATTCTGCTGCCTACTATGGCTATTATCAAGTCAGGCCCAGCTTGTTCCTTTCTCCCAGTGCGAAAGGCCCATGGGTGAATCTTTGGCAACCGGAAATCATTAGTGCCATTTCCCACTGGCACACGGAGAGGAACTCATGGAAATGCCACAGGGGAGACACAAAGGGACAGCTCCTCTCAGGTTTCCATGTGGGAGATGTTACCAAGGAAACAGCCCTCTTCTCTGGCTCCTCCATGTTTGTGGGTCTAGGGACCCACTGGGCTTTCTTGAGCAGGGCTCTGGAGCTCTGTCCCCTCAGTTTCTCCCATCCACTTGAGTCAGAAGAGGTATCAAGGATGGGCAAGGCCAGAGAATCTCGAGGACACCAGTCAGGCTGGGCAAGTCCCTTGAGGGGCATCTGGGCTCCATGGTCATTAGTTGTGACTCATTCCCTATCTTCTCTCTCCATTTTTCTCCTCATAAACCTCAGGGTTAGGGTTGGGTTAAAAGCATGTGCCACCACATCTGGTCTGGGCAAAACTTTGTAGCCACATCAATGAATAAAACACGGCAGAAACCTTGTTGTGTGACTTCAGAGGACAGGTGAAAACATGGCTTCTGCTTTGCCTGCACTATCACCATCTTCTTTCCCGGTGACCTTAGAGGCTGCGCTGGAAGATGCTGACATCATAGGCATGAGTGGACCTAGGTCTTTGTGCCACTCCTTGGAAAAGAGTCACACAGCCATGAACAAGTACACATCACACAATGCAAGCAATAAGTAAATGTTTATTACTACACCAAAAAGTGGGGCTATTTGTTACAGCAGTCACCCTGCCCTGACTCATACAGTTTCAGAGGATTGTAAATAATTATAAAAGGCTTTGCCATCTCTCTCCTCCATCAGAATGGATGCTCCCTCAGACCCTTCTGACTCAGGTGACTCATATTGATCCTATTGACCCTCATGCCTTAGATATGTATATGGCTCACACAAGGCAGTAACACTGAGCTGCTTGTCTGCAGTTAGGTTAATAAAAGAGAGTTATAGGCTGGGGAGATGGTCATACAAAGGCTTGAGCTCAATATTCAACACGCATAAAAAGCTGGGTGCAGAGGATTGTGTCTATAATCCAGGGCCTGGGAGATAAGACAGGAGGCTCCTGGGGCTCACTGGCAGCCAATGCAACCAAGTCATCAAGGTTCAGATTCATTGAAAGACCTTGTGTCAAAAACAAGGTGAAGGGTAATTAAGAAATAGCTGACCTCTGGTCTACACACACACACACACACAAACACACACACACACACACCACACTACACCCCACCTATACACATGGATTCATTAGCATTACAAAAAACTTTCTAATGGGAAATTTCACTTATTTGGTCTCACTTGGCATTAAAATGTCAAACGGGCAAATAACAGCTTTACTGCTAGGGGTGTGTGTGTGTGCGTGTGTGCGTGTGTGTATGTGTGTGTGTGTGTGTGTGTGTGTGCGTGTGTGTTGTGGTAATGGTTAGAATAGCTACTTTTGTTAATAAAATGTCGATGTTATATTCTTTGTAAACTCTGGCTTTTTCTTTCTAGACTTGTGCAGCAAGGGACCAACTTTCCATCATGTGAACCTTTAGGGACACACTTTTATAGCGTCCAAAACATAGCGATGGTATTGTGAACATTCAGGAAGGAGTGTGGTTAGCTGTATGGTGCAGGGTATACAATAGCAGCTTCACCACTTCAGCCCTGGCTCTCAACACATGCACACACACACACACACACACACACATGCACATTCACACACACACATACATGCACACACATAGCTATAATTTGCTAGTTTAGCATTTCAATGCCAAATGGGACCAAATAAGTAAGGTTTCCTATTAGAAAGTCTTGAAAATCAATATTAATGGTTAGCGTTTCTTTAAAGTCACACAAAGCTTTTATAAGCTAATTAAATGATTGGCTTGTCCACTGGTTCACATCTTTCTGGATTAGCTTCTCTTTCCCAGGAAGGAGCTCACTATGCAAACACAAAGTAGTAGTAAGAACTATACCTGACGAATCACACTATTCCACTATTCAATACATCAGCACTTTCTCTGTTTTACTAATGTAAACAGACATAATCTGCATGTACATAGCTAATCCTAAACAAATCAGCGGTTGCTTGCAGAGTCTCTCACAGTCCTGAGAGGTAGGACATATCTCACCGTCATCTCCTCAATGGTCAAAACCCCATAGACTGAGTCCTTGATTCTCAGCCCTGGACTTTCCCCTCTGAGGCCAGCCAAGTTGTGTGCATTCAACATGGACAGGAACCTATTAGAAACAAAGTCAAACACACAAGCTGTGTTTGAGCCCAGTCTGGCCAAATAGTCGTGCCTGAGAGTCTCACGGGATGCAAAAGTAACAATAATTATAGAAGAGGTTATGAATTTGAGAGGGGATGGGGATATTGGAGGAGTTGTCACAGCAGAGAAATGCAATGAGTTCAGAGGAAGGAGGCCTGAGAGTGAGCATGGAGGAGCCGGGCTTTCCTGAGAAGGTAAAATTAGGTCACACACCTTTTAATTACATTTTAAGTGTGTGAATGAGTGTGTGTGTGTGTGTGTGTGTGTGTGTGTGTGTTTACATGGTACACACACATGAGGTATGCTCTTGGAGATCAGAGGACAACTTTTGGGAATGGGTTCTCTCTCTACCACCAAGTAGGTCCCGGGGATAGAACTCAGGTCATCAGGCTTGGTGGCAAGCACCTTTGCCCACTGAGCCATCTCAATAGACCCTGTCACATGCATTGTCTGATCCTTCATGATTCTAGAAACATATTCTCCCCTTTTGGACACCTTTCTCAGGAATTTTCCACTCCCTATTCTGATCACTTGAGATTAATTGTTTGAGGCTGCCAATGTTAGCATCCTGTACCTGAGCCACTGAGTTAGGCATAGCATCATTCTAAACCATCAGAATAATTCTTCTTCTTCTTCTTCTTCTTCTTCTTCTTCTTCTTCTTCTTCTT
>JADRCH010000092.1:2693226-2753253 GCA_019843965.1 Rhynchomys soricoides
CTCCTCCTCCTCCTCCTCCTCCTCCTCCTCCTCCTCCTCCTCCTCCTCTTCCTCCTCTTCCTCCTCCTCCTCCTCCCCCTCTCCCCTCCTCTTCCCCCCTCCTCCTCCTCCTCTCCCCTTCTTCTTCTTTCTCTTCTTATTCTTGTTTTTGAGACAAGATTTCTCTGTGTAGCCCTGGCTGTCCAGAAACTCAATTTGTAGGCCAGGTTAGCCTTTAACTCAGAGATCCACCTGCCTCTGACTCCCAAGTGCTGGGATTAAAGGCATGCATTACCACCTGGCTTAAAATACATTTTTAAAAAGACTCTGTTAAATGAAAAAAGAAATTAAAGGAAAGGAACATAACGGGCCCTAGGGAAGGTGGAAGAAAAAGTTTATTGTAGGGATGAAGAAGGGCATAGCCAGAGACAGGGACATCTGGGAGAGTCCAGAGTGGACGTGACCTGACTGAGCTGAGCTGGGCCATGTGAGGAGGAGATAGGGGAGGGGAGAGAGGGGAACCAGGTGCAGCAGCCTGGAGGCACAAAAGAGAGAAGAAAGGACTAGGTAACCAAAATGGTTGGCATATATAAGCCACTGGGGGAAGGGCAGCCCAGCCCCTGGGCTGAGAAGTTTAGGGTAGAGGGCAGGGTGTTGCCAACCATGAGGGCGCTGTAACCGGTGTGGACTGAAGGGGCCTGAGAGAACATCAGTTTTGATGTGTTAAATAGGCATGCCAGCCATTTGTCCCAGGTTGCTACTAAGAGAAAGGAGCCAGTGAAGAAGACTGGATGCAGTGATTCTGGGTCTTGATCTCAGCATCTGAGGTGAAAGAAAGAGCAGAGAAGCGCTGGTGACATCGGAGAAGCAGATCCCAGGTGCCCTAGAAGTTCTGCCTTCCCCAAAGTTCACTGCACAGAGGCAGGCAGATTCTCCTTATCCATTTCCAACTGAGACTCAAGCCATTTGGAAACGTCTTCTTGTCTACATTGATGGGGAAAGGGGGGGGGGGGGCAAGCTACCCAGGCCGGAGCCACAAAGCAGCCTACACTGCAGAAAGGGGGCAGAAGACATCCTTGAGGGCAACAAGAAATCATTATTCCCAGGATCACTGTATACCATTTTTCAGAGTGGAACCCCTAACTTTGAGCAGGTCAAGTTTGAGGTGGCAACAGATCCTGTGTAGGCGGCAAAGTTGAGGGCAGGGCAGAAAGGAAACATGACCAGTGCAACTCTAGTGAAAGAGTACAGGCTCAAAGTGAGAACTATTTCCCATGAGCTGGGGGTTTCAAATGCACAGGAGAAGTGCATGGGTTTAAGAGAAGATACTGATTTGGAAGCCATTTGCATGGAAGTAATTGTTGACACCATGGGCATTGAAAGTTACCAGGGAACAGAGTGTAGTGGTACACACCTTTAGTCCCAAGACTTGTATGACAGAGGCAGGCAGAGCTCTGAGTTCAAGGCCAGCCTGTTCTACAGAGTTCTAAGACAGCCAGAGCTACATAGAGAAACCCTGTCTCAAAAACAAAACAAACAACAACAACAACAACAAAAGTTACTGGGGAGAAGGCAACCTTTGAAAATTACTCAGCTACTCAAAGACAATAGGGGCATCAAGACATTGGGCAAGAAATAGGATCACAAAAGCCATGAAAGCAGAGTGTGAAGGGGGTGAGACTGAGCAAAAAGAACCACGAGAGCTGTTTGAATACTCAGTCCCCTCTGAAACTCACTTTGAAGTTAATTGCTATTGTGGCAGGGTTGGGAGGTTGGACATAAGCAGGGGATACTTGGGTCATGGGGGGAGCGCTCTTTGTGAAGGGATTACTGTGTTTTAATTCTCATTCTTGGGGGGGGGGGGGGCTGGCCTCTAGATCTATGAGTTAAAATAAGCCTTGCTGCTTTATAAAGTACCCGATCTTGAGGGCTGTGTTTCAGCAACAAAAGATAGACTAAGACTTAAGTCCCTGAGCATGTTTAGGAGTTGAATGGGAGTGGCAGGAACTTGGGGATGGAAGGATGGCAGCAGAATGAGGGGGGAATTATCTCCCCTCAGCTCCCTCAGCTTCCCAGTGAGCTCTTACTGACTTTCCAGGAAGGAATCTACTTCTCTTTGCTCAAAGGACTTTCCTCCCTGAAGCCCCAAAAGCCATTCTTCCCAGATGTGTGCCACATGTGAGAGGGAGTTAGTAGTCTTCAGGGCCAGCCCTTTGACTCCTTCCCTGCAGTGGAAGGATATGGAAACATGCATTCTGTATCATTCCACGGAGTCTCCCAAGTGGGTTCATGCCAGCTGTATGCTACGGTTGCTGGCTGAGTAACTTCTCATTAACTGCTCCTCTCCCTGTGTGACTTGTGCCTACCCTCTTGTCGTCTAGTGTACCCACTGTGTTCTCTGTACTTCTCAAGCCACCTGTACTTAAATCCTTGTCTCCATATCTCTTGCAGCGGGAATCAGAACTAAGACGGACAGGTGAGCATGTCATTTACGACCTGCTCTAGGCTGCCTGTGAGGGTGAAGAGGGAGATGATATCAATTGTGCCAGTAACAACTGGTACAGATCAGGATGCTGCCTGCCTGGCGGTGCAACCAGGCTATGTAAAAGCCTCTTCCAGATGGATAGGGAGTAGAGGAGAAAGAGAAAATTCAAAACCCAGTTCCTTAAAGCAGAAAGCAGAGCTATCAGAGGGAGTGTGTTTTTGTTTAGTGAGCTTTGTGCACAGCACATCATTCCCTGGGGCCTCTGGGAGGGAGTATGTCAGATGCAGAGCAAGTGCATATCTCAGGAAGAGAATGGACCAGAAAAAGTATGTCAGAGTGCAGCCCTCGGGAAAATCTAGCTTGTACCTTCCTGAAGTCCTGCAATTCTTGGCTCCAGGGCTGTGCATGACCCATCAACCACATTCAATAATAAGATGGTCATCTTAACTTTCCATTAGTGCTATCAGAACCTTTGTTGCAGTCAATGCACAGAGAGACACACTTACTCTGGCAGCATGCTTTGCTTAGAAAGTAGGTGTATGCCTTCTCTGTTTGTCCCAGGGGCATGGAATACTCGATGCCAATATGGATCCCAGTACCAAAGGCCTTTCCACTTCAGATGTTTTAACATCTCTCTTCTAAAGAGACTTTTCTCTCTAAGAAATTGTTTCAAGAAAACCATTCCATCTTCTTCCATAGCTGAATTGCTGCTGCAGCTCATGGGAAAAAATCAAGTGTGGTGTTAGTGAGAAGTGGGAGACACTCCCTCCCTCCTTTCCTGTGCATGGAATAATTTCATCTTTGGATAATTCCTATGTGATGCTGAGAGTGGCCTCAAGACTCTGCTCTCCAGCACCGGATGTCGAAGTTGGCCTGCGGTCCTGGCTATTTCCACTGACTTCTAGCATGGTCCAACCTGGGAGAAGTGTCTCATCTCCTGACCTCCTGCCCTTGCCTCTGGCAAGCCATTGGACCTAACTCTAGTTTTGGAAGTAGACTGGCATGTACTAAGTTCTTCTGGTCATTAATGTGTTGGTTTTTTACAAGTCTATGATTCTATGGGTTAGGGTTCCACGCTGCAGATGAAAGTCTGAGACACAGAGAAGCTACAGGCATCATTCAGGTCCTCAAAGGTGGTGATGTTTGTGGTCTGAGCAACACCATGCAGAAGATTGCCCTGGATACCCTGGTGGGCATCTAAGGCTAGGCTAGATGGGCTGATTAAGGAAGGATTCTCAATACTAGAGTGGTCATTAGCTTTGTTTTATTAAAATTCTACACCTGCACTTCAACCCAAGACCTTAGTGGCTGAGCTGTGGTCTCCTACAGATGGCCCCGGGGAGCATGACTCAGAATATCAGAGAGTGCTGGCTGCTTTCCAATTTCTAGTTCCTGCCTCTGGCTCTCAAAATTTTCTGGATCATCTCACCTTCTGTTATTTTTTATTATGTTAATTTATTTTGTGCATGCATGTGCATGCATGCACGTGCGTGTGCACAGAATATGTGTGGAGGTCCAGAGGACAGTCTCAGGACTTGGATCTCCCCTCCACCATGTGAGTCCCAGGGACTGAACTCAGGCTGTTATGTTCTGCCGCAAGCACCTTTACCCACTGAGCCATCTTGCTATCCCTTTGCTTCCTGTGACTCCTGCATCCCAGCCAAATTAATTTCTCCTCCAGAAGACACTGAAGACTCCTCCACTCTCCACTGCTCATTGTTCTCACACTGAGAACTGACACTCCTGAGTCTTTTTCTCCTGGCCTTTGCCTACCCTGAATCATGGTGATGCCAGAGAAGTGGACATGGCTGTCTGTCAGCTGAACCAGCAGGGCCAAACCTATATTCAAGGGACTCTTTACTGAGCCAAGCCACTGGATGCTTCCTAGATGCATTTACAGTTCCATGCCTTAAACTGTTATGGTTTAAATACTGTCTTAGTTAGGGGTTCATTGCTGTGAAGAGACACCATGACCAAGACAACTCTTACAAAAGTAAACATTTAATTGGGGCTGGCTTACAGTTTCAGAGGTTTAGTCCATTATTATCATGGCAGGAAGCATGGTAGCATGCAGGCAGACGTGGTGCTGGCAGAGCCAAGAGTTCCACATCTTGATTGGAAGGCAACCAGGAAAAGACTATCTTCCACCCTAGGCAAAGCCTGAGCACAGGAGGCCTCAAAGCCCACCTACACAGTGACAAACTTCCTCCAACTAGTCCACAGCTACTCCAATAAGGCCACACATCTTAACAGTGTCACTTTCTATGACCAAGCATTTAAACACATTGGGGCCATACCTATTCAAACCACCAAAAATATGATGTCCTTTACAGCTTATGTACTGAATGTCTGGTAGGAAAGAAAGGGGCAATAGACTCATGATTACAGGTTACTTTCTTGCACTGTAAGGAAGTCACAGTAGTAGGAGCTTAAAGCAGCTAGCCACAGCACACCCACTTGTAAATAGAGAGAAATGAATGCATACATGCTCACCTGCTTGCTTGTGCTCAGTTTGATGTCTTTACTCTTATACAGCTCAGGACCCCTCACTATGCCACCCACATACCTAAGGAATGGTGTCACTTAGAATGGGCTGGGTCTTCCGATATCAATGAACTTAGTTAAGGCAGTCTCCCATAGACAAGTCTACAGCCCCACCCAATGTAGATAAACTTTCATTAAGACCCTCTTCCCAGATGGGCCATGGTGGCGCATGTCTTTAAACCCAGCACTTGGGAGGCAGAAGCAGATGGATTTCTGAGTTTGAGGCTAGCCTGTCTACAGAGTGAGTTCCAGAACAGCCAGGGCTATACAGAGAAACCCTGTCTCAAAAAACCAAAAAAATAAAAAAAGACCCTCTTCCCAAGTGGTTTTAGGTTTTGTCAAATTGACAGTTAAAGTTTACCATCACAGAAGCATTGGACCTTTAGGAGGTAGGGCCTAGATGGTGGAAGTAGGTCACTAGGGGCAGGTCTCTGATGGTCACACCTACTTCAGGTTCCAGCCCTCTTCCTCTGGCTTTCTGGTCTACCTCAATAGACCCAGAGACCAAAAATACTTCTGCTGCATGCCTTTTCCACCACAATGGGCTTAAGGCATCTGAAGTCATGAACCAAATAATGTTTCCTCTTTAGAGTTCTGTCATGCATTCTGTGACAGAGAGACAACTCTCTTAAGGAGAATGTGTGTTGCATTCTTAATTATGTTCCTACTTCCTTCTCTTGTCCTTAAGTTTATCAAAGGTGGAACCACAGCAGCTCAGCTGAGCCTCTTTCATTTGCTTTGCAGAGAGCCTGGCATGGAGGGTACATTTGAATGAAAGAAACCTGGGAAAATGGTGGCGCCTGTTGGGGGAAACCCTTGGGAATTATAGGACAGATAGACAACCTACTTGTTGCGTTAAGTAAAATTTATACTTCAGTTTCTATCCTTCATTGGGCATCCATGGTCCCTCTGAGTATTTAAACATATAGACTCTCTCCATTTCAAAGAGAAGATCTGGGCCTGCAGAGATGGCTCAGTTGGGAAGCTGAGAATTTGCTACACAAGCATGAAGACCTGAGTTCAGCACTCACTTAAAAGTTGGGAGTAAAGGGTTTACCTATAATCCCAGCATTGGGAAGACAGAGATGGGAGGATCCCTTAGGCTTGCTGGCCAGCTAGTCTAGCTAAGGTAGTGCGCTCCAGGTTTAGGGAGAGACCCTATCTCAAAAAATAAGGTAAATCGTGATTGAGAAAGACGCCCAGTATTGATCTTGGGTCTCCACTGGAATGTGTACACATTCATGCTAGCATACTTACACACGCACATGCACACACACACATACACACACACACACACACGCACACACACACACGCATGCAAATTAATGAATTAAAAGAAGATTTTCATGGAGACTCATGGCGACTTAATATAATTTTAATATTCAAGAAACTGAGACAGGTGGATTGCTATGAATTCCAACATTCAAGACGCTGAAACAGGAGTACTGCTATGAATTCCAATCTGGGCTACATAGTGAGTCCCAGGTCAGCCTGGACTGGGCTATGAAGTGAGACCCTGTCTTAAAAGTCAAAGCACAATGAGAGAGTACTTTATAGGAATTGTTTCAGAATCAATGATTCCTCAATTTCCTTTCTTATTTAAATATCAATGGAATTTTGAAAGAAAACTCAAATTATTTCTTACTTCCTCTTGTTTCTCTTTATAAAGTGGTCTGGTGCTGTCTTGAGTCTCTAAAATTTCTAGCAAGTTCTCCATCCCTCTCTTTGGAAGCCAGCCATGTACTTTCCTGAGCAGATCTGGAGGATCATGACTAAAAAATAATAACAACAATCATATCAGTGACACTTATAATAACCACCAACCCCTTACAGGACAAATTAGCCAAAGTACTTTTGGTCACAATCAGCAGAAATTACCTCTAGCTAATTTCAGTATAAAAGGGGGACCTGGGACCTGGGACAAATGTCCATGTGCTCCCTCTGGATCCTTTTCACATTTACCACTGAAGGTTCCAGGTCTAAACAACATACCACTATTTATCCCCTTCTCCAGAAATGCATCCTCTGCCAGAAGGGACCCCTCCCTGGGGGATTACCCTGCAGCTCCCATTTGACAACTATGGAGATGAAAAGGGCCATTCACTCATAGTCTTGGAAGCCAGCTGAAGCTGGGAAGCATCTTGACTGGGCTTCTCCCTCCCTGGTCTGCTCTCTCCCCTTACAGTTTCACCCAAAGGCATGAACAATCATATATCAACGGTCCCCACCTCAGTTGCTATTTCTAGGGAGTCCAAGATAAAGGGGCCCTGGGCAGCCCATAGGTCTGAGAAAGGACAGTACCGCAGCAGCTGGGAGTGTGCAGAGGAAAGCCTGACAGGTAGTCTTTTCTGTCTGCAGTCCTCAGGATGAATCAGCACTAGCTGTTTGCATAGCCCTCCTTGTCCCCTGCTGCCACTCCATTGGGTCACATGTCCATCCTTGTGCTGGGAGAGGACTGGGTTCTCCTTCAGCTCCATGAGCAAGAGGCAGGGTCAGCTCTCCTGTGCTCATGTCCTTGGGGCCGGCTTCACTGTGCTGCCCAGTCAAGGCACAGGGCCCACTCTCCCATGTGCTGCAGCCTAGAGGGCCAGCTCCCCTGTTCTCACACCCTCAGGGATGCTTCACCCATGCCTTCCCATCAGTTTCCGCTCCACTGTGTGGTCCAAGCAAGGTGCAGGGCCTGCTCTCCCAAATGCTACAGCAAATGAAGGGGCAGGGCTAGCTCTCCCACTCTCAAGCCCTTGGGGCCAGCTCTCCTGATTATTGCAGGTGATGAGGGTGTGTGTGTGTTAGGGGGCGGGATCACCCTCCCACCTACACCACCTCACAGGAGATGAGTGGCAGGGCCAGCTCTCTCTTGCTCTTGCCCTTGGGGTTGGCTCACCCTCAACCTCTGGCTTTTCTGAGTGCTGCAGCTTGCAAGAAGCAGGGCCAGCTCTCCTGCTCTGCTTGTACAACTCCAGGGCCAGCTCTAGTGACTGCCACAGGTGCACCTATGCCACCCCACCACAGCTTTCCCACACTCACGCCCTAGGGTTGGCTCACTCACACCCCTGCTACCAGGCCAGGGCTAGCTCCATTGTGCTACCTGGGCTGGGTGCAGGACCTGTTCTCCTGAGTGCTGATGATGATGAAAGATTGGGACCAGCTCTCTAGAGCAGCACAGCCAGTGAGGCACGGGGCCAGTTCTGCACAGCCCCTGGATATCCACATGGTCCCTGGCAGTTATCCCAACTAGGGATGTCCCCATGTTCTCTAGTGGTAATATGAACCACGGACATTGACACCAACCTCTTCTGCTGTGTAGCCACAGACCTAGGCATGGCCCTCTGCATCAGCATAGGCTGGGACTTTACCATGGCCACTCAAAACAGGCTATGTCTCTCCACCCTCCAGTCTCCAGTTCCATCTCTCTCCATAATGCTCAAGCTGATCTGCTTCTCTTTCTCTCCCATCTGTGATGGTACCCGAGGCAGTCCGGCCATGAAGCTGGAGGGCACCTGGGTAACATTCTCCATCTGTATTACATGGCATGGCATCAATCAAGTATCTATGGCCTGTCTGTGCCCTGCACGAGAGGGCAGATCTATGAGTGTCCTTCCCTGACCACACAACATGGCATGGTGGAACACAGGCCTCTGCCTTTCTCCTCCCGAGCTGCAGTGCCTGGATTTGATTTGGTTTGATTTTGTTTTTATGTGTCCTAGGTATAAAACAGCTTTGGCCACCAAGCCAGGCATCAAGCTAGGATGAACAAAGAACTGCCATCTGCTCTGCCCCTGATTGAAATAAGAACATCACCACCAACAAAGTATCGCTTTGCCCATTGACAAGGGGTCAAAAAGTTTTAAAATGAAATCCTGCCCAGAAACATGGGCAGCCAGGGCTCAAGCTACCTCTGGACCCCCTCTGAGGAGAGTTCTCAGCTCACACTCAGCTTTGCTTTTATGCTAAGAGGGGAAGCAGGCTCACCTCACAGCTGGAAGGAGTCTTTCCATCCACCCTTCTATTTCCCACTGTTTCACGGAGGCTTACACTAACAAAACTAACTCCAGAGCTTCACACTAGGGGGGCCAAAAGTATACCTGAACACACAAGAACAGTTGCTTTGAAGGTCCTGACCCACTCTTGAAAGTGAACTTTATGCATTTGGGACACTGGAGTTGAAGCCATAGGCCTGGGAAATATGGAGTCTCTCCAGTTCTGGGACCAGCTGGCCAGAAGAGCCCCATCACATGGTCTTGTACCCCTCCAGCCACCATCAGGGCTAGACCTCAGTTTTTTAAAATATTCCACGTTCTTCCAAGGGGACTGAAAGCCTTGAAGTGGATTCCATCAGCTGCTCCATTCTGAGAGCTCCTCTTCATGTGGGTCCCCCAATTCCTACAGACCTTCTACACTTCCATAAAACAAATAAACGGGGAAAGGAGAAACAAACCGAGTCATGATAGACCAGAGTGTGCCCTGAGACCTTCCCAGTGTTTGTTTAGAAGAGCAGCGTCCTTGATCAATGGCATAGTTGTTCTGTGGTTGATGAATGTACTGTGGATTGTGCCAACCAGCTGTTCCTTTCACCCCCAGAGTGGAACCAGGGGCAGCAGAGCCAGTCCTGGAAAAGTGTCCTTCCTAAAGAACCGTTTTGATGGGAATACTTAGTTCCTCCTGCTTTATCCCATCTGTAAACACCCAAGAGACAGGTGACCTAACAGTCAAGGTGAGAATTAAGGACCATATTGTAGAGATGGAGAGATGACTCGTGATTCAGGATGCATACTGCTCTTGAAGAGAACCAGAATTCACAGTGCCCCGTAATTCCAGTGTTGGGGCATTTGGCATTCTTTTCTGGCCTCTTTAGACTCTGTATGCACAAGCACAGACACACGTGCATACTGTGCTGGTTAGTTTATGTCAGCTTGACACAGCTAGAGTCACTCAGAGAGAAGGAAGCCTCAATTAAGACAATGTCCCCATAAGAGTTGGCTGTAACACATTTTCTTAATTAACGATTGATTGGGGAGGACCCAGCCTACTGTGGGTGGGGGCCAACCCTGGACTGATAGTCTTGGGTTCTACAAGAAAGTGGGCTGAGCAAGCCATGGGGAGCAAGCCACTAAACAGCACCCCTCCATGGCCTCGGCATCAGCTCTTGTCTTCAGGTTCCTGACATGATTGAGCTCCTGCCCTCTTTCTTCAGTGATGGACTAGATATGGAAGTGTAAGTCAAATAAGCCCTTTCCTCCAAAACTTGCTTTTGGTCATGATGTTTCATCACAGCAATAGAAATCCTAACTAAAATGCATACATAGTTAAAAATTAAAATCTACAAAATAAATTAAAATTAATTAAATAAATAAAATTCTATGAAGACTCTTGGCTACACAACTGATATTCTAGAAATGACATACCCGGATTTTGCCAAGTTGTCTGGGTCCTGTTTACTGTGGCTTCCTAGATCCTAGGCATCCTATACATCACCTGTCTTAATCTGCTCATCAGCCTATGAGAAGGACCCTTCACTATATATGTTTTACAGCTACGGAAACGATATAGTCTGACCAGGATCCCTGGGAGAGAAAGAGCAGAGTTAAGACTCAAATCTGGGTCCTTCTGACTTTAAAGTCTAATCAGGTACCACCAAGCCTCTTTCAAGCTGATGAGGGCCTTGTCTCCTCACAGAATTATGAGTCTTGTACCCAGGATGGGCCTTTAGGGATCACTGTATCCACCCTCCTCACTTCATAGATGAGAACACTAAAGTCCAGAGGGGACATTTCCTAAGCCCCAGCTGGGTATCCTAACACCCCTTGTTCTATGGAAACACACACACAAATATTTTAATGGAACCTCAAAACTGAGTTCTCCTGTAGTCATATCAAGAAATAGAATGTTCCAGCAACTTTCAAATGCTCTCACATTCTCTTTTTTGTTTCCCTTCCACTATTGGCTTTTGTTGTAATGTCAGCTGCTGTAATAAATCCCAGCAATGTGGTTTGCTACCTGCCCCAATGGTTTATGTTTCTGAATGAAAGACACACATATTTTAATATTCCTTAAATAGTACAATAGCTGGGGCACTGCCTAATCTCCACTGCTCTTAGAATCTACTCCCCACTGATAATTTCAAGTCATTACTTACTAATTTCATGTTCTATCTTGCCTTCCCTGAACCCAGTTGGGCAGCCCGCTGGGCCACACTCTCCTGGATCCTTCGATGGCAGCTATGCCTCTCTATCTTTCATTCTTGTCAGGTATGGTATCTTTCCTCTTCTCCACAGTCTCCTCCTTCCTCCTCCTGGTCCAAGCCTGGGAATTCTAAAATCCCACCTCTCCGTCCTCTCCAGCTATTAGCTGTTGGCATCTTTATTTACCAATTAGAAACAACATGAGGCAGGTTATCAGAAGCTATGTGCAGACATTCTCATGCAAACAGTTTTGGGAGGAACATAATTAGCATTAGAATACAAGCAGCTACATTTACCCCTTTGTTCCAATTAAAAAGGCCTTTTTCTCTCTCAGATATACATAATTGTAAGGTAAAATAGACATTTATAACATCTAGTCCATCATGTTTAGCAATTTAGATAAAGTATTCTATTGTGTAACTTAAAGAGTTTATAATTCTGTACCTCAATTATGTTTGATTTTAACTTCCATTACCATCTGAAATCCATCCTTTCAAATCTAGAACATCTTCTTTAATGCTAAACAACTTAAGTTTGATTATGAGACTATAACTAGTCTTCAACCCCATCAGAGATCTGAGAAGGAATTAAATATTACCTGAATATGTAGGAAGCACAAGACAGCTTCCAAAACTTAAACAATTTGTAGAGACAGCTGACTGCCTGGATAGTACCCAATATTCCTTATAATATTGGAGCATCTGTCTTCAGCCTTCTGGCCCAGAACCATCTGACAGATCTTAATTGAAGCAGAAATTATAAAGGACTAGGTTACCCTGTATTGGCAGAGCTTAGTAATCAACTATCCCCCATTCTTTTGTCATGTGAAGGAGCTGGGAGAGTGCAGGACAGAGGGTTGCCCAACTGGGTCCAGGGCAGCCAAGATAGAACATAGAATTAGTAATTACTCAGGACTAACCACGTGGAGGTTAGGCAGTGGCCCAGCTATTGTGATGTTTAAACATATTAAAATATAAAGACTGTGTATGTGCCTTTCATTTAGGAACATAAACCACTGAGGCAGGTAGCAGGACCCACCACCAAGATTTTATACTATTAATTCAACATTCAGCCAAGTATATGTTGCCAAACATCACAGCTCAGTACTGACTTTGAAGTTGGTAATGTCACATCACGCTCTGTGGGGTTTTGTTCCTTCTTTCACTACTGCCTTGCTTCATCCATAGTGTTGCATGTACTGTGGCTTATCACATCAACAGCCATATGGTATTGCACTGGGTAGAATAGTGTACCCTGGGTTCATGTTCAGACTGTTAGTTGATTTGAAAACAGGATCAGTTAACTTAGGATGAGATCATGATAGATGAGGATGGGGGTTTCCTAATTCTTATCACCATGTCTTGATGGGAACATAGACAGGAGGGAGTAGACCCCATGGGCAAGGTGTGGGATAGTAGTGACAGAGCTACCAGTCAGAATGCCAACTCAGGGATTGCCAGCTGCTGCTGGAAGGGGCAAGGCAGGAAACAGACACTTCCCAGAGGCTCCAGTGGGAGCCAACTCTGCTGATCCTTGATTTCAATCTTCTAGCCACTGAATTTGGTAGAATGAATTTTTAGACTGGAGATGTAACTCAGATGGAACAGTATCTAGCATGTGCAAAGTCCTGGGTTTGATCCCCAGTGCGACATAAACCAGGGGTGGTGGCACATGCCTGCCATTCCAGAACTTGGGAAGTGGGGGTCAGAAGATCAGAAGTTTAATGTCCTCCTGTTCTTCATAGAGAGTTGGAGTCAACATGGGCTAGAGATGGTGTCTTGGAAAATAGATTTTTTTTAAATTAAATTTTTCTTTGGGGCTGAAGAAATGGCTCAGTGGTTAAGGACACCATCTCCTGCTTTTCCAGAGGTTCTGAGTTCAATTCCCAGCAACCCATATGATGGCTCATAACCATCAGTAATGGGATCTGATGCTCTCTTCTGGTGTGTCTGAAGACAGCACCAGTGTACTTATATAAATAAGATAAATAAATCTTTAATTTTTTTCTTTTGGTTGTGCCAGGCAGTGGTGGTGCATACCTTTAATCTCAAAGCTCAGGAGACCAAGGCAGCCATGTCTAAAAAAGCTTCTGGTTTAAGTTACCTTGTTGGTGAACCTAGAAAGCACTTATTGTACTGTAGAATTCAGCCTCAATTGGCTTATAAATAATACACCACCACTTTCTGATCCATTCTGCAGCTGAAGTTGTAAGCTTGCTGTCATGATCAGAGCTGTTAGTAATACTGCAACTGTTAACACTCTTCTCCCTGTATCTTGTACCCAGGGGCCTGCTTTCCCTGGTGACACATCTCAAGAGCCCTGTTGATGAGACACATTTAGTAGGAGGAAGAGGGTGATGCTGCACCAGTCAGAACCTCTGGGAACACTCCCTCAGACCTGTCAGCTCTGCTCCAACTGTCTCCTGCCTTGGTTCTCCTGCAAATCCCCAGCTGTGACCCTGGCCTCAGCCATCGCCTCTAGGTTGCAGACATCTCCTACTGGCCTGCCTCCACCTCCACCTAGGAACTCCACTGTGTTTGAGGATGCTCTGTTCAGTGCCTCTACAGAGGAACTCAGAGACAGCATTTCAATCCCAAAGTCCCTAAAAATGGCTCCTTCTTACAAGAGGAGACCTCTCGTAGTTTCTTCCACATATCAAGAAGTTCACTGATTTAAGGACAGTGGAATGCCAAGAGCAAAAGACCAGACAACATGGGGCAAGAGAGGCCAGTGCCTACCCAGTAAATGCTGGAGTACCAGCGCATATGGCTGCAGCAGCATCTCCCAGAGGCCAAGTCACAAGAGAGAAATAAAAGGAATGTGTGTCAGCCTCCAAAGGGGCTCATTCCTGAAAATAAGTCACTTCCTCAACTCCCAGGTCTGTGGCTGAGATTGTTTATCCCGTGTGCACATAGAGCTCGTTGCTCTGAGACCACCTCACAGGCAGCCGGGCCACCTTGGTTCTGAGTTATGAACATAACATCCTCTTGTTATGATTCTGTGTTCCATCTGACTCCACCTTCCTAAGATTTGTATTGGTCTGCACAACCTGTTCTGAGAAACTGTGAAACTAGTAATGTTGCAGTAAAATAAAGTTATTTTTCTCTCTTCCTTTCAGGGAACTCCTGCTGCTTTGAATTTAAAATCGGATGACAAATCTGTGGTTAACCCCACCCATCGGTGCTCCAAAGCCCAGAATTGATTTTTTTTTCTGTGATGATTTCATCATTCAATACTCATTCTCTGTTGCCCAAGACCCTCCCACAAAGAAGGTCTGAGAAGACAGTGGGGGTGGGGAAGGGTGGCGGCTCAGAGTCACAATGCTTACAGCTGCAGTGGCTGTGAAGTTTGACAGAGGATTCTGCACTTGGAAAGATTTCACTGCCTTGTTTTCTAGTGTTTGACAGCAGTAAACACCTGCAGGGAAGTCTCAGGAAGGCAGCTATCAGACAGGGTTTGGTCAGGGAAGCATTTCTGTAATGAGCAATTCAGAAAAATGAATTTACTCAGAAATAAAGATAGCTAATGAAGTTGTGTGTACAAGGTGGTCACTTCTGTGTTTAGAAGCACTGGCACTGGGTATGAAGGGGGGAGAGAACAAGGAACCTATGAAGATGTGAACTCAAAACAAACTGAAACCCATGAGTGCCAACTGCAGCTCTAATCTGTCTCCCTTCATTTCAATGTCCACCACATGGGTGACCTGCAAACTGGACTTTTCATCACAGCTACACAGACACCCAATCAGGACCCAGAGAAGCAACATGAGCAAATAAGAAAGGATAAAAATGATATGGGCCAAGATGCTGCTGTACACCAACAGGGTGGTTTTGTATCAGTCAGTTATTGCTGTGTAACGAATCAAACGGAGATTCAGTGACTTCAACTACAATCACTCATTTTTGTTTGGGCTATGACTCTGTGAGCATAGGTTGACATCAACTGGGTGGCTCTGCTTTAAGCTAAGAATCCAGTTCAGCTCTTCACATACAAGTGGCAAACGTGTATGTTTATTGTAGGTAAAGGGCAGCAGCTAGCTAGGTTAATCTCTTCTCATGATGGAGGAGGTACAAGAGTAGCAAGTAGAACCAGCTCTATCCCTTTAAGATCCAGGCTCCTCTTAGTCATCCCATCAATTGTTCCTATATTCCACCGGCCAAAGAACAAGTCTAGATTAGAACAAAACACACAGGAAATGTAGATAGCAGACAATCTGGATAGAGAGGGGAAAGATGTAGGGTCAATAATTCACAATACTTTGATTATTAAAAAGCAAATAGCCATTCTCAAAGTCCCTTTTACATTTATTCCTGGATCTTAAAGCATACGTAGAAGAGAGAGAGTGACTGCCCACGTCACAGAGCTGTGCGGATGGCAAAGAGAGTTTTGGGCAATCTTGTCTGCTCTTTGCTTTATGCTTCTAGGTCTACAGTATCCATCCTAAATTCCTTTGACCACCAACAGAGGTCCACTTGCTGGCATTGTCTACACGTTACAAGCCTTTCTAGTACCTGACCAGGTACTCAGACCTACTCCATCTGAGTATACCTAAAGCCTGACCTATGGGGCAGGGTGCCCATCCTGAAACCCCTCCATCTTCCATTACTAAGCAAACATCTCACTCATTTTATCTCCATACAAAAAGTCTGGACCATGATTCATATAGACTTCAGGGACAGATTGCACCTCTAGAGAGAAAAATCACAGTTAACTCCTGGTGACTGAGGTATACCAGAAGTCCATGGTTTGAATTCCCTAATTTTTAAGTATCTGGCTTCCAGATATTCTTATTTATTCGTTAAGTTAATGTGCCATTTGTTTAAAAACATGTTTTGTTCCATAGTAGGGAGAAGTCATCTGTATTTAGTCTCTTGGGTAAGCTTTGTGCATTGTTTTTCTTCAGGAAAAAAATCTAAAAATTTCTTGGAACAGACTTGACATTGGTTGGCTGAGCTCCCCTGTACACTCTCCAAAGAACACTTTACTTCCAGAGGGCTTAAGTCAACAATAGCATGAGATCAAAACCAAATCCCATTACCATTCTCCACGCCACTACAAGCCCCATGGGAAAACAAGCCATGTCTTCATGTTTTAAATCTGCACAAGACCCGGCCCAGATGGAAATTGAAATATTCTTGTTAATTAAATAAGTGAATTCCAACCTCTGTAACAGAGTCCATGGTAGCAACACTTCTAAAAACAGTAACAACAATGTGTTTGTTTCCTGTGGATTTAGATTACCTTGGGACTCCATCTTATGACATGGACACAAATCATCTCCATGTCCTACGGTCTCAACAACACTGGCCTTCTTAAAAACTCAAGGACCTTACCTTCCTCTGACTTCTTCCCTTGGTCTGAAATGTAAATGGAGTTTAAGGAGAATCAGGGTTTTGTTTTGTTTCAGATGGGGTCTCATGCAGCCCAGGTTGGCTTTGAACTTGCTATGTGGCTAAGACCGAAGACCTTCTGATCCTCCTAACTCTGCCTTCCACATGCACCAGGAAGCCCAGTTTACATAACGCTGAGGACTGAACTCAGAGCTTCATGTGTACCAAGCAAGCACTCTACCTGCTAATCTACGTCCCCAGTCCAGTTTTCTTTTTCTAGTTGACAATGATTTATTGAACACTAATTATAAGCCAAGTACTCTTTGTTAGGGGTTAGAAAAACAGAATTGAAGGCAGCATTAGGGACTTCACTGTGGAGGAGGAGACAGGCATGATGCCTGATGACAACTCTACAACATGACAGATTCCCAGGTGCTATGGCCCTCCAGAGGAGGAGACCTTGTCCACCCTGGAAGAGGTGACATGTGAAATGGTTCTCTGTGCAAAAAACAAGAGCTGTGACTAAGACATGGTTCCAACAGAAAGAACAACATGTACGAGAACTTGGGTTGGAAAGAGTGAACATTCTTGCAACACCATGGAGCCAGAGAGACTGGTGAAGAGGGTGGGAGTCTGGGCGTGGTCAGAGAGGGAGCCAGGAGGTGGGTGGGAGCCAGATCAAGGCTGTCTCAGACTCTTAAAGCTTCTTGAGGTGTTGAATTATCCGGAGGTCAATGAGGTTACACGAAGGTTTATCAACAAGAAAAATGACCTGCTTGTATCTGGGACTTAAAAGCTACAGGTTTGAATTAGGGAAGCCAGTTACAGGCCACCATAGCCACCCCACCAAGAGATAAGGGTCTCTCTAAGCATGAACTCTCTACAGCTGGATGCCCCTGCCCAGAGTCCAATCAGGTGAGATACAGGGTGACACCCAGCAATACCCTTTTCATGCTAGACCTGCAAGAGTTGAACACAGCATAGCTACTTTACTTACCTTTGACCCACATTTCCTCCTTTGGTGAGCATTTTATCCAGCCAACTTGGAAGCTCATGATCTCCGACATTTGACAGCTTGTTGGTACACAATACACAGGCTTTATTTCTTTTTAAGAGGAAAACTGTGGGATGCTTTCATATTTGAAATGCAAGTTTGCACAAATAGCTTAATTTAAACGTCTCCTAAAAGATTGACTCTGGGTAAAGACCAAATCTAAATTTCATGCTGGAGTTCAGTCGCAGGTTTGAACAGCTTTGTGGTTTCTTCTCTTAAAGATGAAAGGTGCAGCTGTGGCTGGAGAGGTGGCTTGGTGGCCAAGAGCACTGGCTGCACTCCCAGAGGATCTAGGTTCAAGGCCCAGCACTCAGTGGTGGCTTACACCCACCTGTCACAACTCTAGGACCAGGGGATTCAACACTCTTCTGGTTTCCTTGGGCAGCAGGTACACACCCGGCACACAGACAGACATGCAAGAAAAACATCCATACACATGAAATAAAATAAAACTTAATATTAGGCTGATCAGAATGCACAGTGAGTAAGAGTACTTCTTGCCCTGCCAGGGGACCAGAGTTCAGTTCCCAGAACCTCACAGACATCTTTAACTCCAGCCCCAGAGGACCTGGTATCCTCTGTCTGGCCTCTATGGGCACCCACCCACACAGACATATACACTATTCTTTAATGGAGGCAGGAGTTGAGGAGATGGATGGCTCAGTGGGTGAAGAACTTGCCATGTCCCAGAGCCCATCCAAACCAAGCATGGACAGAGACCTGTAGTGCCAAGGCCAGGAGGGTGCAGCAGGGATATCCTGAGGGCCTGATGGCTGCCCAGCCTATCCAGTTGGTGAGCGGAAAGTTCAGCAAGAGATCTGTCTCCAAAATTAAAGTGGAGCATGAAAGAGGAAGACACCCAACATTTACTTCTGCACTCTGCGTGCACATCGGTGGGTGTGTGCACTGATGAACTCTCGAGCTCCCTGAAAAAGAACTAAACGCCTTTTTCCCTCAAGTAGAGACAAACTGAAGGACATGTGCTCCCCTCAGTGTGCAATACCGGTTAGTTTCCACTCACATCTAAGCAGAGAAGCCAAAATGTATTTTCTTCTTGTGGCTCTTCCTTCCCTCAACAATCCAGTGCCTGCCCTCTTGCTGCTGTAACCTAGCGAAGTGGGCTCACATCTTGTTGAATGAAAAACCAAGGAATAAGAACGGAGAAGGATTCATTTCCTGCAGCGGGTAAGGATAGTGCAGGAGTTGCTTCCTTTCTTGTGGGGAGGGGTGTACAGAGTCATGTACAAAAGCTCGTTAGGACAGCACACTCCTGAGCATGCCCAGTTCAAGAAGGAAAGACAGAAGACATATTTTAAAGACAGGTTTAGCTCAAAGTCAAGAAGGAGCCGGGCATGCTCAGTTTGCCTCATAAAGATGGAGGACAAGAACATTTTTAGACACGTTCATCTTTCTTCGAAAAGTTAGCTAAGAAGAAAAGGCTGCCTTGAAGATGGCTTCATAGAGAGGTTTAGGTAGTGTGTGGTGGGTCACATCTTTTATCCCAGCACTTGAGAGAAAGGGGAGGGAGGATTTGTGTGAGCATACATCCCATCCCAGGGGGAGGTGGGAATTGTGGCTGTGAGATTCAGCAAGCTAACAGCCTGGGGCTGCTGAGCATCTTAAAAGGGTCTCAGCTGTCTCAAAGTCAACGCTGACAGGGCCTCTTTACCTCATGGCCCCATCTGTATGTAAAGCAACAGCCCCATGGGCTAGGGAGAAAACTGGTGCCTAGTGTACATGATTCATGATTAGGATCCCAAGTCTCCTCAGACAGAGCTGGTCTCCAGTGCCCTGCATCCCATTTCCCCCATAGGTACTGTCTTAGTTAGGGTTTTACTGCTGTGGACACTATGACTAAGAACTCTTCTTATAAAGGCAACGTTTAATTGGGCCTGGCTTACAGGTTCAGAGGTTCAGTCCGTTATCATCAAGACAGGAAGCATGGCAGCATCCAGCCAGGCATGGTGCAGGAGGAGCTGAGAGTTCTACATCTTCATCTCAAGGCCACTAGAAGACTGGCTTCCAGGCAGCTACGAGAAACTCCATGCCCACAGTGACACACCTACTCCAACAAAGCCACACCTCCTAACAGTGTCTCTCCCTGGGCCAAGCGTATACAAACCACCACAGGTACTTCCCCCCTCATACCCCATATGCTTTCTATGGCTTAGAAAACATGGCTGGGATAGAGTATAAGGGTCTAAGGCTGTCAAGAGAAGCAATGGGCACCTCAGGGTCAAGATCCCTTCCACACGCCTCCCAGCCTGCCTCTCGTGCTCTGCTCCATTCTTATTTGCCAGTTTAAGCAGCAATAGGGGCTTAAAGAGCCATCTGGACAGAAAGACTTTGAAAAGACTTAGCAACTAGATGGGGAAGGAAGTGTGGGGGTAAAGAAGGAGCCTGGAGGGAGGAAGGGGTCTGATGTCATGGACCCCCTGACCTGACTCAGTGAAGGTAAAAATTTACTTAACAGGAGAAAACTCTTGCAGAAGAGTTTGAACCTCTATTTGCAGTGTAGACACAATTTCTATACAAGTTATCTCCCTGTGATTCTCAGCCAAATATTAGCAGCCTTTGTCCACACTGAAGCTTCAGTGTATTGTAAAGGGTCTTTGATATATTTTTAATATTACGTAAATAACTGCAAAATGTGGCGATTTTTTAAAACAAAATTAAAACAACTTAAAATCAAGAGATTGAGTAAATAAACACCTTTGTGGTTGTCACATCTTGAGTTTCTTTTACAGAAAGACATTCCAGAGATTTCCAGGATAAAAAGAGTCACCCTACTTTTAAAGACCTCAAAAGTTCAAAGACTTCCTCACAGCCTGTCCTGATATCTTCACGTTTCCTTGAAATCTGATAAAAATTTTCCCCATGGAGGCTCAGGCCACGTAGCTATGGAAGCCAGAGCAAACTCTGGGCATCTTAGAATTCTTCTTCCCACATTTTCCAAGATCGTTAGCAAGCCTTTAAATCCCAAGCATACCATTTTCCCACTGCATCCGTTGGCTTTGGGAGAGCCTGGTGTTGTAAAGGTTTAAAGCTCGAATTTCTCTCACACAACCGTGATCTCTTCACCCACCAGGAGGACAAGGGAAGAGGCTGCAAGTAGCATGTCAAGTTAGGTCAGGTTAGTGGCTATGTGAGTGGACCCACATGAGCTTGCCTGTACCGTTCACACTTCCAGCTGCTCCGCCAGCACACTGCTTGAGAGGATGGGCCTCTCTTCTTCTGGTCTATAAAGAAT
This sequence comes from Rhynchomys soricoides, assembly GCA_019843965.1. NCBI lineage: Eukaryota > Metazoa > Chordata > Mammalia > Rodentia > Muridae > Rhynchomys > Rhynchomys soricoides. The sequence goes on from JADRCH010000092.1 coordinate 2,714,051, forward strand.
CTTGGCCAGAGGTGCCAAGAAAGTGTGGTTTCACCAAAGAGTTAAAGGAAGCTCAGAAGCTAGGTCAGAGAGTGAGCCACTCCTGGGGATCGGATGCACCTGGCCCCTGGGTTTCAGAGGGAGGAAGGAAGGAAGGAAATCAAATGCTGGTGACTTTCTCAAGGCTGCCCAGGCTCTGGGAGTTTTTCCCCACTTGGCTCTGCTTGCCAGGCTGAGATTCAGAACTGGCTTGGCAAATGTCTTCCAGCTCTCACCCTGATCTAATGTAAGAGTAACAGAGTGGGTGCTGGAGAGATGGTTCAGTGGTTACTAGCACCGCTGCTTTTTCAGAGGACCAGTGTCCAATTCCCAGCACCTGCATGGCAGCTCACAACTATCTGTAACTCCAATCCTATGGGATCCAGCACCCACACACAGACATACATGCCATCAAAACACAGATGCACATAAAATAAAAGTAAATAAATCATTTTTAAAAAGTAATACAAGAATGAGAAAAGAGAAGATACTAAGGACTATGAATAACAGGTTCTGCATGGAAGAGTCTCTGAATAAATGCAAATTAAGAAGTCCACAACATCCCCAGGACTGGCATAGAGGCCAGGAGCCTTTAGAATGAAAAGCTAACTTACACAGCTGTGGGGCATTAGTCTTAAAGTGGGAGTCATGGGACCCCCTAAATCCCTGGGGGCCCCTGAGAGTCTTAGCTTTTCAAGACTAGATCTTTGCCTCCCACAGAAGATTCTTATGCTGTGCTTATGCTGTGCTAAGAAGTTCCACAGACCTTCTACTGTGGGCTCACACCTTCCATGGTGAGCTGAGATAAAGGTTAAAAATATAAGATAAAATTATTACCCACATTCCCTTTAAAGCCCTTTAAATTGGGAAAGATAATTAGCTGCTATGGTGCTAGTCACGTGAGTGTGAGCATCTATATTTAAAAACTGGGCATGGTGGCTAAAACTGGGCATGGTGGCTAAAACTGGGCATGGTGGCTCACAGTGATAATGGCAGTGCTAGGGAGGTGGTAACAGGGGATCCACAGGCCTTGGTAGCCACACAGTCTAGTCTACTTTGTGAGCAGGAGGCCAGTGAGAGACCCTGTCTCAAAACACAAGGTAGAGAGCTCAAGGCCAGCCTGGTGTTTCCTGCAAGTTCTAGGGCAGCCAGAGGTACATAGTAAGATTCTGTCTCAAAAGAGAGAGAGAGAGAGAGAGAGAGAGAGAGAGAGAGAGAGAGAGAATGTGTGTGTGTGTGTGTGTGTGTGTGTGATCTCAAGGAGGGGGGGGCCTGGACAATAACTGAGGAACAACACTTGAGGTTGACCTCTGGTTTCCACACATACACATGCAGGAGTGAACGCACCTGCACACACAGAAACACACACATACACATGAACACACACAATAAAAAATAAAAATCCTTTAAATTACCCAGAAGCACAGAAACACTCTGTATTTTGAGAGCCTTTTGTATGATTTGAGACCCACTGAGGACATGGTCACATCCCGCCTGGTCCAGGAAAGGCATCCACCGACTCTATCAACAATGCTATCAGATGGTTATGGATTTAGTTTTGTTTACTGCTTGTGAGGGCTTGAGGGGTTTGGGTTTTTGTTGTCCTTGCTAAGTCTGCACAGTCCAGTTTGCACAGGTTTCAAATGTGTATAATACAAGCAAGTCCAGAATATGTTGATAATTAAAACAATACACGTGGATGTGAGTAGACACCAGAGAGTGATCATATGAGCTTGGATCGTGTTTGTCGCAACAGCCCCTGGGAAATTTTCAGGTAGAGGAAATACTGCATGTGATGGTCAGGCAGTGCTGCTGACAGGACAGAAGGGAGGAGAATGAAGACGGCCTTAAGCCTTCCCACACATTCATGTCCCATGATCAAGAGGAATAACTGGCTTTCAGTCCACACGCTAGAACAGGGGCTGGGCTATTGTTATTTAGCTCTAATTTGGATCAAGCTTTTGCAGTTGCATGGGCTTTTTTATTTTTCTGGCTGTTTGTGTGCTTCATTGCCTACAGTTCTCAAAACACTCCGGACAAAGGTCATCATGCCACCCATTCGTCAGATTTGGCAGCTAACACTTCTCGGATCCGGAGTCTTATCCGAGATCAGACACACTGGAGAATGTTAGAGCAGAACCCAAGCTTTCCAACTTGAATTCCAAGTTCAAAATATTCAAATGTTTCAATTTATTAAAACTATGACTATCATTGTGCTTCTATGTGAGGATTTGCTTAAAATCATTGTCCCAAACTGAGGCTTATGTGACCACCAGACTTCCCTTCCTACTCTAAAATGATCTTGCAATCCACGGCCTACAGTTCTTCTACATGGATAGAATTGACTAGAGTCTGTTCTTCTGTTGCCCTCTGGTGGCCATTGCACAAATAACACACCACAGAGTCCAGGGCAAAGTCAAATGAGTGCTGCTCTCTGCGCTAGGTGAGACTGAGAAAGTCAGACGGTGACAGCTGGCCAGCCTGAGTTACATAGTGAGACCCGTGTCAAATTTTAAAAAAAAGAATTATTTTAAAAATACAGCCAGAAGATAGTGCAGGACAGTCAAGGGTAGTAGATAATTAAATGGTAACAAAACCATGGACCAACGTCTTACAGGCATATGCAGAAAATACACACAGCTCAGGTGTCTGAAACTCTCAGCAGGAGAAAGGGCCCAAACTGAGCTCTGAAAGGCAGGCTGGACTGGGAGGGCTGTGGCAGAGGGTTAGGAACTCAAGGGCCTGTGGGGGGAGGGGGGATCCATCCAAATGTGGTTGGATCTGATAAGCAAAGGATTTTGTGTCACGGCTGCATTTGAGATTGTCTCTAAGCTAATATTGCCACTTTTAAAGGATGTTCTCATCAATAAAAATATTTAAGTATCCATCCTTAATGTTTATTTATACATTTTATTTCTATATATTTTATCATGTGTTTGGTATATATGTGTATGTGTGGATATGTGTGTAGTGCGTGCATGTGTGTGTGTGTGTGTGTGTGTGTGTTTGTGACTCAGAAGACAGTTTCTGTGAGTAGTTTTCTCTCTACACCATACAGGCTAGACATTAGGCACCTTTATCAACTGAACCATCTTGATAGACTAGGCACCATTTCTTGAAGGTTCTTCCTGCAAGAAATATCACCACACTGAGTGCTGAGCTTCCGCAGCTGGATCTCTGGAGGACACACGTACACCAGACCCTTCCTGGCAACACTTGTAATCTCAGCACTTGGGCGAGGATTACAAGCTCCCAGCCTGTGCTCCTCACCCACACACAACGGTCTGACTTGGGAAGCAGCTAACAGCTGCCATGATTCCTGATGCCAACTAGCTGTTTCTGTAAAATAATTAGAAGGCTTTATCTTTTCTTACTGGAAACAAGTTAGTTTATTTTAGAAGATTCTTATAAGGTGTCCTACTTCGGTTCCCATGTTGTGATAAAACACTGAGCAAAACCAACTTGGGGGAGGAAAGGGCTTTATTCGGCTTATAGATTCCAGCCCATTAAGGACCTTAAAGCAGAAACCATGGAGAAATAAATGTCTGGTTAATGGCTTGCCCTAGTTTGTACTCAGCTAGCTTTATTATGTAGCCCAGGCCCATCCATGGATGCCACCATGGACTGAGCCCTCCTACACCCATTTGCAATTAAGAAAATGCACCACGGGCCAATCTGAAGGAGGTGATCCTCCCCCTGAGTGTCTGTCTTGCCGAGTGACTCTAGGTTTGTGTCAAGTTAACAGCTGAAGCTAACAGTGACATAAAGTTAGAATCCCTAGCTTTGGAAACCATGTGCTCTAGTTTTACATCAGCCCCAGGCTCAGATCACCTACTTCTTTCCTGCATCCTCTCCCCAAAGCTGAGTTTATTTAAGGGCTTTCCACTCTGTTGCAACACAACCTTTCTTTGAAAGGACAAGCCTTTGTCTTTTAGGTGCATTTTATTGACCTCACTTTTATCAGGAAGAGGGTCAACAAACTTGAAATACTGTCCGTTTATAAAGGGAAAGTTCCTAACCACCCTTGGATTTACCACAAGGAAATCCCTTCACTTCTGTTAGCGCTGATTGTGAGACACTGTGTATTCTTCAGCCCATTTATTCTTTTTTTCTTCCAAGATTGAGCATGGGGCCTTGAACATGCACCACTGAGCCACACTGCCAGCTCACTTCTTTTCATTTTGAGATAGAATCTGGGAAACTGCTTTGGCTAGCCTTGAACTCTCTTGAGTAGGTGTTGCAAGCCCATACCCTATACCTGGTTTATTTCTCCTACTTGTTTGTAGGAAACTGGAAACGCACACACATTCAGAAAATGAGAGAGACAGGGAAAGGGAGGAAGAGACATGAAGCCTACCCACATGCTCCTAAGTCATCCACTTGCTGCTCAATGCTTAGCAACCAGCTCTCTAAACAGAGCAGAACCTGAGGCTGGAGAGATGGCTCAGTGGTTAAGAGCACTGCAAAGGTCATAGGTTCAATTCCCAGCATCCACGGGGCAGCTCACAACCACTTGTAACTCCAGTGACGTGGGATCTGATGCCTCCTCTGGCCTCCTTGGGCATCAGGTAGACATGTGGTGCGTACACATGAGCAGACAAACATACAAATCAAATCAGTAAAAACTTAAAGGGAAAAACAAAACAGAAAAAAAGGGAACAAACAAGCAGACTTTAATCTGCGTAGAGCCCCTACCAGTGCTGGTGTTTGGATCTTCAATGTCCCACAAAGGCCTGGGTGTCACAAGTTTGGTTCGGCAGCTGGGCACTATTGGGAGGTGGTGGACATTTAAATGGGGCCTAGTGACAGGTATTTAGGTCACTGGAGACATGCCCTTACTGGGGTCCATGGGACCCTGATCTCTTCCTCTTTCTCTGCTTCGCTTCCTGGCAATGCAGAGGTGACTGGTTTTCGTCCACCATGCACTCCCATCCCCCCTGCATGCTGTGCTGCTATAGGCCCCAAAGGCCAGCTAGTCACAGGCAGAGCCATCCAAACATAAACGGCTTCTCTTTCTAAGTTGCTTATCTCAGGTGTCTCTACAGCTGCAGAACCTAAGTATCTTATGGCCTAAGTCTTCCCACCACAGAAATTTGCCAGCTATTGGCAAGATGCCACGGATCACAGGGTTATGGTGGGAAAAGACGCACAGCGGCACGCCATTGTAGAAGGTGGCCTTCTGCATATCCACTTTCTGTGCATGAACTTGAAAGTATACACAGTTCGCAAAATGCAGTAAAATAGAAGGAAATGAACTTTTTTTAAATTACCCATTGTTTTAAAATAGCACAAACATTGGTTGGTGTTTGGGGTAGTGTTTACATTTGTTTATTTTACCATGTGTGCACACGTCACACTACGCTTGTGGAGTCAGAGGACAACCTGCAGCAGCCCATTCTCTCCTCTCGCCTGGGGATTGAACTCGGGTCACCAGGCTTGTCAGCTACTACCTTTACCCACTGAGCCCAGCTTATGTGATAGAATTTTTAATAATAGCTATCTATAAGCTAGCACACAAAATTCCTAAAAGTTTTACTAATATGTTTCTGTGATCCAATAGAAGTCAGTTCAACACATGGCATTTATCTCTGTTATGCTAAAAAGAACAAAAGAGAGGAAGGGAGAGAGAAGGGAGGGAAGGAGAGAGAGAGAGAGAGAGAGAGAGAGAGAGAGAGAGAGAGAGAGATCTGCCAAATAACATATTTAATTCTAAATAAAATGTTTTATGTGACCCTCTGATTTATTTAATATAGTAAAATTCTGTAGTTAAATAATTTTCTTAAAAGAATAATTTCAAGGGCTGGGTTATGGTTCAGATGATAGAGCACTTTCACAAGATGAGGTCTGGAGTTCAAATTCCAGTGCTACAAAACAGATAGATAATAGCCATGTGGTTGTATTGACAAAACATACTAATTTATAGCTGTACATTGTAGCACATCTTGTAACTCCATTAGTCAGGAAGCAAAGGCAAGAAGAGCCTGAGTTTAAGGCCCAGCCTGGGCTACACAGCAAACCCCTAGGGTAATTGGAATGTTAGGACAATAATTTTTCCAAGCTGTAATCGAGCATGCTACTTCACGCATGCATTCTTTCTCTTTGCCTCTCAATAAAGATTTGTGTTTTCCTTGCACAGTTTTCAAGTGTACTGTTTACTAATGTATAATTCTGGTTGCCATGGTGATTAGAATGTGCTTTCTCCAGATATTTTCAAACTGGCTGCTGATATTCTACACAAACACTATTGTGTTTAAACATATATGCACCATAGGTTGGCGTCTTGTGGGAAGAGCTCATTTGCCAGTGAAGCTTCAGAACAAAGGGCTCAGGGGATCCGACTCTTCTGCCTCACCCAATGCTGCCTGCTTAAGCCTCTTGAAACTGTAAGACAGTTTCCTTGTCTGATAAATAGAGACAGTGACAGATGTACCTTACAGGGGCTTGGGGTTTGGATGGAATCATGCCAACGAAGTACTTAGCAGAGGCTTGGCAGCCAGGACACACTCGGCTTGTGCAAGAGTTACTACAGAGTCTCTTAAGCTTGCTGTGGAAATGATTCACACTGGCCAATGGTAATATTTCCTAAATCTGTATTCCTTTATAATCCCTCTTTTCGTTTTCACCTCTGTTGAATAGAATTGAGTGGCATTTTAGGTATTGAATGATAGCCATCTTGCTGGTCTGCAGGCCCCCTGCTTGGCCTTCTCACATCCTGCAGCTCGCTTTCATTGTTAGTTTTAATGATCAACACACCTTGGGGTTCTCCATTCCACTTACCTTAAAAGTTTTTTTTTTTTTTCTTTTGACGGGGTTTTGCTGTATAACCCAGCTGGCCTGGAACTCAAAATCCTCCTGCCTCAGCCTCTTGAGTGTGGAGATGAAAGAAACCATCAAAAGTACAGGTCTATCCTTCCCCATTTGATTCTTTACTGTTTTAACCCCACACGTTCAGTCACTGCAGTGTTGTGAATACGCGAAGCAAGACAGATTTATAAGAAAAATAGACGCTCCCTCTTCTGTCTCTGCTGACCCTGCTTTCAGCTCACAAGACATTGCCTGTAATGCTCATTCTCACCTCTTCCCTGCTCTTCCTCATCCCAGTCTTGTCCTGTCTGCCTTTCTTTATCTCTTCAGATATGGAAGTTGTTTCCCCATTATCCCTCATGTCTCCTCCACCATCACGGGAAGACATGTGTGTGGTGCATGTGTGCAAGTGTATGTGTACATGTGTATGTCTCGTGTGTGTGCCAAGTGTGTGGGGGTGGGGGTGGTGTGTGCTTGTGTGTGCATGTTAGTGTTATGTGCACATGATGTGTGTGTGCATGATGTGCATCGTGTGTGTATGTCGTGTGTGTGTGTGTGTGTGTACATGTGTGTGTCTCGTGTGCGCATTGTGTGTGTGTCAAGTGTGTGTGTGGGTGTGTGGTGTGTGCATGTGTGTGTGCGCGCACATGCTAGTGGTATGTGTACATGATGTGTGTGTGTGCATGTTGTGCATCGTGTGTATGTTAAGTGTGTGTGTGGTATGTGCTTGGGTGTGTACCAGTGTTATGTGTTCATGATGTGCATATGCGTGTGTGTGTGTGAGTGTGTGTGTGCGCGCGCGCACGCAAGCATGAGTGTGTATGTGTGCTTACATGTCTCTGCTCCTTGTCCTGCTCTGTTGGATCACTAGGTCAGGGAGGGAGTGAGATTTGAGAAGTCTCTGCCTATGCCTTGGAGGCCTTTAGCGGTAAGAAGCTCTGAGTGTTCTGAACCAGCGTGGAGTGACAAGAGAGACAGTAGCAGGGTTGGTGTGCACAAAGAAAAGATCCCAGTGACCTTGGAGGATCATCAACACCATTTCACTCTCCATTTCTAGTAGTTTTTTTTCTTGTTGGGGGAAGGGCAATGCTGAGATTGAGCCCAGCCCCTCCAGTGTCCTAAGCAAGTACTCTGTCACTGGGCTATATCCTCGATGTGAGCGTTCTTGAAGCAGGTATTACTGTGCATTTCAGGAGGACTTTGACTTAAGTAGCCCAGGCTGGCCTCAAATTTGCTCTCGTCCTGCTTTTACCCCCTGAGTGTTGAGATTTTGCCAGTTTCTGTTTTCTTTAAGCTGCTCCTGGGTGTGTTTATTACAAAGCAACTGCTCATTATTGGCCTGTGACATGTGCTGAGCCATCCCAAATGAAAACATCGAGGACTTTCTTTCCCTTCTCTTGTCCTTGCAGAGCCCAGCATATGACCCTAGATGTGTGCTAGGGGTGGGGTGGGGAGACCTGGGATGGGGTGGGGTGAGCTGGTACAGCTGTGGTGGGCGCTGTGGGGACCTGGGCTCCTGCTCATTTGGTCTGTTCACAAAGCCTCTAGTCTTACAGAGACCTGTGTCCAGGTGTCCCACCTCCATCTTCCACATTATGACTTTAGCAAATCTGATAGCTTTCTGTGGGAAACAATTTCAGCATCAAAGTCAGGAGTGAATGGGAGTTAGATACTGGAGCTAGGCATACTCCTTTGGGTTTAGGACCATTTTAGGACTTAAAAGGATTCCTTGTATGTTAATAAAAACAAAATAAAAAGCCTCAAGCCCTCAAGGTCCCAGAAGCATAAAGCAACAAGGATGCAGCAATCTGGTGGTGGGGAACTCATGTTGATAGAGACCAAGGATTTGAGAAGCAACTTCTGGGTCAGGAAAAGCCACATGCACTCAGGCTGAGGTGGAAGTGGAGAAATTCATGAAGTAGAAGTTGACGGAAGTGAGAAAGAGAAACAGAGGGGATGCATTTAGGGATGTACTTGAATGTTCAAGTCTCCTTGGTTCCATCTTGTATCTATTGCTTATGTCTTTTTCAAAGCATAGAGGTAAGATAAAGTACCTTTCAAAGTGGGAGCTGACTACCTACATCACATTGTGTCACAGATTCAAAACAGTCACATCTTTGCAATGGGAAACGGACTCCCAACCACTTGACCACAACCTGAATTCATGTTCTGTGTGTTCTAATCAAACCTGGGACAATTGTCTTTCCTGTCTAGTCTCCTTTCTGTGTCTTAAGACCACCATGCTTTGGGGTGGCCCAAGTCTCCAGAGAAGGAGAGCCCAAATGGACGGGGGGGTGGGGGTGAGGGGGGGCGGGCGAGGGAGGGGGTACCAGGGTAGTTACCACTGAAGGATGGAATGATCCCAGTACATGCTGCCTAGCACAGAAAGGCCATCCAACTGAGCCTGGGGACTGCTCCCCAGAGGTGTAAGGAAATTCAATAGATGTGTGTCTGTGTGTGTGTTCATTTGGGTAGGTGAACATGTGTGTAAATATTCATGTACATGTTTGCATGTACATGTGGAAGTCAGAGGGCAACCTTGGGTGCCATTCCTCAGGAGCTTTCTATCTTGCTTATTGAGTCTTTCAATATCCTGGAATTCACCAAGTAAGCTCGTTCAGTAGGCTAGCAACCCCAAAGATCCACCTGTTTCTTAGCTAGTGCTGAGATTACTAGCCTGTAAGGTTTTTTTGGTTTGTTTGTTTTTAATGTGGGTTCTGGGGATCAAATGCAAATCCTTGTGCTTGCAAGGCAAAGACATTAGCAACCAAACTTTCTCCCCTGTTCAGTGGTTGTTCTAAGCCATTCAGTTCTGAGGCAATTTGTTATGCATCCGATGGCTGTAACAGATGACCTCAGTGTTTACTGACAAGGAGCTTATGGAAGTAAATCTTGAGACTGACTCACAAGCCCCTCAGATAAATCAGAAATGAAGTCACTAGCAATTCAAGTGAGAAACAGCAGAGAGGGCCTTAAGGAGGATGACTTAGTAAGCATCCCTCCTTTATAGGGAAGCAGTTTTCTATTTGGTGGCCTTGAACTCCCCATCCCAAAGAAGACCTTGGCTTTATTAATATAGATGTTGACATGAATCAGCTTATGTTCCTCCTCAGTCATGGTCCCCTCTCTTGATCCCCAGGATCTCTAAGCCCATAAAGACCCCTTACTAAAGTTGTATGCTGCAAGAGCTGATTGATGTAGGAGCAGAAAGTTACTCAAGTAAAAAGGTATTTTAAAGAAAATGCTTTCCACAGTTGTTATAAAATGTGCCTAATGTAATTTTTTTTGTAATGAATTTAATCCCCTGGAAAAAATGCCAATTACTGTTCATTAGCTATGTCAATTTATCCTGGAACTCCAGTGTTTATTAGCATGAATGCCGTGTGTACCTTCTTAAACTGCTGTTACTAATAATGCCTCGTTTTCCACTGAGTGTAGACTACGGAAGAAGTGTGAGTCTTAGCATACTAAAGATGCTATGAATAGCTGTCATTTTCATGTATTAGATGAAAATGGAACACAGTTTTGAGAACAAATCCCCAACTCTTACAGAGTGGCCTAGATGGAATATAAATTGTGGCATATTACCAAATAAATGAAGAGAAAGGGAAAAAATACAAAGGAGGGCGGGGCTCAGCGTGTGGCTGTGACTGTGGTAGAACACGTGCCTGGCATGCAGGAGGCCTGGAGCTCCATCCCTAACACTCAGAAGGGGGATGGCATGAATTAAACAAACAAAACAAAACTTTTCTGGGCTGGAGAGATGGCTCAGCGGTTAAGAGCACTGACTGCTCTTCCAGAAGTCATGAGTTCAATTCCCAGCAACCACATGGTGGCTCACAACCGTCTGTAATGGGATCTGATGCCTTCTTCTGGTGTGTCTGAAGACAGTGACAGTGTACTCATATACATAAGATAAATAAGTAATTTTTTAAAAAAGAAAACGCGTTCATCAGAAAAAAAATATTGTCACATGACTTAACCATCTTCTTAACCTTGGTGAACAAGTAAATGTGGAAATCCCAAGAGCATCTGTCCATTGAGCACTATGGAGAACACCCTGGAATTTTCCCCTAAAACCAGTTGTGAATAGGGAGCAGATGAACAGTGGATGGTGGACACAGGCTCCAGAAGAGAGAGGGATTGATGTCTGCTACCAGATGTCTCAGCGTTTCTGACTTAGAGTAGGCCTTGCTTTCCTCATCACAGAGAGGTTCAACACATACTCCCACTATGTGCTTGTTGTGGACATTTGAGATGCATCAGCCAATAAACTAGACAAAAAGGACAAATATCTATGTCTTAGAGATTACATGTCTAATGGTTTGGAACAGAGGTAAGTTACAAGTCATTCCAGGAGGTGATTCATTCATTCTTTGGGAATAATAGGGCAGGATGGGGTGGAGGAGAGGGAGCAGGGACAGCCTCTGGGAGTAATTAGCTCCATTTATAGTAGTGGAGGCTTTGGTGAGAAGCTGAGGTTTGCAGGAAGACTCGAGGGAGGAGTGGGCTGAGTGGATCTCTGTGGGAAGGGTACCCTGGGTGGACAAAGGTCCTGAAGTGGGAGGGGTCTATGCATATAAAGAATAACAAGATTGTTCTGGGTGGGAAAAGAAAGAGAGAGAGAGAGAGCACAAATATAGTAAGGATTCAGATTTGTAAAGGCCCAGGAGGATAAGGGAAGATCCTGCAGGCCCTTCAGCCATTGTAAGGCTTTACCTCTGGTTAGATAGGAGCCATTGGATGATTCTGAGCAAAACATTAGTGTATCTCAATGTGTTTTTCTTATCGTTGTTTTGAGATCCTACCTGATGTTGCCCAGGCTATCCCCTAACTTTACAAGGATGATCTTGAACTTCTGATCCTACTGCCTCTACCTTCCAAGTGCTAGAATTACCAAAGGATTACCAAACCTTTTATGGGGTGCTAAGTATCCCACCCAGAGCTTCATTTGTAGTAGGCAAACACTCTACTTCTTTGGACTCTACACTGAGGGTAGACTTGCAGGGAACAAGGACAAATGCAGGAAGTCCAGGAGAACAATAGGATCTGCTTCCCAGTTTATTTTCTATGGTAGACTTGGAGGAGATGAGAGAGAAAGAAGTGCATGAGTTGCCCTAGTCTCTCTAACATGCCTACTCCCCACTGAGCCATAGGAGACCGGATAGGTCCCACTGACTTGCCCCAGGTATCACTACTAGCATGATGGATTTGTTTCCCTTTAGGCTTGTTGGTAGAGCTCCTCTTGCAGGTATGACCTGGCAGCTGGGGTAATCTGACCCTGGCTGGGGCTATTTTCGGGAGGTGGGTGATCAGATATTCTGAAGAGGAAACTCAGACAGCCAGTCAATAATGACTGAGACTTAAAGACTAGGCAAGCTGCCAACCTGCTCCCAGCACAGGGGTGTGAGGAGGAGCTTGTAGCCAGGATATGCTGGGAAGTAATGGATGGGGAGGAGAGGAATTTCTCCTGGGCTTTCAACATTCCATTGTCACTCTACTTCCATGTGACTCGGAGAAATGCAGGACCTGCCAGGGGCAATGAGGCTGTCAGTGAATGTAACTAAAGAAAAAATTTAAGAAGTTAGGTGTGGTTGTGCAAGCACATATCCCTGCACTCAGGAGGCTGAGGTAAGTGGATCACGAGTTTCTAGTCCAGTCTAGACTATGGAATGAGACTGTATCTCAAAAACCAAACCAACATGAAGCAAGCTGTTTGGGAAATTAGCTACTGAGCCAAGTTTGCCCATGTCAGATACCTAGAATGATATAATCATCTGGTAACTAAGGAGCACTCAGGGGCTGGTTCCTCTAGGTTTGATCACAGCCAACTGGAATCAAAGCAGCCATGACTCCCAAACAAACGGGCTTCCTCAAGGGTTCTAGTAATGATGGTGTAGTCAGTGAGACAACTGCTATGTGTTCAGACCTTGAGAAAGCCCAAGAAAATGTAGATTCTGTTTGTTTCTTACATCTTGTTGTTATCTTTGGTTTTGTTTCTTGAGATCGAATCTCTCTATGTAATTTCCTGTATAGACCGGGCTGGCCTCCAACCTACTGTCATCTTCCATTACACTGGACCTGAGGAATCAAAAGTTAAAAGGTACTTTAGAGTCTTGTCCTTATTCAAGGTACAGGCCCTCACTATTTTCTTTCTCTCCCTCTTCTGTCTCCAGAACGTTCAGTCAACATCTTTCTGTTATCTCATTTATACCAAGCACTGAACTCCCCAATAGATGTTCAGAGCTGGGTTTTCAAGGTCCTTACCCTTCAGCATTATTTGTTCTAGAAACACAGAGAATGGCATAGAAGCTGAGCTGTAAGATAGGACTGAATTGAATTTTGTATGATAAGATAAAGAAGAGGATGTATTTATAGCAAAGAAAATGATACAGTAATTACAATGGCCTCAGCCCACAAAAATATGAGTTTTTACTTGAAGTGAAAACTTGAAGGGTTCTTTGGAAAGTCAGTTGTGTTGGAGGGTGCTTTGCTGGGGCAAACACGTGAAGGAACATTTTGTTAAAGTGGACATGGGTGTGAAAAGCTAAGGCAGACTCGTGAAGGAACATTTCGATGAAGCAGACACAGGAAAGAGGATCTTCTGCTAAAACAAGAACTTAAAAAGGACACATGGTGAAGGATTCTTTGCTAACAACACGCATACATTGGTCCACTTTCCATTGCATAGTTGAGCTGCATTTGTCCGGATTCCATAGGGAGGAAGTCACCAAAAATCTTCTGGTGGTATGCTGCAGTCTCTTGCTGCTTCTGTGAACTCCAGCGATTGGCAGAGTGATGTCAGCTGAGATAGATGCACACGCTGAGGCAAGACCCTGCTGAGCAAGACCCATGGAGGACACGTGATGTTTGGAAGGTATAAATAGGACTTGAGTGACAGTGGTTGATGTAGAGCTTGGCTTTCTTATAGAGCTTAGCCGTGCAACACTTGTGGGTCTCTCATCTTCTCATCTTCGCTGATCTTCGCTTTGCTGAGGCACAGCCAAGAACCTTCTGGTCCTTCTGCTGACTTGCTGGAACCTGGCGTTCCTTCTGGTCCCTTCTGCTGACTTGCGCTGAGGCTGAGGCCTGGATGTCTCTGCTAGGTCATGTCACTACTGTTGCTGACCCAACTCTACCAAACTAGACTGCTGGTGTATCCATGAAGTGTTTGCAAGTGGATCAAGCTGCTGCTGTTAACTTGTGAACAGAAGTGCATTTTACAGACAAACACAGATAGGAGTTTCTCTAAAGAACTTTTCTAAACAGATCTACTTCTCCTCCGCCCCACCCCACCTCTGGTATCCTTTCTTTCCCACTACCTCTGGTGGGCTGTGAGCCAAAAGGGAGATTAATGCATTTAAGAACTATTATTAAAAATAAGGTTTGAGCCGAGCAGTGGTGGCATACGCCTTTAATTCTAGCACTTGGGAGGCAGAGGCAGGTGGATTTCTGAGTTCGAGGCCAGCCTGGTCTACAGAGTGAGTTCCAGGACAGCCAGGGCTATACAGAGAAACCCTGTCTCGAAAAAAACAAAACAAAACAAAACAAAGCAAAACAAAAAAGTTTGAAAAATGTAAAGTTAAATTGACTACTTACTATGTTTATTTTAACATAACTTATATGTAAGTTATATCACATATATAAGTATATAAAAATGTAATAATGAATCCCAGTCCCACTCATCTCCCCATTGCTTCATATCCACTCTTTGACCTTGCAACCTCCTGGCTAAAATAAAAAACACACAAACAAACAAGAAAAACCAAGCATAGAAAACATCTTATTGTGGAAGCTGTAGTGTGTCACAGTGTGTCCCACAGTATACTCCCCTGTCCACACATCCTCACTTGCAAGTGTTCATTGTAATGAGTCATTGGTCTGCTTCAAAATCTCTGGCTTCTGTGACACCATCAATATTGGATGCTTACTGGGACTCCTCCCAGTTACCCTGCTGTTGCTCTGTGTAATGAGGAGCTGCAGCTTTGGATCAACAGCACCAGCCTTTCATGTACCCCGACCATTTGCAGATGATATAGATTTGGGGGTGGGCCAATTCAGAGTCCTGTGTCTGGGCCTGGATGGTAGCTAGGCTAGTCAGCCCACTGGCTCTCCCTTATCTGTACCACCAGGGTGAGCTCTCTAGCATTGCTCCAGCTAGGCCATCCAATGCTGCCATCCACAAGAAGCAGGGTCAGCTCCCCTGCTCCCATGTCCTTGGGCTCACCCACACACATGCCTCCAGAGCCAGGTCCACTGTGCTGCCCAGTCAAGGTGTGGGGTCCACTCTCCCAAGTACTGCAGTCTGTGAAGGGCCAGCTCTCCTGCCTTCACACCCTTAGGGGCTAGCTCACCAGTGCCTTCACCATCAGGGACAATTCCATTGTGTTGTCCAGGTGAGGTTCAGGGCCTGCTCTCCCGAGTGCTACAGCCAGTGAGTGGGCAGGGCTAGCTCATACTCCCTGAGCCAGCTCTCCTAATTGAAACAGGTGGTGAGGGGCAAGGCAGGGAGGGCATCACCCCCAACCCCATACCACCTCAGCAAATGAGTGGTGGGGCCATCTCTCCTGCACCTCCCTCTTCAGCTGGCTCACCTATGCCCCCTCCACCAGGGCCAACTCTACCGTGCTGCCCAGGCAAGATGCAGGGCCTGCTCTTCTGAGTGCTGCAGGTGATGAGGGGCGAGGTGAATGGGAGAAGTCTTCATATTCTAGATATGATTCTAAAAGGCTTTAGAACACAATCTATAAATAATGAGACATAAAATATTCATTGTCATAAATTCCATTTAGCTGATTAATTCTCACAAAATCCCATTGATTTTATTCAATCCCTACATTCTATATAGTCTCCACTGACCTATGAATAAAACTGTGACATGGGCATAAAGATATTGTTTGATATTTTTGCTTGCTCACATTAACAAGAAAAAAGTGAGAAGAAAAAGTGAGCCAAGACCTCATTCGTTAGAAAACGCACTACTCCCTGGGTGGTGATATGATTTCATTAAGTAGTCCAGACTAGCCTCAAACTCCTGATCCTCCTGCCTCAGCCTCCTGAGGATTCCAGACAGGTGACACCAAACTTGACTAACCACTCCAATGTCTTTGCTGAATCAAATAATAGTTTCAAATACTGAAAAAACAATTTCTCAGATTGCTATGATATTTATACATCTTCTGTAGATCTAAAACATTTTAAGATTTAGTCTATATTGTTAACATTTACACGGTCACTCTTTTACATCAAAACAATAAAGAAGATAATGAATCAAACCTTGGTTTGTGAATGTTACTGATTGCTGTGGGGTAAACACTGTCCCTGTTGCTAATTTCAAACCTCTAACATGACAAAGGGACGCTTGGTGCTGAGTTATCTTATGATGTTTCTGATGTGCAGATACGGTAGGAAGAAACAAGTCCCAGAACACCACAGCAAAGGCACTGAACTGCTTAGAATGTGGTGAGCTGGAAGACCCATTGCCTCTGTTTTAACACAGCTTCATTAGGTTAACATAATTTAATTTTAATAATAGCTGTGTTTCACAACAGCCTTGTAGAATTTCCTGGAAATGAGCATTCGGCTCTCATGAGCTTCTCCAAGATCTCTTCTGCACCCTGCTGCTTCTAACACACACTAAGAATTCAATATGTGACCATTGGTTTTCTTCTATTATAGAACAGAAAAACAAGGAAAGATTAGCAGCAGTAGGAGAAACAAGCCCTAGAAGGAGGTTTCCAGAAAGCCCCAGTGGTGGCTGCCTGGTCTTTGTCTAAGAGCTTTCAGATTCATTTTTTTCCAGAAACGTCAGACCTGCTTTGCCCCGCATGTGTCAGCCTCCTTCCTAGGCTGGCTGAGCCAAATGGACCCCCCACCCTCCCACCCCCATCCCCATCTCCACCCCCATTGAGTGCTCAATGCCACTGTGCTCACCCATGTCTGACTTCACACAGTCTGTCAAGTGACATCAGCAGATTGCCTCCAGCTGGTGACTATGGGATGACTCTGACCATCTCAGTCTACAGCAACACTTGGAAATATTTGTGACTTTGCCACAGAGAGCATTTCTAAGGAGAGAATCAGGTAACTCTGACTCTGGAAACTTACATGATGAACGAAGCCCATGGAGGTACACTGGTAAGATGGAGATAATGAAATCTGTATGATCCTGGCAACAGCATGGGCTCTGTGCATGAGTACTTACCTCAGGACAGCTGCAGGTGCTTGGTCCCAGGAAGTGTTCTAGGTGATGAGCCCAAAGCTGTGAGAACAGAACAGAGCCTTCTATTTTGAAGGCTCAGCAAGTCATGTCTGTATCCTGGAGACTGCAACCAGGTTTAAATACTCAAAGCTCAGAGGAAGGTCCACAGCCAGGTGAGGTGATAATGTAAGAAAAATCTAGATGACCTTGACCATAGCAGTGATCATTTTAGATGTCCAAAAGAAAGAACTGATTTTTGGGGGGGGGTAGGGGGGATGGTCGTGTCATGGAGGATGCCTGTCATGTATTTTCCCAAGTCTGTCATTATGCCTTCCTAAGTCTATGGAAGCTACAACACCAAGAGTGAACCCTAATGTCAATCAACTGTTAACTTGATAATGAAATATCAATGCAGGTTCATAGTTACAGTAACTGTACCACTCACTCTAGTGGTGTGTTGATAACAGGGCTATGCATGTGTGGAGGTAGAAAGATTCCAGAAAATCTCCACACCTACTGTTCAAGGTAGCGGTGAAGCTAAGACTTCTCAAAAAAAAACCAAAAACCTTTAAAAAGTGCAATGCTATTTGAATAATAAATTTAACTTAATTCTCAATTACAATGAAGATAAAATGGGGGCTGGGGGAAGTATGATATGCCATTAAAAGCATACTTTAAAAACTGAAGCATTATCCCCAAAATGTGTGGTCTCAGCCATAGGCAATAACATTTACACAAGTATACTTCCTTTCCACAATGAAGTAAGTAAATAAAGACCTACCACTGTGATGTTATACCTTCCAACAGGCCCAGTCAGGTGACCACGGGATGATCCCTCTGAAACAATCAGCCAAAATAATGCTCTCTTATCATAGGCTGATTCTGTCAAGAATTTTATCACAGTGGTTGTGGTGGTTTGAATAAGAATGGCCCCCTTAGGTTAATGTTTGAATGCTTAGCTGTCAGTTAGTGGAGCTGTTTGGGAAGGATTAGGTGTGGCCTTGTTGTAGGAGGTGTGGCCTTGTAGGAGGTGTGGCCTTGTAGGAGGTGTGGCCTTCTTGAAGGAGGTGTGGCCTTGTTGGAGGAGATGTGGCCTTGTTGGAGGAGGTTTGTCATTGGGGGTAGGCTTTGAGGTCTCAAAAGACCATGCCAATCCCAGTCTTTGGTCTCTCAGGCTCCCTCTCCTTCTCCCCACCTTCTCTTCTGTCTGCTGCCTATGGATAGGATGAGATGCTCTCTGCTACTGGCTATTGCTCCAGTGCCATGCATGTCTGCTTTCCACCATGATGATCACGGACTAACCTATAGCAGTAATTTCCAACCCCTATAAGCCCATATAAAAAACACACAATCCAGTTATTATATTTATAAACTATAAGCCTAGATTGGGCAGATCTAGCACTAACTTGCTCCCCAGCTCTGAGACCCTTTGCTACTTGTAGTTTCTCCTGGCCTTGTGGTTCTGGTCCATCTTCTTTCTTCCTCCTCTTCTTCCATCCTCTTCCTTCCTTTCTTCTTCTTCTCCTCTACCTGTTCCAACTCTCAAAAAACCTCCCATACCCCATCTCCCCCCCACTGCCCAATCACAGGCTCTAGCCTTTATTGACCAGTTAAAATGGGGAGAAGGTTCACACAGCATCACCTGAGTACATGATGGACTGACTGGGGCCACAACCCCTTTTGAGAAAGCAGAATTAACATCAGAATTCAAACAGCATCAGGACAATTCACAGCACAATTCTCTAAAAACAGTAAGCAAGACCCCAGTTAAATGCTTTTATTTCTAAGAATTGCCTTGGTTCTGGTGTCTCTTCACAGCAATAAGACAGTAACTAAGATGGCAAAGCAAAAGTAACTCTTTTTTTTTTTTTTTAAAGATTTATTTATTTATTTTATTTATATGAGTACACTGTCGCTGTCTTCAGACACATCAGAAGAGGGCATCAGACCCCATCACAGATGGTTGTGAACCACCATGTGGGTGCTGGGAATTGAACTCAGGACCTCTGGAAGAGCAGACAACGCTCTTAACCTCTGAGCCATCCCTCCAGCCCCAAAAGTAACTCTTATGACTTGAAAGTAAAATGCCCCCCACAGGCCTCTATGCTTAGACACTTGTTCCCAGCTGGTGCTACTTCTTTGGGAGGTTGCAGAAGTTTGAGCTCAAGGAAGTGGGTGACCAAGGAGCATGATTCAAGGACTGCAGTTCCTGTTCCATCTTCAGCCTGTACTCTCTCATTCTGACCTACTGAGATATGAAGAGCAAGCTACTTCAGCTCCCATGCCTTTCTCACCATGACAGACTGACTGTAGTCCCTCTGCCAGGCACCAAAGTACATCTTCCTTAGTCTAACTTGCTTCTGCCAGATTTTTTTTTCAGTGACAAGAAAAGTAGCTAATACAGAAGATTGGCGTCTAGGTTGGAGTTGGTGTCATAAACCTGACCGTGTGGTTCTTAGGACTTTGGAACTTGGTGGACAGGAACAATTCAGAAAAATTTGAAGTTGGCCTAGCAAAGCCTTAGGATACTATATTATAGTAAAGAATACTGTAAGTATTAGAGAATTATGGTATAGAATGCAGTAAGTATTATAATACTGTAATGCTTGCAAGTATTCTATAAGAATACTAGAAGTGGAGGACTCTGTAGGAGTTGAAAAGACCAGAATGCTGATCAAAATGGAGGAAACAAGTAGAAACCAGAACTCTCTTGGAAACTGAACTGGAGTCAACGTGTGTTGTATTCCAGTAGAGAATTTGTCTGTGTTCTAAAGTTTTGAGTGAGAATGGGTTTTTAAAAAAAGTAATGGTAGAGGAAATTTGAAGACAGTACAGCGTGGATATTGCTGGCTACTTTTAGCCATGTTTACAGGGAAGTCAGGAACAAAAGGCAGAGCAGAAGGGGAAAACATGCAAGAGAGAGAGAGAGAGAGAGAGAGGGAGAGGGAGAGAGAGATTGGATGCATTTGAAATGATGAACAAAGAGGATGAAAGTTGTTAAGGAAATTAGCACCATTAAGAAAAATCTTCAGAGCTGGGCAGTGGTGGCACACGCCTTTAATCCTAGCACATGGGAGGCAGAGGCAGGCGGATTTCTGAGTTCGAGGCCAGCCTGGTCTACAGAGTGAGTTCCAGGACAGCCAGGGCTACACAGGGAAACCCTGCCTTGAAACAAAACAAAACAAAACAAAAAACAAAACAACAACAACAAAAAAAAAACAAAGAAAAAAAAAAGAAAAGTGTTCAGAGCTAGTGAGATGGCTCAGTGGTGAAAGACAATTATCAAGCAAGCCTGGCAATCTAAAGCTTACCTAGTGGTAGAAGGGAGGGAACCAGCCCCACAAAATTGTCCCTTGATCTCCACACTCACACTGTCAAGCACACTTATCCACATGTCATCTGTGCACATATACACACTAGAATAATAACACTTGCTGTGCATGCAGAAGGATCCGAGTTCAAATCCCCAGCACCCATGTAAACAGCCTGGCATGCCTATGACCCCAACATCAGGAGACAGACACTTAAGGATACCAAGAGTCCACTAACCAGCAGAAAGAGCAAACTTCGTGTTCAGTTTCTGTCTCAAGGTAATATGATATACCCAGTGTAGAGAACGATGTCTGATGGTCTCCACTTACACACACACAGGCCTGTGTACCTGAACACTCATAAGCATGCACCAAATACAACACACCACACACGCGCACACACACACACACACACACACACATACACGAAACCTTGCACTTTGCACTTAAACAATAAGAAAATCTCCTTGAGGATGAGTCCCTGTCATTGAAGGGTCCTTTGTGTAAAACTGAAAACTCATTGAAAGATTTCTCTCCAAAGAGATCCTCAGTGACTCTCTGCATAAACAGGCACTGAAAAAGTGTCTCCCCAAATTCAATTATACAGGCACGTAGAGGATTCTGCGGTATGGTCTGAAGGGAACAGAATACTTCTCAGGCTAACAACAGAACCTAGCATTGGCCACGGAGCACTCGTGTTCAGGTGTGCAAAATGAAAAGGCTACAAATCCAAGAGGTTTGCACCAAGACTTTGGAGAGGAGCCTGGAAGATAAAGCAATGCATAGCTAGATGAGAGTCCCTACAGGTAGGCAGCTCCGAATAGGCCATGTATAAAACTGAGGGAGGAGTCTAGGTTGTCCTGGAGACTACAGGATGCTGCAAATACCCAAAACATGAGACAACTATTGATAAAAGCTGTGGGCACTAAATGAAGCCAGCATTCGTGTGTCAGGCACTAGGGCCATAGGGGCAGGGCTTCTCAAACCTGTTGGTACCTACATCCTATATCATGATGCCTTGTATGTAGGATTCTGAGCACAGAGCCATAGGATTTACTGTTTGCCTCCCTGAGTTTCAGTCTTTCCTTGGCAGCATTCTGTTCCTGCCTTTTGGAATGGAAATGTTTACTCTGACACTATATTTTGGAAGTACATAATTTTCTTTTTTATTTTACAGGGGCCCACAGCTAAGGGTTTGCCTTCAATCTCAGAAGAGGCTGTGGACTTTGAACAGTATTGGATTGTTAAGACTATAGGGATTCGTTCCCGGGACTCAGGAGGGAGAAGCAAGACTAGCCTGGTCTACATAGTGAACTCCAGGCTAGCCAAGGCTATATAGTGAGATCCTGTCTCAAGCACCCCTGCCCCCAATAAAAAGACTATAGAGACTCTTGAAGTTGGACTAAGTGTATTTTGCATTATGAAATGTGTCAGGTGTAGAATGTTGTAGTTCAGATTTTTAAAATCCTGACAAGCTGATATTTTGAGTGACGGTTTCTCATCTGATGGATGCTTGGAGGTGGGATGCGGACCATTTGAGACATGGAGCTAGCTCCCAGAAGTGGGTCAGTAGGGTGGGTGGGCCTTGAGGGTTATAGCTCCTTCCCTGGTTTCAGCTAATCACTTCTTCGTTGTTGTTTAACAAAACCTCAATTGTTTGATGTTACCAATGAAGACTCAGGAGCCAGATGCTGGGGTGAGGGCCTGCTAGCTCAGGGAGGCAGAGAAAGCCCCCAGCTGACCTTCCCGTCTCAGCCGAATGCCCTCTCTCAAGCAATCGCAAAAAACTGGCTCCCTTCTACTTCTTTGTCCTTTCTCCTGATTCCCTCCTCCTCTCTATGTTTGTTGTGGTGGTGGTTAATAATCCTATGCGCACTTCCTGTCAACTGGCTGCTTGCTCTGCCTCTTGACCTATGGTTGACTTTATTTAATCCTGTTTACAATATTAAAGCATAAAGCTCTTGGATTTAAGCTATGTGTTTAGGCTGATCCACACCACAGCTAAAAACAGGGTTTTTTTTCCTTAGTAAATAACACAGTCTCCGAGTTCACAGTGTGATCAAATATCCTGCAGCACTTCCTGGTCTTTATGACTTGGGGAGCTTCCACCCTGAGGTCCTGTGACCATGAACTCCATTATGATGGACTAAGAGCCCCGAAGCCAGAAGCCAGAATAATTCTTTCCTCTCAGGAGTTTCTACTAGGGATTTTCTCACAGTGACACAAAATAACTAATCAACTTCTGCTATCTCCATACAGTAAGAGTCTTCTCTTGGGATTGGCTATAAGCAAACCATCTTCTTTTGTTTGCTTTTCTATTTGTTTGTTTTTGTTTTTTGAGACAGGGTTTCTCTGTGTAACCCTGGCTGTCTTGGAACTCCATCTGTAGACCAGGCTGGCCTTGAACTCACAGAGATATGCCTCTGCCTCCTGACTGCTGGGTTTAAAGGCGTGCACCAACACTGCCCAGACTCTTCATGTAGAAGCCGGTGCGGCAAAGGCAGGGAATTTGTAAAACTGAAAAGGAAGAAATTACGTCTTTATTCTCCCTAACCACTAACCAAGGTCTATTTTGCATTTCCTTCCATCATGAAAATAGGCAACCCCCCACCAGAGCCCTGGCAGCACCTGTGAGTATAATTAAAATTGCAGTTATCATAAGTGACCCAGAATAGCGCCTCCGATGTCATTGTTTGGCATTATTACAGTCATTGGAGTTTGGTATTTCTTGCTATTAGAGCACATTTGTTACTCTACTGTGTTTCAAATATTTTGATAGTTGCCTCTTAAGGTAATACTATAGTGTATTTTAGACATTCAAATTCTTATTCAGCACCTTCACTAGGAAGGGATGGAGCCCCATCCTAGAGAGACAGCAAGAAGCTCATTAGTGCGATTCTTCATCAATCCTTAAATAGTCTCCTCCCAACCCCCACTCAGCTTAGGCCCTTCCTTCGGGGGCCTGGGGTTGTGCTGGCCTCTCCTCGTAGAGGCTGATGGGAAGACTCAAGATTGTACTTTCAGAACTCATTAGAGCTGAGACCACTCAGGGTCCCTGGAGAAAGGGGAAGCGGGGAAGTTTGTTCTTGTCTGAATCCTTGGCTCCCATCAAATCATGCCTCAAGCAGGAACCATGTGGACCCTTTTCCAGATTGACCGGAGGGCACCTAAGCAGCAGGGGCTTGATTTTTCCCTCCCAGCAAGGCAAGCCCAGCCCAGGGATTTTCTCCTGACCAGATATGCCTTTTCAACGTGGTGTATAAGTCCTGCTTTTCTCCCCACCAAACCCTCCCAGCTTCTCCCAGAGCGGTTCCAGGAGATGTTAATAAGTGCTATTAATTGGGACCTAATTTGCATGCTTTCCGTGTAAGTGGTGGTTTGTAGCTAGCGGGGATCAAAGCTGGCTTGTACCGCTCTGCCCCACCCACCACTGCATGGGGCCAGGATTACCGTAGCGTCTGCAGCTCTCCGCTTAGCGAGCTCAGAGGAATATCGTATTTAGTATGCTAGGGCCCAGGGCGTCCTGGAAATACAATTGACACGCTTCCCCCAAACCCTGAGCGACACAAAGGAAACCCATCCACAGAGCCTGATTGGGAGGGAGGCTGCATGACGTAGGGTGGACGCTGTGTGTTTCAGTCAGGAGTGGCAGATTTTTGCAAGCATCCCCGCTCCTAAACCCGAAACCACAAAGACGCCGACATTAGAATTCTGAAGAGGTGGCGTGTTTTGTTGTTGATGTTTTGGTTTGTTTTTGTGGTTGTTGTTGTCATTTATTTATTTGTTTTTGTTTTTCCTGTTGGAGTGGTGGTGATATTGAGCCTTTATGCACTTTCCATTTCTAATTAGTCATAAGCCTGGTGATGGCTCAGTTGGTATCACTGTGCAAACTCCCGCCCCCTTGCTTGCCCAAATGCTTAATAATTAGCCCTGCAAAGACAGCCAAGCCTGACTGGCAGCAGCTTTTGCAAAAGGCTCCCCAGCCCTCTCAACAACAAAGGAAACCCTCCGCGTCTTGCCTTCTCGTTGTCATTTGATCCTTCGCTGCTTTTCCAGGCTGCCACCGCTGAGGATTTTGGAGTGTGCTTGTGTTTGAAGTGTTGGCACTAACGTTTTGGTGGAAATTTGTAAATCTTACATGTGTGAGCAACCTCTTGTTTGAAATTTGTCCTGATTCCTAAGAGCTAGAAAGGAGGTAGGAACGTTCACTTTTAGATTGGAACGGGAGTAACCATGTGGAAAATGGCTTGGTTAACCCTAGGCATCCCCTCTGACCCAGCCATTCCATGTCCAGAACAACACAGAACATCCCCAGAGAAACAAGGGATATATCCACCTGCACTGTTTGTAAGAGCCCCAAACTGGAAACTGCCCAATAGTTCACAATAGAATAAATATGTAATTGTAACAAATTCTCACAATGGCACATTATAAATTTAAAGCTGCTTGTAAAACCCTAGCCATTAAAAAAAAAAAAAGTTCTGCATCTTTCTATTTACAAAAGCACAAAAGTAGAAACTGGGCAGTGTGGTCTCAGTGGTGCTGGGAAGATTCCCTGGGAGTGAGCAATTTACTGTTACTGAATCTAGGGCTTGAATCTGAGATCATAGGAAAACCTGAACAGCCAGGCAGTGGTGGCTCGTGCCTTAAATCCTAGTACTTGGGAGGCAGAGGCAGATGGATCTCTGAGTTTGAAGGCTAGCCTGGTCTATAAATCAAGTTCCAGGACAGCCAAGCACAAGGACAAAGAAGCCCTGTCCTGAAAAACCAAAAAGAAAAAAGAAAAGAAAATTTCCTGAACTATAGACTAACATCTGCAGCTTCCAGCATGCATAGTAAACTCCAGGAATTGTTGTGGTTTGAAATGGGGGCTTAACAGTTAACTCTATCACTCAGGAATTGGAAGAACAAGACAGACCTGGCCTCTCTCACCTGTGAACTGGGTCAAGGTGTCCTAGGAAGAAATTACGTTTGCTTTAAGGGGTGCTCCAGCCACGGACTGTCTCTGTCTTCCTTAGCAGCAGCCTTAAAGGGAAGAACTCCAGTGGAGATCGGAGAGCTGATGGGAAGAAATACAGCCATGGAGAGGGAAAACCAGGCGTTAGGACCAGAGAGGATGAGGCTATGTTCAGAATTTACTAATGGCTTCCCCATACATTCCTGTCATGATGTCAAGGGCCAGGAACATCTCAAAGTCCAATGAAAACATTTAAGGGTTTAAATAGTGTCTAATGATCCCAAAATGAGAAATGGAAAATATAAGCTCTATGAATTTGTTTACTTGAGTGTCCACAAACAAAGCATAGCACTAGGTGCAAGTAATTCAGTGTTTTTCATGCATGAACAAGTACACTAGCGTCAGGGGTTCTGGTTGAGCTGCATGATCTGATTCAGTGCATGTAGTGAGCCTGAGAGTCTACAAGACGAGGCTTCCAAATAGTACCCTCACTTCCGGTCCACAATCTTTTAACAACACAGGGAGTTAGTTATCTGTAACACAAGTGAGTGCTGACATGGGGATAACATACTGGAAAAACATAACATCAAAATGTCGTGTTCACATAGCTCACACATAGTTCAGAACAATGGTTTTTTTTTGTGGTAAGAAATGTATAATGAGGCCGGGCAGTGGTGGCGCACTCCTTTAATCCCAGCACTCGGGAGGCAGAGGCAGGCGGATTTCTGAGTTCGAGGCCAGCCTGGTTTATAGGGTGAGTTCAGGACAGCCAGGGGTACACAGAGAAACCCTGTCTTGAAAAACCAAAAAAAAAAAAAAAAAAGAAATGTATAATGAATCCCTTACCATTTAAGTATTTTAAGTGTACAGTTCATCAGATTAATCAATTACAATATTTTTATCTATGTCCTCAAATGAAACCACACCCAAAGCAGTCACTTCCATTCCCTTCTCCTCTAGTTAACCCTTAGTAACCTCTGTCCTTTCTGTCTCTGGATTTAGCCACTCTAAGCACCGCCCATCAGGAGACTCACACAATGTTACTTTCTTCTCCCTTAGCTTATTCTCACCTAACATAGGTCCATTCCCGGCTCATCCACGTTACCATTTGTGTCCGAATTCCATTTTGTTTTAAGGATAAACAATACGCCCCTGTGTACACAGTTCTGACCATTTGTCTCCTCCACAAATGTATATGCTGAAATCTTAGCAGCCAACGTGGTAATATTAGGAGGTAGAGACTTTGGGAGTTGATTGGTCACAAGGGACAGGTGTAGAGTTGAAGTATACCACACAAAGATGGCTCACACTTTCCACCACATAAAAATTCTGCAAGGAGAAAAGTCAAAGAGAGGCCTCACCGGAAGCTAAACCTACCTGTACTTGGATCTTAGATTGCCTAGTCTCCATCACATTAAGAAACAAACTTCTCTTGCGTATAAGCCACCTACTCACTGATATTTTGTTACAGTAGACCAAAAGAATGAAGACAGCATCATACTTTGTTTAGCCATGCATCCACCAATGGAAACGAGGCCCAGGCTCACCTTTTGGCTGTAGTGAATGACATAGCTATAAACATTGGTGTGCAGATGCCTCTTCAAAACCTTTCTTTCAATCCCAGAAGAGGGATTGCTGGACCACATGGTTATTTATTTCATGCTTCATTTATCTGAGATGACAAAAGAACAGCTATTTATAAACATCCTCAACTACTGTTTGAATGACCCAGATGGACACATTCCTCAAAGTGGCTGTTCTGCAGTTCTCTCCTACACGGACTACAGGCCAGCTCCTCAGCAAGTTCACTAATAAAATAAAGAGGAAGTGATACTTGGCCAGTTCCCAAGCTGACCCTTAATGGACCTGGCAGCTTCTACTTCCTCCATTTTGGAATGCTTACTGTTGGCATAGTTCTTCTTGGAAGCCAGCCATCATTGCTCTGAGGTGATACAGGAAGCCACATGCAGATGCCACGAAAAGAAGAACCAACTGTCCACAGTCCTGATTCAACTCCTAGTCAAGGTCCATACAATTCCTAAAACATCCGCATTCCAGCCATTCCAATCCCAGCACAGACCCTGGTCAGGCTGCCAGAAGACTTCAGATCCTTACTGTCCTAGCTTAACACAGAAGATCCACCCTATGAGAGACAACCCACTGTTATTTTAAGCCACAACGTTTTGAGGTCACTTGTTACATTGCATTAGATAAATGAAACGAACCCACTTCAAGCATTTGGAGAAAGAGCAAAACATGTTACATTGAATCAGTAGGGGTAGAACTTGAGATATCAGTAGAGGGCCTTCAGACTAAATATCTCAGGACTTTATAAAACAGATGTGAGGCACATGGTGGGAAATGACCCCTCAAATATTCCAGGTCTTCCTAAACCCAGCAGTTGGGGTGTGTGTGTGTGTGTGTGTGTGTGTGTGTGTGTGTGTGTTGGTTTGGGGGAGGGTGCTTTTTGGAGGTAGGCCTCATTATATAGCTCTCTGGCTGTCTGGGAACTCTCTATGTAGAACAAGCTTAGCCTTGAGCTCATAGAGATCCACCTGCCTCTTCCTCCTGGGTGCTAGACATAAAGATGTGGCTGGATTTTTTTTAAAAAATGCAGTTATGGTCATGGTCATTTGGTTAAAGATCCAACTACCCCAGAACAGAACTTCAGCTAGCTTTTCCCATCCTTTTACGGAAGGAGGCAGCCAAGGTCTTCTCTTACACATGTGGCTTGGCTTTAGGGACATTTGAACTTTTAATCAGAAGCTTCCTTTCACCCAGAAATTACTATGCAGCTAAGGCCTGGCAACACTTTTGGAAGATTGAAGGTGAGTTCAACCAAGTCTGCCTCAGATTCCTGTCAGCTCAGAAAATAAGCAGCCTCAATATGAAGCCGTGCAAGGGTTGGCAGAGGCGTGACCTCATTCAGCCAGTCCTGGATCCCCGAGCCTGCCACTGCCAGGCTCTGGGAGGAAACCAGCTTCCTCCTCTCTGTTCTCCCACATGATGGGCACAGGGCCCATGCCTGCAGGACCTACTCTACCCTTGGGGAAAAAGGAATCATAGGTCAAGGGTCTTTTGTTATTCATTAATAGATATTAAGCACACAAGCAGGCGCTGTGTGTGGGGAGGCACTGTGCACATGTTGGTAAATAAAGGAGACATTTTCCTCCTGTCACAGAGACTCAGGTGAAAGTGAGTCACATCTCTTCCTGCACTGGGAGCCATTTTCAGGGCTTTGTTTCCTTGAAGTGTTCTGGCACTTGGGGTGGGTGTATATGACCTCCTTGCAGAGGTTGTTCTTCCACCAATCCATGGAGAGCCCAACCTTCCTAATGACCCCATCCATAAAGCTATTTTTACTGCTACTTCATAACTGTAATTTTGCTACTGCTATGAATCATAATGTAAATATCAGATATAGAGGATATCTGATATGCAACCCCTGTGAAAGTATGGTTTGAGCCCCCAGGGGGTCGTGACCTGCGGGTTGAGCACTGCTGATCTAGAAAACTCATGGAATGTGTTTCTTAGTAGTAGAGATTGAGAAAATAATAGCTTGTGTTTTCTTATGCTTTATCTGTCTCCCCCTAGAAACTAGTCTCAAGGAAGGCAACATCTGGCCTATCTTCCTCTCTACTGTTTCTGGAGCATCTAAGACACTCGCTAGCATATAATGGGTGCGCAATAAACTGGGAGAAATGAGGAAAACCACAGAATTGGTATCTCCTATTTTTACCACCAAAGAAACTTAAACTTAATTTTTAAAAATCCATGTAATGTAGCTGATAATTCTACTTACTCCTCATCCAAAACAAAAAAACAATAACCATAGATAATGCGTTTATCCAATGTCAGTTACAGATTTTGTTCCCTATAAAATATCTAGGGCTATCAAAGAGTATTCCAGCCAGAAACAAAGCATTTTGTTGGGGTAGTTTCTTGTCCCAGATGAATGTGTGGTGTTTAGTAGATGTTTGGGATCATAAATAAGATGCTGGGGTCTCCTCATCACTGATATCTTGGTGGCTTTGTTTCTCTTAAAGACATCCAAGGCTACATTCGAGAGTTCACGAAAAAGTCAGTGCCCATCTGCCTCATGTTACCCAACCCTGCATTTGATTCAGGTGTGTAAAGATGAGGCCAACTTAACATCTAACCTTCATGTGTTTGGATGCCCGGAGGAACTTCAGGCCCAAAGCAACAAGCAGTAAATCCAGTGAGTCATACAGCGATGGAGATTCTCAGGCGTTGTGGGAACGAACGAACGTGAACACCTTCCGTGATGTGGTATGGCCGGGGTGAGACAGCCTGGAGACGGTGTTCCTACTTTTAATGTAAGACAAAGGGGAAAGTGGATGGGGAGAACTCAACGGAGGAACAGAGAGGTGTGGGCACGGGGTGGGGGTGGGGGCAGAAGACACAGACAGTATCCTGAGGGCTGCAGAGGAGAGGGAAAGACGAGGAAGAGGAGGGTGTCGGCAGCCTGTCGCAAAGCCCTGTTCTAACACTCTGATGGTGACTTGTTTCCTCCCTGCCTTAATGTCTCTGAGACCTAGGAACCCACAGGTTGTGTTTTGGGGTCGGATTTATGGCGACAAGCCCGATGATTATGGTCACCGTCTTTCACGTCTCTGGGAAGCCTCTGCTACCCATTCCGGCGAGTCTGCACACAAGCCTCTTTTCCTTTTATTTCTGTTCTCCCCTAGTAACAGACAGCTTTTTCAAAAGACAGCATATGTCCACTGACTTTGAGAAACTGCAGCAAAGAATTCAGGAAATTTCCACTATTTGGACAACTGGCAAAGACAACAGTTTTCTCTGAAGTACCAGGCAACACTGTGCTTAGACAGAAACAGGGAACAAATCAAAGAACAGACTAGCTATTCATAGGACGTGTTACGTTCTGGTTTATTGGGAGCCTTGCAGGCCCTGATTCTGTTCCCTTTGGTTTTAATTAAATGTATTTTAAATAATGCATGGAGGTTGCCTATATTAGTGAGATACTGTGTGAGATCTCAATCAAGTAATTCTTGACTTGGGTTAATCACCTCCATCTCCTAAAATGCAGTTATCAGTTCTGGAGGGTGAGAACGTTCAGAATCCTTTCTCCTTGTCTTTTGAAGGGTGTGGTTTGTTACCGTCATCTATGCTCACCCTTGCGGGCGATACAACCAGTGCTTCTTGCTCCTATCTAGTTGTACCTTAGTACTTGTTGACCATTTCCTCCCATTCCTCCCTTCAACACTGTGCCCAGGCCATGGGAACCCCCATTCTATTCTCAACCTCTATGTGATCAGCTCTTCCAGAGCCCACGTGCTAGTAAGATCACATAATACTAACCGTTCTATATCTGGCATGTTTCACTTAGCATAGTGATTTCCAGTTCCATCCATGTTGTCACAGATGACAGCAGTTCATTCTTTTTTATGGCTGAATAGTGTTCCATTATGTAGATTTACCACATTTTCTTTATCCATTCATCAATTGGCAAGGATTGATGTTGTGCCCATTTCTTTGCTCTATGATTTATGCTCCAATATATATGGGAGTACAGAAGATTCTTTTAACAAACTGACTTCAATCCCTTTGGATATCCCAGACGTGAGTTAGCTGGATCATAAAGAAGTTCTATTTTAATTCTCTTGAGGAATTTCTTTGAGGGCTGTACTCATTTGCATTCCTACCAAAGGCATTAAGGCTTCCCTCTTCTCTGCATTCCTTCCAGTAGTAGGCTTCCCCTAGACAACAAAAACGTGAATATCTCTTGTGACTTCATCTGCTTTATTAATCAAAAAACCAAAATTATTGAAATAGGCTCTTTGTGAGTGGTGGTGGCTACAGTGGCAGTGACCTTTAATCTCAGCACTCAGGAGACAGAGGCAGGTGGAGCTCTGAGTTCAAAGCCAGCCTGGTCTACAGAGTGAGTTCCAGGACATCCAAGTCCACACAGAGAAACCTCTGTCTCAAAGAAATTTTTGGAGAAAAGCAAGATATCAGATTCAGTGATTTGAATAGGAATAGCCCCCAAAACTCATGTTTAAATGCTTGGTCATTAGGGAGTGGCACTGCTTGGTAGGGATTGGGAGGTGTGGCCATGTTGGAGGAAGTCTGTCACTGGAAGTAGGCTTTGGAGTTTTAAATGCTCACACCATGCCCAGTGTCTCTCGCTTTCCTATTGCCTGCTGATCCAGGTGTAGAGCTCCGAGTTACCTCTCCAGGACTGTGTCTGTCTGTGTGCCACCGTGTTTCCTGCCATGATCACAATGAACTAAACCTCTAACTGAAGCAAGCCTCAATTAAATAAATGCTTTCCTTGATAAGAGTTGCTGTGGTCACGGTGTCATTTTACAGCCTTAGAAACATCGACTAAGACACCAGCTGTTCCCTAAGGAACAGAGCTAATTCCTTTTAGCTTGAGCTAAACAGCAAGAACCTGCACACATTTAAACCAGTACCTAGAAGCCCTGGAAACGTATGGGTCATGCTGGATCCGCACACACACTCCCCATAGCAGGTACTGACACTTGAACATTCAACACCTCCAGGGCCGTGCCCAGCACTATAAACACGCTGGAGAGAGCTGGGTATGGTAACACAGGCCTATCATCCCTGCACTCGGGGGGTTCAGATGGGTGGATTATGAGTTTGGGGCCAGCCTGGACTGTGTAGTATGAGTTTACATCAGCCAATCAGCTAAACACTTGATTGATCAATCAATCATTGAGAAGCAAGTAAAGCATGGTAAAGTGAGCAAGTAACATCCGGCTCAGTGCCAGCTGCACCAATGCTGGTGGCATAGGAGCCTTGGGGACAGGAGACAGGAGGACGTAAAGGAGGGCAGGATTAATGTCAGGAAGAAAGCCATCAGAAAAGCATGAAGCCACTTTGGCTCCGCGATGGTGGCGAGTTCCAGGACAAAAGTAAGATTGAGGCAGCATTGCCAACCTTAGCTCTCAGGTAAACCTGAGCTGCTGGAGACAATGGCCTGCTAGGCACTGGTTTTACTGCTCTTCCTCGTTCCTCTTCCAGCTCTGTGCTTTCTTATTCTTCATCAGTACAAGATGGCTCTAGTAACAGCTTCCGCACACTGATGCTCCTCCATTGCCAGGGTGCTCTCCTGCTTCCATTCACATGTTTAGTCTTTGTTACTAGAAGTTTTAAGTTTGCATTCCCTGCAAAAATGACCCTAAGGCATCTGTGGCCAGTGAGGGGGAGTTAGGGGCAACCTGTTTTAACAATGCACATAGATACTTCTTAGTGCACACAGACCGTTCTCAGTGCACACAGACCGTTCTTAGTGCACACAGACTGTTCTTAGTGCACACAGACTGTTCTTAGTGCACACAGACTGTTCTTAGTGCACACAGACTGTTCTTAGTGCACACAGAGCATTCTTAGTGCACATAGACCATTCTTAGTGCACACAGACCATTCTTGAACAGTTTCTGCCAGGCTCGTGATCAGCACCTCCCTTAAGAAATCCATCCCACAGCCTCTTGTTGCTTAGTTTCTCTCAGGGAAGGGAGAAAATGCAAACACAGGAAAGAGCACCAGATAATTTGGGCCAGTAACTGGAATCACAGTAATTTAGTTTACATGTCAGAGTTTGCACATGGGGTAAGCATTAAGAGGCGGGAAGCATCAGAGAAAGCTATCAAGGTGGACGCGGAGATACTAAAGACACAGCAAATAGGAAAAGTTAAATGGATTTGGCTATTCAGAAGCAATACTAATTATAGTCATTCTGGTGAGCCTCTTACCACATGAATGCCTGATTGCCACACAGAACCATAATACTTAGGGGCATCGTTAGATAAGCCATGAACTAACTTTGTGATAAAGTATAATTTGATAGGAACAGGAGACTCAACAAGTACAGAGCTGAGACTTTTCAATGTGTTCCTCTTGCAGAATGGCTGTTACTAGTCTTGAAAGGTTAGCACCAGCCCGGTCTCACCAACAGGAAAAACAAGTGACCGGATGGACACTCTGAGAATGACCCCCAGTGGCTCTCTCTTCCCTGTATCCTGCCTTTCTTCACTGGTGAAGGAGGCTGGGCATCACCATGTTCCATGTTCCAGATTCACAACACAGCAGTGGATGGAATGTATGATATACATCTACTTTGACAGCAGGCTTCTGGCTGGGCTCTTAGGTAGAGACCTTCTCTCTTCTCTTAGGATTCCATTTCTTCTTTCTTTTCTTTTTAGTGTTGGGGATTGAACCCAGGACCTGGTGGGTGCTAGGCAAGTGCTCTATCATTGGTCTACATGCCCAGCCTTGTTTACTTCTTTTAACTGGCCCTTTTAGCATCACCCACCGAAACAACTGCTGCTCCTTCGCAGCATGTTCAGTGCCTGGAGGAGCAGCTCCATGCTCACCCTCACTTGAGCCACCAGCCCCGGCTGAGGGGCCCACTCTTCAAAGGGCAGGACCCTCGACACCGACTCTCCTAGGAGTTTCTAAGCTTTACTATCCCTAGTTTCTTCCTTTGGCTCCTGTGAGTGGAGGTTGCTCCCTAAAGCTGCTCCTTGCATCACTCCTTGGCTCTACCTTACCTGCTCAGTTACTCTGTCAACAGTTATTCCTATTAAATCCCCTCTGAGAAAAACAAATTGCAGGCTGCCAAGATGATTCTGTGGATAAAGACACTTGTCCTGAAAAGCTTTACAACCTAGCCTCATCCCTGGGATCCATGTGGTAGAAGGAAAGAACCAACCCCTGCAAAGTTGTTTTCTAACCACAAAGAGGGGGAGGAGAAAGGGGAGGGGGAGAGGGAGAGAGAGACCCTGATTCTATCCCCTTCCCCTAGACAAGCGCCATTCTAGTTTTCCATGTTAGCCTCAGAGAGGGGCTGTCTACCCTATGCTTTTTCAACCTATAAGTGGTGTCCTCCTCTTGGGGCACCCAGGCTGTGACATTCCTGTCTAGCTCCTCACTCAACTGCTTCAGACCCTTTGGGTCTTCCATTCATGCCTGCAGCCTTCCTCTCCCTATGATAGTTAGCTCAGTCCTTCCCTTGTGTGGGTTTGTGTGCAAACACCAGCTGACTGTGAACAATAGAAATCTCTGGCAGAGTCCGATGCTTTATTGTCTGTCTTAGTCACTGTTCTTTTGCTGTGAAGAGACACCATGACCACAGCAACTCTGATAAAGGGAAGCATTTAACTGGGGCTTGCTTACAGTTTCAGAGGCTTAGTCATCACGGGAGCATGGCAGCACGCAGGCAGACATGACGTGGTGCTGGAACCATAGCTGAGAGGTCTACATCCAGGCAGCAGGAAGAGACAGACTCTGGGCTTGGAATGGGATTTTTGAAACATCAGGGCTCAACCTCCAATGTCAAGGTTCCTCCAACAAGGCCATACTTCTTAATGCTTTTCAAATAGTGACCCACCCTGACGACTAAGCATTCAAATACACGATCTATGGGGACCATTATTATTCAAACCCACCACATTGTCCTCTGTAAGACTTATTTAAGCAATTATTTACAATTAACTGCTGCTGATTGTGTAGCAGCTCACTCAAGAGCAAGAAGTTTGCCATTGTTTATTGCTATTGCTATCTGCATCTGGTACCCACCCTTCCATTCATTTACTAACCGCCAAGGGGCGTGGATTATGTAATTAAGCAGAATTAACAGTGGAGCAGCATTGCTCTCTAGGGAAAAAGCCCTCCAGAGAGGCCTTAAGGATGGGCTCTCAAGGAGAAACCCCTGCCTGGACAAATCGCTGAGTGTGCAGGGAAGTGCTCAGGTGACACGTCTCCAAGAAGTCAGCTGTGAGGGGTAATGAGACAGGAGGCCAGGTGTGTACCAGTCAGCAATGCCCCATCTGGAAGTTTGCTCTTCCGAACACACACGTTTACAGATCCATCCACGTAGCGTTTGCTCCCAGCTGTTTACAGGAGCCGGAAAAATAAGGCATAGCGTTGACAAGGAGGAAAAGAACTAGATAAATAAAAGAGCTGCCATACTGTGAAACATTGCCTCTGTTAGAGTTACATCAGAGTATAGGTGTGGTGTGGACCAAGGGGCCTGACAGGAGAGTAACTGAGAAAGGGCATTACAGAACAACATGGTTGTGTTGAGACCTATTCTGTCTGGGTACACACACGCGCGTGCGCGCGCGTGCACACACACACACACACACACACACATTTACAGAAATATAGGAAGTCACCTACAAGGAAAAGGACTGGTCAGCTGTTGACAGTGCAGGGCTACGGGACTGGAATAGACAAAGAAAGACCTTATTTTAGGGTATCGCTTGACTTTGCTGTCACTCACATAGGCTAACCTTCAAATTTATGTAGAAAAAGAAAGCATGAGGGGCTATTGCCATGTTGGAGTGCTGGCTTAGCATGGCGAAGCCCAAGGTTTGATGCCCAGCACAGAAAACAAACATAGCCAACATATTGAAGAAAACACTGCAGCTCATCTTTCTATGTAACTAATGAACATTTCTTCTTTTCTGAACCTCTGGTTTATTTTCTCTGTCGACTTTTCTTGCAAAATTTTTCCATAAATTTATGGGATCTCTTGCTATATGCTAGGAAGTGTCTCCTAAGAGTAAAATACTAGGGCTTGCTTAAATTTTTAGAAACTCCCAAGAATAGAGTTAAAAATGATCAGATAAGTAAAAGCACACTGTGTAAGGCCCTGGAAAAGAAGAATTAGGGATGTGGTGGTGCACATCTGCAATTATAGCTTTAGGGAGATAGCGGCTGAGAAACCAGGAGCTCAAGGCTAGCATTAGCCACATAGCAAACCTCAGGCCAGGCTGAGCCACGTAAACTCCTGTCTCAAAAAAAAAAAAAAAAAAAAAAAAAATCAAGGAAAACAATAATGAAAAAACATAAAGAGGCAAAAGAGATGAAAATGTGGGAGGAGAAGGAGCCAGGGAGGAGGAGGAGGACATGGGGGGAGGAGGAGATGGGGGAGGAGAAGGAGGAGGAGGAAGGGAATGGGAAGGAGGAGCTACCAAAAGGAACTGTATAATTTCATTTGGATACACACCTTCAACACATCCTTAGGATAGGCCAATGAATCACTTTTCTTCCCTGCAGTTAATTTAGATGGCACCAAAGAAAACTAGACTCCTTTTCCCTCTGAAGAGTCATATTTCCTTCACTAAGGTCACTTGACAGAACTGTTATAGACTCAGATAAGACACAAGGGACTCTGTTTAATATCTGGCAATTTTCTTGAGCCTCTTTATTTATTAAAAGAATGTATCCATTAGCAGTCATTAGTAGATTCTGTCTAGATGGGCGTTAAAGCCTCCATAGCTTGAAAGACAATGTTTTTTTTTTTCAAAGAAAATTAATGGCATTAATTGCCCTGTGGAATAGATCCAGCTTTCTCATTGTAAGCTCTCCCTCTCCGCCCCTCCTCCCAAGAGGAACTGGACACTGCCTACTTCTGTCAAAGATCCAGGCCATTTTCTCCCTGGGCTATGGGTCAGCTTTGTCACTCCAGCCTCTCTGGTGACATGCCACTATCCACAGGGAATAAATAAAGCTGCTTAGCCGTCACACCGATGCTTCTTACTCTCCTTCATCCTGGGTAGAAGAACAGGAGGCGCTTCCTCTCGTTAGCAGTCTCATCTGAAGGGACTGCGTTTTAGCAACAGGAAGCAAATCACATTAGAGAAAGACTCAGCCTTCTGTAGCTCAGGACTGAAACTGATCTCCTTTTTGACCTTTAGTTTGAGAAACATGCTCTCTGGAAAATGTACCCAGGGTAGACCAAGGGAGAGGCAGCTCTAATGGTGAATGGGAATCCCGACTTACTTACTTATTTTTTTATTATTATTATTATTATTATTATTATTATTATTATTATTATTATTAAATTAGCATGCCAGGTGATGGATTTTTATTATGATATTTCAAATATATATTAATATGCTTTATTATTTGTCACCCTCTCCCACTGCCCTGTTTATCTGACCCCCAACCTCCTCTTTCCAGTTCCCACCCTCCTTCAAAAAGAGAAGCTCTCTTTGCTTTTACATCAGACATACCTTGTTACACTCTCTCTCCCCATTCCTTCTCAAACTCTTCCTCCCATGTCATAACACACACATACATACATGCATACATACACACACACACACACACACACACCACATACAGAGAGAGAAAGAGAGAGAGACAGTGACAGAGAGAGACAGAGTCTTTAAACCTAAATTCTCCATATGAGAGAAAACATGGACCATTGATTTTTCTGATTTAGAGTTGTTTCAATTAACATAATAATATTTAATCTTGGTCCTTTTCCTTAAAATGTCATGATTTCATTCCCTTTAGAGCTGAATAAAATTTTATTGTGAATGTATTCCACATTTTCTTTATCTGTTTGAATCGGTTACTTTTCTCTTGCTGTGACAAAACACCGTGACCAAGGCACCTTACAGAAGGAAGGAAGCATTTCATTGGGAATTTACAGTCTGAGAGATTAGGAGTCCGTGACCATCATGGTGGGGATCAGGGCAGCTGGCAGGCAGGCATAGACTGGAGCAGACCCCACATCCCAATTCTCCAGTAGGAAACAGAGAGCAACAGAGACATCTTTTTTCTTTTTCTCTTCAGAGTCCCACAAGGCTAACTCAGGCTTCACTGCTGAAATCTCAGTTATTCTAGGCTACAATGTTTTCTTCTTTGAAATCCTCCATACTTATCACTCCTATGGATTTAAGTTCTATTTTTTTTTAAAATCAACTTAAGGATTAAATGATCACATACATGTAACTAGCCTGCCACCAGTGCTTACCAAGGTGCACAGGATGCCTGTGTGACAATCAACAACAGTATGCCATCGTTAAACATGGAGAAACGCCATTCGAATACTTCATTCTAAGAATTAAGCAGCAGCAAGTTGAAAGCCCCGTTAAAGGCAGTGACCATCGAAGCAGGGCTGCACCAGCGTCTTCGAGAGCCACAGCAACGGGGGCTGAAGATGGCTCAGTGGTTAAGAGCATTTGTTGCTCTTGCAGAGGACCTGGGTTCTGTTCCCAGCACCCACATGGTGACTCACAGCAAACGACAAGTCCAGCTTCATGAGATCTGATGCCTTCTTCTGACCTCTGTGGGTACTAAGCACACATATGGTATGTATGCATACACGTAGGTAGAAGAGTCATATTCATAAAATAAACAGATCTAAACGAGTTGTTTTAAAAGCACAGCAGCCATAGAGGTCTAAGTATGATGTCATGTGTCAGTGGGGAGATCATTTGTAGCCAGAAAAATGTAATTGTGCTGCCTGGCAGCTCCAACTAAATTTGGCAGGAGAGCTCTGTGTTTAGGAAAACACCCTGACAAATTGCTTTGGAGTAGGAAATGGAGGCCAGATAGGATCAGACTGATTATTTGAACCAACGTGCCAAGCTTTCGTGTAGGCAGCAGAGGGCTGGTTGTTATGATCCGAATGTGGAATGTCCCCACAGGCTCACGGTTTGAACATTTGGTCCTAGCTGGTGATGCTGTTTGGGAAGGCTGTGAAACTGTCAGGAGGTAGGACCTACCTGGTGGGAGTAGGTTGCTGGGGATGAGCCCGTGGAGGCTACAGCCAGGCACTTGGTTCTTGGCTCTGCTCAATCTGCTTACAAATCCACACTGATGTGGATGGTCTTTGCCATAGGCAGAGCTGGTCTGCCATGTCTTCCCTGCTATGATGGACAGTGATGTCCTGAGACCATGACCCAAAATAACCCCTCTTCCCTCAAGCTGTCTCTGTCAGGTGATGTGGTCATAGTGACACTGAAGTCATCAATACACTTGACTTTTTCTGTTGTTTTGTTCTTTTGTTTCTCTCTTTCTTTCTTCCTCTTCTTCTTCTTCTTCTTCTTCTTCTTCTTCTCCTTCTCCTTCTCCTTCTCCTTCTCCTTCTCCTTCTCCTTCT
>JADRCH010000092.1:2753263-2781063 GCA_019843965.1 Rhynchomys soricoides
CTCCTTCTCCTTCTCCTTCTCCTTCTCCTTCTCCTTCTCCTTCTCCTCCTCCTCCTCCTCCTCCTCCTCCTCCTCCTCCTCCTCCTCTTCTTCTTCTTCTTCTTCTTCTTCAAGACAGGGTCTCTCTACATAGCCCTGGCTGTCCTTGAACTCACTGTATAGATTAGGCTGACTTCAAGCTCACAGACATCCCCCTACCTCTGCTTCTTAAGTACCGGGCTCAAAGGAATGTGCCACCATGCCTGCCTGCTTGCTGCTGCCTCCTCCTCCTCCTCCTCCTCCTCCTCCTCCTCCTCCTCCTCCTCCTCCTCCTTATGGATTATCTTAACTTCATATTCATACAGAAACAGAGCTGCTTCAAGAAAAATGGCAAGGTTGTCAAGACAAAAAGTAAGTCACATGGAACTGTTTTCTGGTCAGGTATCTTTTAAGACATCTAGAAGAGGTAGATGGAGGGGGGATGGGGGAGAGGAGGAGAGAAGGAGAAGGATGAGGAGGGCAGGGGAGAGGAGAGGAGACTAGCTCAGCTTTAACTGTTGAGGACATCAGTGAAAATAAAGCCTTGTATGAGGTTGCCCAACGAGCTTCTCGGAAGGAATTTGTCAAAATACAACGAAGACTTTGCTGTTGTTGAAGCTGAGGTTGTGAAGGCTAACAGAACCCTTGCTTCTCTCATCTAATTCTTTCAAAGGTGTCTTGGGATTCGTTCTTTGTTTGAGACACAAGAGGGAGGGCTTGCATTTCTTTCCTGTGTGTTTGTGTACTTATGCTGATAGAATTTCTGAAGGCTGAGCTCTTGATTTGCCATTCACATTTCTCCGGCAAAAGCTGTCTGTACTGGTGTGGTGTTTGAATATGCTCGGCCTAGGGAGTGGCACTATTAGGAGGTGTGGTCTCATCGGATAATTTTTGGTGGAAATGTGCCACTGTGGGGGTGGGCTTTGTGACCCTCCCCTTAACCATGTGGAAACAATCTTCTAGCAGCCTTCAGATGAAGACAGAACTCTCAGCTCCTGCTGCACCTTGCCTGCCTTGATGCTGCCATGTCCCAGCTTTGATGATAATGGACTGAACCTCTGAATTTGTAAGCCAGCCCCAATTAAATTTTGTCTTTATAAGAGGTACAGTACTGGCTGGTTTTATGTCAACTTGACACAAGCTGGAGTTATCACGGAGAAAGGAGCTTCAGTTGAGAAAATGCCTCCATGAGATCCAGGGGTAAAACATTTTCTCAATTAGTGATCAAGGGGGGAGGGCCCCTTGTGGGTGGTACCATCTGTGGGCTGGTAGTCCTGAGCTCTAAAAGAAAGCCAGCTGAGCAAGCCAGAAGGAAGCAAGTCAGTAAGAAACATCCCTCCATGGCCTCTGCATCAGCTCCTGCTTTCTGACCTGCTTGAGTTCCTGTCCTGACTTTGATGATGAACAGCAGCCTGAAAGTATAAGCTCAATAAACCCTTTCCTCCCCAACTTGCAACTTGGTCATGATGTTTGTGCAGGAATAGAAACCCTAACTAAGACAAGTACCTTGATCGTGGTGTCTGTTCACAGCAATAAAACCTTAACTAAGACAACTGGCAATGGTACTTTGGGCCCCGACTGACAGAAAACCCCATATTGGTTGGCATATGCAGTAAAGGGTACTTACTGGTTCACTGGATCATCACCCATGGGTCATCAACTCTGTCTGAATAGGATGCACTTACTCTCTGTGTGGGTTGGACACAGTCTCAGACAGGCAGCAAAGTGACTATAGCACCTTTGGGTCTTGCCCTCTGTTTTGCTCTATTAGAAAGCATGAGGACCTGAGTTTAATCTCCTAGTACTGACATAAAGAAGCCAGAAGCAGGCCGGGCAGTGGTGGCGCATGCCTTTAATCCCAGCACTTGGGAGGCAGAGGCAGGTGGATTTCTGAGTTCGAGGCCAGCCTGGGCTACAGAATGAGTTCCAGGACAGCCAGGGCTATACAGAGAAACCCTGTCTCGAAAAACCAAAAAAAAAAAAAAAAAAAAAAGAAGCCATAGGCAGCAGGTGTGCCTATAATCCCAGGGCTGGGGAGGTGGAGACAAGAGGATCCCTGGGACTCTCTGGCCAGTTGGTTTAGCTGAATTGATGAGCTCTAGGTTCAGTGAGAGAGACTATATCAAATCAATCAATCAATAGGGTAGGGAGTGATTGAAGAAGACATTTGACATTGGCCTTTGGTTTACATGCACGCGCATACACACACACACACACACACACACACACAGGAGCATTCTTCACATATGAACACTCTTCCCGTGAAATTCATATAAAACTTTTCCATCTTGGATTATTTGTTGGCTGGTCTGTTTGGGCCAGAATGATCACATGTCTGTTCCTGAACCAAGCCGCTTGGCCTGGAGTTCACCATCCATTCCATAGATATGGATCTTAGATAAGATCTGGGTTCCTAAACTCCTTTCTGCCGTGAGTCAGTGAGACTCCCCCATAGACCTACAGTGCCCAAATAACAGCCAAAAGCAAGGCCAGCCTCCCTCAGCCTCTGGTCGACACAAGACTGGAGATATCTGTGAACAAAATCAGAGAGCTGTCTACAGCACACAAAAGTCAATAAATGTGAAGTTATTCTACAAAGCCTTTCTGTACACAATTTTAGAGGACACTACCCCACCAGAGGCAGCTGAACAGGATCCTGCAGCTTCTGACAACCCAAAGGCTGAGCCTGCCAGATCTTTATCTATGGAAGTCCAAGGATTTCCAGGAGGAAGTGAGAACCAAGAAGAAAACCACAGCTCCAGGTCACTGGGCAAAGCCAATTGTTCCTGGTCCATATGGGATGCTCATTAAATTCATCGCAGGGAGTGAGTAAAAGGGAAAGGCTGGAGATCCAATGCCTCCAGCCTCCACCGTGGCATCTGAGAGGGAAAACAACTTTAAGAATAAACCCATCCTCAAACGAGGAAACAGATACAACGTGAAAAGGAGTCTGTCTGAAGTGAAACAGTCTTTAATTGCCCCTCCCCCTAATCAGGGAACAAAGAAGTAGGAAAATACACTCCCTTTGGATAGAAAAATAATAATGTTGGAAAGATCCGTTAATTTGGCTTTTTGTTTGTGTGTGTCCCTGGAACTCACAGAGCTCTCTCTACCTGTTTTTAGCTATCCACCATTAAGTTTCATTTTCATTCTGTCACCAAGGTTTTAGATAAGTGAGGTGTTTGTCGATTCTTCCAGCATGGGGTGGGGTGGGGGTGGGGTGGGGGTGGGGTTGTGGGTGGGGGGACCAGTCTATCAGAGTCCTCCTTGCTATGAGCTGAAAGCGATTTAACCATAACTGTACATCTGACAGGTTCTGCTGGAATCTATTGAGGGTGGATGATATTCCTGGCTTCACTGTTACAGGATCACATGGTCACACAGTCAGCAGCTGGGTCAGAAGCTGTCTTCCTTCCTTTCCACAGGAAGGGGGTGCTTTCAAGATCACTGTCCCCAGAGGCCCTAGACGCTGCTTCTCAGCATCTAGGTCTTTCCTCTGCTGTCAGTTCAAATGGGTCACTGAGTGACTAAGCATCCGTTAACAAGAACCCTGAAACAGACGGAAATCATCAGTTTAGCTCTGGCTTTGAGAACCTCACAGCCTTCCAGACAGTCAAGCCCACCAGGAACGTAAGAGGTTCCCATCTACTTCAGAGTTGATAAATGGGCCCTAAAGAGCAGAGGGGGTGAGAATGATGCTCTTCCACCTCCCAGAAATCAGAGAGCACACAGTACCACAGAACAGTAGGAATGGAGAACCCAGTAAAGGCTACACTGCAGGAAGTTCTAGAAGTCAGAGTTCTAGATCCAGTGAGATAAAGGGAAAAAAAACGAATGATCCCCATCTCAAAAGCAGGGTGTGATACCTGTATCCGTGAATAGTTAATCCGCTTTGAGCTCCCTCTCATCAGGTGATTGAGCTTCTAGCCATCTGCCAGAGCTCTCTGGATCCTTGAATCAAAGACACACACACACACACTCACACACATACTCACACACTCACATATACAAACTCACACACACTCACACACACTCACACTCACACACACACACACACACACTTTATATTTTAATATGCCTAACTAGCTCAATGGTTGGGCACTTCTAAACCTCCCCACAGCTAGCACACACTCCCCTGATTCTTACATGTCGGTGGGCCTTTTAGTCTGATCTTTCTGCTTCCATGTCATGGTGATTCTCTCTGCTCTTCTTCTCCCCCATCTCCTGTCCATGCAATCTAAAAGTCCCACCTTTGACTCCCTGACCAGCCATTGGCTTCACGGCAATTCTTTATTACTAATCAAAGCCAGCCAGGGGCAGGGACCCCTTGCTTCTAGAAGCAAGGCTTTTGGGAGTTGAATTAAGACAAAGCATTAGAACCATTTCCCAATAGATGCTAGCGTGTCTTCCCCATCCTGTCAGGATCCCCAACACAATGAAAGAAAGGGTACAATCTTCACATCCAGCTAGCTGTGTTTTCATCCAGGTTCAACTACTTAGCAGCCACATGATGCTAAGAAAACGACATACACTTTCTGATGGGCAGGGGCTTTCAAACTGCTTACACCACCTGCGCTCTTGCAGCTCTTGGGAAATTTGAGGCAATCACTGGGCAAATGGATCCAGGCTAACTTGATGGATGACAAAAGGTAAGAATCTCCCTGTACCAGTTGACATTGGGCCAACCAACCACTATGTAAGTGGTGTTATTCCCTTTAGCACCAATCAGTTGCTCCACCTGACCCACAAAACCATGAGAAATGATAAAAGTTTAAATGTGTACTGAGTGTTTGGTTTTGCTGATATCAAAGCTGATATCAGCTGATAAGCTGTAGATGAACCTGCAGCTATCATGTTAGCAGAATCTTCATTGTGTATGCATGGGTGGGCGTGTGTATGTGTGTGTGTGTGTGCATACTCACAGAGTGTCCTTGTGGAGTCCAGAAGAAAATAACTTGCAGAAGCTGGTTTCTTCTACCATGTAGATTCTGGGAACCTAACTTAAGTCATGTGCTTGGAAACAAACTCCTTTACCAGCTATCCCACCAAGCCTGCCCCAGTTTCTCTACTCTTTGGGGCATGAAACTTCTTTTCTCTGATAACAGAAATCAACTGGAATCTACAGAGATGGCTCAGCACTTAAGAGCTGAGTTCCTCTTCTAGAGGGCCAGGTTTGATTCCCATCACCCACAACCATTTGTAACTCCCGTTTCAGGGGATTCAAATCCTCTCCTGGCTCTTCTAGTCTCCTCCAGCACCAGGCATGCACAGGCACACATGCAGGAGACACTCTCATAAAATAGTAATTTATTATTTTAAAAGACAAACCACCTGGATACCTGAGCTCCGACTGGTGTCTGTTGATCGGGAACATCCAGAGTTCACTGCGTGGTACACCTCTGAGATGGATGGATCCGTTAAAAGACACTGCAGCTCCCTGTCAGGGCTGGTTCGACTGTCATGTAATACAAATAGTCTGTGGGGGTGGGAGTCTAGGGGTTTACCCTTTGTATGAACCCCTTAGCTAGATGTCCTTAGGCACATAATGTGGCCCTGGTAAACTGAAGACACTGAAAGTTCAGTGCAGCTCTGAAGTGAAATCGTATGATCCATAACAATGGTGCCTGAGTGAGCTGGGGAAACAGACAACATTTTGGAGGCTGGATTGGACTCAGACTTCCCGATATAACTGAGTGCCTCCCTAGGGATCTGTAGTCCTCAGCTAGGCTCAGACGACTCAAGACTGGGTTCAAGGTCCAGATTCTGGGT
Source organism: Rhynchomys soricoides (assembly GCA_019843965.1). Classification (NCBI taxonomy): domain Eukaryota; kingdom Metazoa; phylum Chordata; class Mammalia; order Rodentia; family Muridae; genus Rhynchomys; species Rhynchomys soricoides. Next base: position 2,759,051 of record JADRCH010000092.1, read on the forward strand.
TGGACTTTATCCACCGTATCCAAGAGGCACAGTTCTCTACTTCAGAGTGAGTGTGAGGGCTGAGAAGGAGGCTCTAACAAACAAGTCACAAGATTCGGTGATAAATGAGTCTTTACATTTTGTTCACATGTTTTTCTAAGTGTGAAAAATGCCTATAAATGACAAATTTTAACATAATTATTAATTATAATAACCCCGAGTTTTCGTTAGGAGTTAAGTGCGATGCTCAGACTACACTCTGCCACCTTAAAAACTGCTAGGGCAGATTGATGTGGTACACACCTATGATCTCAGTACTTGGGAGGTTGAAGCAGGAGGATCATGAGCTTGAGGCCAGCCTGAGCTACATAGAGAGATACTGTCTCAAAAACAGACAGCTGTTTGGTTGTATCATAGTACAGGTTCCAAGGATGCAGTGTAAGAATGCTGTCACTTCATCTGACCTAGAAACAAGGTAAAAGCAAACCTTACAGGCACCATTTCCCAGCTTCCAATATTGCTAACTATTCCTTGTTCCCTGGAAAGTGTTTGAGCTCTGGTTAACAACGGCTTGTGTAGATATAAGATTTTCACTTATTTTTATTTATTTATTTTTTTGAAACAGGTTTTCTCTGTGTAGCCCTGGCTGTCCTGGAACTTACTCTGTAGACCAGGCTGGCCTCGAACTCAGAAATCCACCTGCCTCTGCCTCCCAAGTGCTGAAATTAAAGGTGTATGCCACCACTGCCCAGCAGATTTTCACTTTTTAAGTTTAAATTTGGTTTACTATTATTGGGGAAGGCTCACACCTGCCACCCACAGTACACATATAGATATCAGAGAACAACTGTGTCAAGTTCTCCCCTCCATTCAGGAACTGAACTCAGGTCACCAGATTTGCCTCATCAGGGACCAAACCCCTTTACCCGGTGAGGGTGAATCGTCTCACCAGCTGCCAGACTCGAACCACATTGCCAGACGTGGTGGTGGGTGCCTGTAATCCTAAGAGGTAGAGTTAGGAGGATGAAGAGTTCAAGGTCAGCCTGGGTTGCATGAGACCCTGTTTCAAAACAATCACGAGGAAAAAAGAAAGAAATCATAAATCATAAGCCACAGAATTATGATTTAGAATTTTTATACTAAAGGTGCAACATTTTCACAATAATCTTCTAAGATTACTTGGAATATTATAATGCTTTCCTGCTTGAGAAGTGGGGAGATTGGAAGACAGCCTTGGTATTGAGCTAATCAATGAAGACTTCTCTTCAGATGGAATTGCTTTGTACTGGGCAAGGAAATCCACACACACCATAATTTCTAGTGTTTCTATTAGTCCAAACCAGTAGTGAACTGAAAAATATTTAGCCAGATCTCTAAGTGAAAAGGCTCTGGTGTGTGAATGCTGGTGATGCCCATGGTGTAAGCGCTCCCAATGTGGCTGGTTTCCAGATGTCAGATGCTATCACTGAACAGAGTTAGGGAAGGCTGTGGGTAGACCACTTTGCTCAGAGTTTCTACCATACAGATGCATTGGATATAATAGCCTCAAGAAAATGATAATTTTGATATAATTAAGAAATGAAGCCAGGCAGTGGTGGTGCACGCCTTTAATCCCAGCACTTGGGAGGCAGAGACAGGCGGATTTCTGAGTTTGAGGCCAGCCTGGTCTACAGAGTGAGTTCCAGGACAGCCAGGGCTATACAGAGAAACCCTGTCTTGAAAATAACAACAACAAAAAACAAACAAAAAAATTAGTGCTTATGACATTTTAATATAATTTATTCGTAAGTTTATAAAGAAAAAAATTTTAAGCAACAATATATCTTGCTTATTCTTTGACAATGCTATACATGGATACAATGTATCTTGACCACATCTGCCCTCAACTTTCCATTCTTCTTACTCCCCAATGAACTCCCACCTTCATGCCCATGACACACAACTCTCTCTCTCTCTCTCTCTCTCTCTCTCTCTCTCTCTCTCTCTCTCTTCCTCTCTCTCTTTCTCATAACTCACTAAATCCAGGTAGTGCTGCATGATGCAATGCTGAATGCCCTTGTTAGCTTGCTCTTGTGTGGATCTTGTTCATACAATCATAACTTCGGCAAGTTCAAGGGTACAGCACGTCACATCCAGAAGACAGACTTTCATAGCAGACCTCCCCTCCTCCAGCTTTTACACTCTTCTCATTCCCTCTCCTATGAGCTCCCTGAGCCTTGAGAGAGTTTTTGAACTTTTGAGACAGGGCTTCACCAAGCCCAGGCTGGTCCCCATCTTGCTATGTGCCTGAAGATGACCCTGAACTCCTGATCCCTTTCCACCTCCCAAGTACCAGGAATGTACCACCAAGACTGGCTCTAATTTAATTTTAATGACACCATATTTTACAAGCAGCTAACCCAGTTTTTGAAATTTTAAGGACCAGTTCTCACCAGCCCATAGGCATCAAGTCTACACACTGCTGATGCAAGGTCTACAGAGTTATTTGAAATTTAAAATTTCAAATGAAGTAAGATAAATGTGCCCTGGGGTGGGTGGAGGATAGTTAGCTGAAAGCCTTATTATCTGCCCTTATCAATACATGCTTTGAAAAATTCAGGATTGCACAAGAAAATTTTTGTCATAGGATAGAGATGGCATTACAATCTGTCTGGGGTAAAAGTCAAAGAAAATTACTGGAGCCTACGGGGCTGATGCCATGGCAGGGTTAGGTATGGTGGCTGGGCATTGTTTTACAACTTTCCTGAATCACAGAGGAAAAAAAAAAAAAACAACAACAGCAACACCAATAAAAAGCACCTTTTTATTGCAAAGAAGGAGGGCTTTGAACTATTCATCTTTGCTATTGACCAGATTTACCTGGATGGTTTTGAGTCTTGCTTTGATTGGCTCTCCGTTGGCCTAATCTTTAGGTATGGGACATAAAGCATTAGCACCAGGGAAGCTGTGGAGAGAGGCGAGCCTGTCTTGCTTCATGCGGGATCACAAGAAGACAAACAAGACACTGAAGGTACAGAATAGAAAGAGACAGACACTTTTTTTCTTTTGGGTGTGTGTGCATGTTTGCCTGCATGTAAGCATACCTGTGTAGTGTGTACACATGGGGGTAGGCATGGTACACATGTCATGACTCTTAGTCATAGTCACTAGGAACAGGGTCTATCAGTCAAATCCAGAGTCATAGTCACTAGGACCAGGGTCTATCAGTCAAATCCAGAGTCATAGTCACTAGGAGCAGGGTCTATCAGTCAAATCCAGAGTCATAGTCACTAGGAGCAGGGTTTATCAGTCAAATCCAGACCACCCCAACATGGCTGGTCTTGATAGCCAGCTTACTTTCAGAACCCCCTGCCCAGCAACTGAAGCTTATAGACTTCAGTTATAGACTGGGCCTCAAGAGTCACCACACCTTCGATTTCTGTGGGTTCTGAGGATCCGAACTCTGGTCCTCAGAGGAGGCAAGTGCTATAACTACTGACCCATCTCATCTCCCCAGCCCCAAGAGACACTGATTTTCCCAACCAGGTCAACAAGATCTGCCATAGCAGTGTCTTCAATTCTGCCCTGGGAGCACCTTCTGGACCCTTACCTTTGCCCTTACCCCTGCCCTGCTCCTAATACAAAGGCCAAATTCACATGGCTGGTTGGCAACAGAGCTGCAGCTACTTCAAACCTTCCGGTTTCTGCTCTGGTCTGCTCTGGGATCCTCCCCTCACCATTTTTGACCACTGTGCAAAAGGAAGTAAGAGCTCCCGTGCTCAGCTGGGCCAGTGCTTTGGAATCTAGTTGGCACATTAGAACATTCTAGAAGGTTTTTTTTTTTTTTTTTTTTAATGTTTGGTTCTTCTCTCTGGTGGTTTTACTTGAGTGATCTAGAACAAACCCTGGAGTATTTTTTTTTGTTCATCTCTTTTCCAAAGTCCTTTATAATTATTATATGCCGCCAGAGTTGAGAGAGCTGCATCAAGATAATAACAATGATAATCATCTTTTCAGAAGTGGGACTACAGACTTGTAATCCTAGCTCTCAGAAGGCAGAGGCAGAAAGATAACAAGTTTGAAGCCAGCCAGAGATTATACCACCAAGACTCGGTTCCATTTAATAATTAATTAATTAGAACACTTGACGTGTACAGAAAGTAAACCATGTTAGTAAACAAATGTGTGAAATGACAGGTTTTAGCTGTGTGAGGCGTTGAAAGGGAACCTACGTCCATTGTTCTTAACTCAATGCCTGCTTCTACGAAGAAACATTATCTAAGGAAGAGGAAAGGGAAATGAGCAGGGAACGCCTTGCCCTGGATTGAAACCCTGAGCCCAATTTAGCCACAACACAGTGACCCAGAAAACACAGCCAGTTCTTCCAAACTGCGCGGGAACCCCGCTGCCTAGGCACACTAGTCTTTCACACTTTCAGTGGGGAAAATGTACATTGGGCAACTCAGAATGTGTGTGTGCAGAGGAATGTTTGTCTTTCTTAAGAAGGAGAGTCAACAAATTAAGTTCCTATAACAATTTTTAATAAGGCATTGTGAACAAATGTTGACTTTGCTTCCACAGATTGTCCCTCCTATTGATGGAAACACTAAGACATCGGATGATTTTGCTCTTGGCATCCATGTTTGCTGTATGTTGTGGGTTCATTAGGGAGGCAGAACCAACAGAAAATGCACATGTACTCTCTGTGTGCTGTGGGTGGAGATTATAGGAAGTGGCTTGTGTAATTACAGAGGCTGAGGTACCTGCTGTTCACAAGCTGTATCCATGGGCAAGATGCTGTTCAGCTCACAAAGGCAGTGCAAGCCCCACCTGATTCAGCTTTTACTGTACTTGGGTCCTCAGTGGAAGGAGAAATAACCAGCTTGGGGAAGACCATCTGCTTTAGGCATTTCACCAATTCAGATGCTAATCTCTTCTGTAAACACCTTCCCAGACATATGCAGATACAAAGTTTTACCAAAGTTGGTGCCTCCCTTAGTCCAGGCAAACTGATACCTAAAATTAACTATCACATCATGGATGAGTGTTTTGCATGCATTTATCTGAGAATACTCTGAAACATAGATTTTTCTCATGACACAACATCACAGACCTAGCAATCCAATGTCACTTAAAAGCAATGTAAGTTTCACTGACTTGCGGTGGGGACACCTAACTGGATGCACTCATCAAAATTCACAGAGCCGAACCCTAAGGAGGATGGATCACACTGACTCTAATTCACACCTCATTATTTTAGAGAAAGAACATAAGGCCGGGCATGGGAATTAAATAAATGTTTGCTGAGGAGACAAAAGGCAAGGAGAGTTTCTTTTCATTTTGCTAAATCACAAACTTGCAGTCTAAACAAAACAATGAAATTAGTCTCCGTTATAAGAGCTCTTCTGAGGATATTTCAATCCAGCATCACTAAAGCCAGAGACCGCCACCGCCACAGCCATGGGCCACCGCCACAGCTGTGGGCCACCACTACAGCTGTGGGCCACCGCCACAGCCATGGGCTCTGCGTTCTTGGCACAAAGTATTCATCTTCAAGAACCAAAGAAACCCAGTATGAGAACTCACATAGGAGAATAGATACCTCGTGAACTTAAGTGTGGCAAGCTAGCAAGTGGGCTCAGAGGGAAAGGTGCTTGCCACCAAGGCTAATGACTTGAGTTTAATACTCAGGGCCCCACATGGTGGAAAAAGAGAGCAGACTCAGACTCAGGCAGTTTGTCCTCCACATGCTCCCCCTGCCCCATGGCTCCTGCATGCCCTCCACACTCACATAAACAAAGGTAATATTAATTTTACTGTGTTGTATTTATTGTGTTGATAATAGTTAACAAAAAATATGTATTTTCCATTTGCCAGACACTAGGATGACACAGAGGGCCTATGCAGTCTTCAGTTCCCTTGTCTAGCCTCAGGGTCTCTTGTTCATTTCAGTATTTCCAGACCCCAAGGGGTGCTTGATTTAAAATAAAATGAGTAAGGATGAATGAATAAGTAAGTGTGGCTGAGCCACACAGAAGTTTCAATGTCCTTTGTGCCTACAGCCAGTGAAAACACGGGCTGTTTGTCTTTTAAGTGCCACGGGATTTAATGACAACCTGGAGCCACTTGTTTTGGCTCAAGTGAACTACATGATAATTAAAATTCCAGGAGCTCTGCCAATTTGCTGTTGAATGGAGTCATAATTAAAAACCAAATGATCTTAGCTTACACCTAGAAATTATATTAAAAATTAAAGTAAAGGCACGAGGGATGTAGCTCAGTTGGTAGATTGCTTGTCTGGCACACACCAAGCCCTGTCAGTCTTCAATACAGCATAAATCAGGAATAGCATTATACACTGTTAATCCAGAAGTGAGGGAGTGAAGGCAGAGATCAGGAATTCAGGGTTACCCTTAGCTACAAAGTGAGTTCAAACCAGCCTGGAATACGTGAGACCCCTCCCCCCCCATCAAAAAGAAAAGAAAGTTAGTAAGCATTCAAGATGCTCTGCTTCCTGCTTATTTTACTTCGGGTAGCAATGATCACCAGTCTTTATAGATCCCAAATCCAGGTATCGGGGACCCGTGTAAGTGCTACCTGTACATGACTCCCAGAACCACACTCAGGGAAGTCATGCCACTGATAGTAGAAAACCAGCCATGGGAAAGGATCCACACTCTGCAAATAAGCAACTTCTGTAGATCAAGAGTCCCCACTCCCCAGAGCCTGCCATTAAACATTTGCCAACACGACACTGGCTACATCATATTTTGCACAAGATTCTCTAGCAGCATTCTTATTGGGAAAGAAGCCACACACACCATCCTTCCCGAGTCAGTAGCTTCTTCTGTGTTACTGAGTTGACACTGTCCCTTTCTCTCCCACCCATGCCTTGATGGTGTGCAGAAAGTTAGCATGCACTGCAGTCAGTCGAATGGATTTCCACCTCAGTACAGGCAACTCCTCCTGCTGCCCCACACCAGGGATCTTCTTCCTCTGGGTTCCAGGAGGAGAAGGTTAGATGGATGAAGAATCACTCAGTCTGAACTGAGGCCCATTGTAAAGTGTGTGCCTATATATGTAGTGTGGGTTCAGGGTTCCCCAACCTTAAAGCAATAGAAAAGATAGTCATCCCAGCAAAGTGAAATAAACCAGGCCTGGAAAGACAAATATCATATGCTTGCTCTCATAAACAGAACTGAGATTAAATTTTTCTATAAATGGCATGAAGATAGGAAGATGCTATTTGGGGAAAGAACAGAGCAATGAGAGGAGAGATAGACAGTAACAGGTAAAGATGAGCAAACTAGATAATATACATACGAAAGGCTCGGGGTTTTGTATGCTAACTAAAACTAAAGTTCAAAAATGAAGTAATTAACTATTCTTTTTGAAAGAAATAGATGGGGTGAAAGGTCTACTGGAGCACATCCTCTTTCTGTTTATTTAGTGAATTCACTTTAATTTTTGCTCCATTTATTTATTTATTTATTCATTCAGTGTGCGTGTGTGTGTGTGTGTGTGTGTATGTGTGTGTGTGTGTGTGTGTGTGTGTGTGTGCGCGCGCGCCCACGCATGGAGGTCAGAGGAAGTAGAACATTTCTTCCTTCTTTCTCTCCTCTTTGTTTTGTTTGAGCCAGGACATTTCACTGGAACCTGAAGCTCATTATTCAGCTAGAGTAGCTGGCCAGTGAGCTCCAGGTATCTTTCTCCCCAGTGCTCGGATTGCAGACACTTGGCATTGTGCCTGGCTTTATACATGGATGATCTGAACTCAGGTCCTATACTCGTGTGGCAAACACTTTACCAACTAATCCATTTCCCCAGCTCCATGTTAGGTCTCTTGAAAGACCTGAAGGAAACAGAATACCAAGATCAGTCTTGTTTTGCTCTGTGAGCCTGCTCCTTGGCAACTGAACCAATTCTCTCTTCCTGTGTAGGCAGAAACAAACACTGAGATGCACATTGACTGAGTCCTAACCAGCCTATAGTCTCTTCCCAGCAGGGAGAGGAAGAGTCATGTCTGGAGTCATGGGGAAGTTGAGCTCCTACACAATGAAGTGGTTTGTGTGTGTGTGTGTGTGTGTGTGTGTGTGTGTGTGTGTGTATGTGTGTGTGTGTTGGCTTGAATATGCTTGGCCCAGTGAGTGGCACTATTAGGAGGTGTGATCTTGTTGGAGGAAGTGTGTCACTGTGGGGTTGGGCTTTGAGACCCTCCTCCTAGCTGCCCATGAGACAGTCTATCCAGACTACAGCTGGATTAAGATGTAGAACTCTCAGCTTCTCCAGCACCATGTCTGCCTGGATGCTACCATGCTTCCTGCCATGATGATAATGGACTGAACCTCTGAAAGTATAAGCCAACTGCAATGAAATGTTCTTTACAAGGGTTCAAACTCAGGCCATCAGGATTGGGCAGCAACTACTCTGACCTAGTTGCTGTCTCACCAGCCTCAAAACAAAGCTTTAGCTATCCCAATAAGAGGCCTGAAGCTGGATTGTTCCATACATGTATCTGGACAGGTCATTCAGCGCAGGCTACCCCATAAAGCTGCATGAACTCTGGCCAAGAAGCTGTATGCAGAGAAGAAATTTCAGAAGGTCAGCAGTGAGGATCATCTGCCAGTAGGACTTCTTAGAGTGCTGCTTCTTCACACAGGAGACAGTGCCTTTCAGAAATGAAGGGTATCACAGGGGGCACATTACAGCAGCTGTCTAGTTACTAGAAACTTTGAGGAGCTCCACAGTGAACAGCAAATGTTACCAGGAAATTGGGGTTTCTTCTTTGCATCTCAGTCTTGTTAATAAAAGACTTTTAAAATAGATTTGAAAGGAAGCTTGAGGATCAACTTTATTAGACTTGGAGAGAAAAACAGTAGAGCAGACAAGCCATAAATCTTGGCAGCTGCTGGGATGAGGATGATGGAGAAGAGGAAGAAAGCAAGCCATTCTTTTTGCAGTGGAGTTAGCACGCAATAGTGTGGCAGTGGCAGAGATTCATGTAGAGCTTCAGATAATGAGAAGGCCCACAGCATCAGGAGAAGCATGCCCAGGTCTTGGTCAGTATCTGAAAGAGATAGAAAAACATGAACAAAAGGTCCAGAAAAGAACTGACCCTTCCATTGAGTCTTCTGCAAGGCTGAGAGCATCAGGTTAGAATTTTGCCTATCTAGAGCCAGATTACAACTTATCTTGGCCTTTTTGTTTGTTTGATCTCTGGGTTTTTGTTTTGTTTTGTTTTGGTTTGGTTTTTGGTTTTTCGAGACAGGGTTTCTCTGTGTAGGCCTGGCTGTCCTAGAACTCACCCTGTAGACCAGGCTGGCCTTGAACTCAGAAATCCACCTGCCTCTGCCTCCCGGGTGCTGGGATTAAAGGCGTGCGCCACCACTGCCTGGCATTTGTTTGTTTGTTTGTTTGACCAAACATCCTTATAACAGATAAACTTTTTTAAATGTATTAACTTAAGGGACCATTAGCTTCCATTAAACAAAAGCTAAGAGTGACGTCAGATAGTATTCAAAGCCTACAGCAAAGACTCCCTGCTGTGCTTTAACCCTCCTACCTACCTAATGTGTCCACCAATGCATTTGAAAACTGCCTCAACTAGTGACTTCCTTCTGTTACCATAAGTCATCAAACTGTTACCACGGTGGATGCTACAATTTGGGGTAACCTTAATCTATCTTCCCAGGATACAGTCACTCATTCTTGGCTCTAGAATAAATGATCTCACATCCACTATGAGGTGGCTTTTGCACTGTTGAAAGAAGGGAAGGTCAACATTATGCTTTTCTGAGTTAAGACTCAGAGAAGAGGACAGGCCACAGGCCAGAGGATCCTCAGCGCTGCGGAAGCTCTGCAATCAGATGCTTGGCGGTGGAGTTCCTAGGGACAATACATACTGTAGCTCAGCAAGGGGATAATTATTCCCCCCTTCTCATACTCAAGGCTTCAGTGAATTGGCCTTCTCAAGAAGTGGTTTGGCTAGGTAAGTGACAGGCTCAGCTAGATTAACTCTTACAGGAGGAAAACTAGTTTGCAATGTTCTAATTTTGGGGGTGGGGGGCAGATCAGATTGTCATATCTCTACCTGGAGATAAAGGTAGAGTCCACTCTTTCAACCAGGAGGAAATAGCTTTCTCTTAATGGGCCTCAGTAGTGGCCTGATACCCATCCTCTACGGCTTCAAGGCTACTGTAACAATTGTTCTCCTCTGGATCAATAGAAGACTATTCATCTCCTACGTATGACATGCAAGCCACCTGCAATTGAGCCCCTGCTACCTCTTCCACCCCATCTTTCTCACCCCTGTGCTGGTTAGTTTAATGTCAACTTGATATAAACTAGAGTCATCTTTGAGGAGGGACCCTTAATTGAGAAAATGTCTCCAAAAGATCAGGCTACACGTAGGCAAGCCTGTAGGCCATTTTCTTAATTAGTGATTCGGGGGGAGGACCCAGCCCTCTTATGGGTGGTGCCACTGATGAACCAGCCTGCCTCCATCTTAGACTTAATAGCATCTTATAGTAAAGATAAACTAGGCTCATTCCTGTTTATGATTAACCCTCTGTTTCTCAAGGATTGGACTATGCCCTACCTGTAACCCTAATTGCAAATGGTCACATACTATCTGTTCCAGGAAACAGCAACCATGTCTTTGTTTCAAACCTTATTACAACTATCTTGCAGCCCACTTTTATTTCAAAAGGTTGGTATGACTATGTGTTGTTATGACTATCTAGTTAGGACCACCTTGCAATCGCGTCTTTGTTTCAGGAGGTCCTTATGACTAACTTGTTATGTTTATGTTCTTCTCCTTGAACCCCACCTGTTTAGCCCACCAAGCCCCCCATTTAAAACCTCCTACCCCTGAGCAATAAAAACCTTGTCTTCCTCAAATCCAATGCTGATCTCTTGAACCCTGCTTTTAGGGAGAGACAGCTTGTATACAGGAATAAAAAAAGAAGCTTGCTTTAATTAATTTGGCCTTCATGATTTGGGTCTGTGGTCTTTTGTCTCACATCTTTTGGTTTAAGAGCTGACCTTGAGCTGGTGGTCCTGGGTTCTATAAGAAAGCAGGCTAAGAAAGCCATGGGAGGAAGCCAGTAAGCAGCACCTCTCTGGTCTCTGCAACAGCTCCTGCCTCCAGGTTTCTGCCCTGCCCTCACTACTTTGATGGTGAACTGTTATATGGAACTGTGAGTGAAATAAACCCTTTCCTCCCCAAGTTGCTTTGGTCATGGTGTTTCATCACAGTGCTAGTATCCCTAACTAAGACCACCCCTTTCTCTCTTACTCAGGCATTTTAAATGTTTGTATCTAGGATCTTGCTTACTAAGATGTTTTTTCCTGTTGCACCAGTGTCCCATGACTGCTTTAACAAAGAATAACTTACCTGGTGGTTTCCAACAACACACATGTGTTCTCTACCAGCTCTGGAAGTCAGAAATCCAAAGTTGGTTTCATTGAGCTAAAATCAAGGTGTCCACAGGGCCTGGCTCCCTCCACAGGCTCCAGGGAAGAGTGGGATTCCAGGGCAATGCCAGCTCCCAGAGCCACATTCTTTCTTTTTTTTTAAAATTAATTTATTTTTTCATACTTTATTTACATCTCAAATGTTTCCCCCTTTCCAGATCTCCCTTTTAGAACCTCCCTATTCCCTCCCCCTCCCCTGCCACAATGGGGGTATTCCCCCACCCACCCACCCATCCACTCTTGTCTTCCCTCCTCCTATATTGGGGAATCTAACACCCTCAGGCCCAAGGGCCTCTGCTCCCCCTGATGGCTAACAAGACCCTCCTCTGCCACATATGTGGCCAGCACCATGGGTCCCTCCATGTGTATTCTTTGGTTGGTGATTCAGTCTCCGGGAATATCGAGGGGTCAGGCCAGTTGCCACTGTTGCTCCCTCCCTGGGGATGCAAACTCCCTCAGCTCCTTCAGTCCCTTCTCCAAGTCCTCCATCTGGGACCTCACACTCAGCCCTACTGTTACTTCGAAGTGACTCTTGGGTATTTCGAACTTTTGGGCTAATAACCACTTATCAGTGAGTACATACTGTGTTCATTCCTATGTGACTGAATTACCTTGCTCAGGATGATATTTTCAAGTTCCATCCATTTGTCTGCGAATTTCATGAAGTCATTGTTTTTAATAGCTGAGCAGTATTCCATTGTGTAAATGTACCACATTTTCTGTATCCATTCCTCTGTTGAGAGACATCTGGCTCTAAGATCAAGAATCGACAAATGGGACCTCATGAAATTACAAAGCTTCTGTAAGGCAAAGGACACTGTCAATAGGACAAACGGCAACCTACAGATTGGGAAAAGATCTTTACCAATCCTACGTCTGATAGAGGGCTAATATCCAAGGTATACAAAGAACTCAAGAAGCTAGACTCCAGAGATCCAAATAACCTTATCAAAAAATGGGGAAGAGAGCTAAACAGAGAATTCTCAACTGAGGAAACTTGAAGGGCTGAGAAGCACCTAAAGAAATGCTCAACATCCTTAGTCATCAGGGAAATGCAAATCAAAACAACTCTGAGATTCCACCTCACACCAGTCAGAATGGCTAAGATCAAAAACTCAGGTGACAGCAGATGTTGGCATGGATATGGAGAAAGAGGAACACTCCTCCATTGCTGGTGGGAATGCAAGCTGATACAACCTCTCTAGAAATCAGTTTGGCGGACCCTCAGAAAAATGAACATAATACTACCTGAGGACCCAGCTATTCCACTCCTGGGCATATACCAGAAGATGCTCCAACATGTAATAAGAACACATGCTCCACTATGTTCATAGCAGCCATATTTATAATAACCAGAAGCTGGAAACAACTCAGATGTCCCTCAACAGAGCCACATTCTTTACATACCTTGGCTCGGGGTCTTCTGGTCACTGTCACTTTGTGCTGATGTGCTTCCTTTATCTTTTTGTAAGGATGTGATTAGCAACCCCTGATGACATAGGAGAACACCTCCATCTCAGCACACTTTGATCACATTTGGAGAGAGAGAGAGAGAGGAGAAAGAGAGAGAGAGAGAGAGAGAGAGAGAGAATGTATGTAAGTGCATGTGCAGAGGCTGACGTCAGATACTTTTTCTCAGTCATTCTCTACTTTTATTTTGAGACAAGATCTCTTGCTAAACTTCATTGATTTGGCTAAGCTGGCTGGCAGTGAGCCTCACAGATCATTCTGTCTCTCTCTGAGACACAAAATCCTGATCTTGTCTAGCTTCTATTCTATTGAAGAGAGATAAACATTTTCTTAATGAAAAAATAAAATAAAAATACTGTGTCTCAGTTAGGATTTCTATTACTGCAATGTAACACCATGACCAGAAAGCAAGTTGGGGAGGAAAGGGTTTATTGGGCTTACACTTCCAGGCTGCTATTCATCACCAAAGGAAGTCAGGACTGGAACTCAAGCAGGTCAGGAAGCAGGAGCTGATGCAGAGGCTGTGGAGGGATGTCACTTACTGGCTTGCTTGCTTCTCCTGGCTTGCTCAGCTTGCTTTCTTATTGAACCTAGGACTACAAGCCCAGGGATTGCACCACCCACAGTGGGCTGGGCCCTCCTTAATTGATCACTAACTGTCCTACAGCTGGATTTCATGGAGACATTTCCTCTGCTAAGACTCTTTTTTTCTGTGATGACTCCCAGCATTCTCAGTTCTGTGCCGATCTCCGGCTCCTACCAAGACCTTGCATCTTGTCATCCTCCATCCTGGGGAGGCTCTTAACATCTTTTCTCTACCTTCAGCATCTTCCTTCAAGCCCAGCTCATGTATCAGTCTTGTGTCTGGTTATTCTCCCTTGAGATACCATCTCACTAAGTAGCCCAGGTTAGCCTGGAATTCACCATCTTCTTTCCCCAGCCTCTGTTTACCAGGATTACAGGTTCATAGGAACCTGTGGATCTTCATGAATTAACTGTTAACTAATCCTACTTCTCTCTCCATAACCTTGTCCTGTTCAGAGTTCCTCTGCCTTCTGTGGTTCAGTATTAGGCTGGAGATCATGGAAAAGCAAAATAACATAAGTTCAAATCCCAGCTCCCATGTTCTACTGTAAGATCTTGCGAATTCATTCATATCAAAGATGTTTAAAAAGAATTAAGAATGTTAGGTTTTACTTCACAGAGCTGGGTGAGTATTCAAAGCCTGTGGTTATGAATACTATGTGTTAGACCCGGACACTTCCTCCTTCCCTGCCGGCCATGCTGTGCCGACAGACAGTTCCACCAACTGCAGCTTTGATTTCTTTCTCTATTGCCTTTCTCTATTTTGATAAAGTTTTCCTTCTAAACATATATTAAAAGCACACTTATGATCAGTGGTAGTAATAATAACAACATATGAGACCATAGCAGTCTAGTTAGAACACAAGACTATGGAGAATTTCTGTGGTAATCATATACTTGAATATGCATCAACATCTCTTCTAGAAGAGCCAACCTTTTGCCATGATGACATGACATTGTGGTGTATATGTGTGTTGGGCTGTGTTTATAGCTATGCTGGGATGTACAAGTCCCATGGGTTGCAGGTTGGACACACCTGAGCTTATACTATAGTGGCAATTTAAAAATATATATTTAGGGCTGAGAATGTGGCTCAGTGGTAGAACACTTGCCTCACCCGTATTAGGCCTTGAGTTAAATCCCCAGCAACACAAACATAAGTAAGTAAATAGCGGTATTTGCTTGGCATTTTATTCAGACACTGGACAGCAGGAAGGAATAGACTATGGTTCCCTGGTAATGTCTACCCAGCTCCCATATCACTTAGCCAGGCCTGTTTGTCTAGCTCCTGCTCTCGGCTTTTACCTCTGGAATATTTTAAAGTATGCCTGAGAGATCACGCTGTTCTACCCACAGGTAGTCCTGTGAGTGTCCTTCCTATAAGGACTGAGTGTGCCAGTGTTTTCATGACAAACAGCACAGACTTACACAACAGAAGGTTGTTTCTCTCCTAGATCTGGAAGCCAGATATCCAGATCAAAGTGCTGTCAGGGTTAGTGTTATGATTTTGGTAGGAAATGTCCCTTACAGGCTGTTTGGGACACTGTTTCCAAGCTGCTGTAACTATTTTGGGGATGCTGGGGAAGCTTTGGGAAGAAGGGCCTACTCGGTAGAAGTAGGCACAGGGGCAAGCTTATAAGATTTTCTCTGGACCCTGGTTTCTACTGCTCTATTTCCTAGTCAGCCATGATGTGAACAGCCTCTAATACACAATAACAACAACAACAACAATAATACCTCTTAAAATGTAGTGTGTGTGTGTGTGTGTGTGTGTGTGTGTGTGAATAGAGGTGACTGCTGGAATCAGGGGTGTTTTGGGGCCACCTGATACAGGTGATGGGAACAAAACTCCAGGCCCCTCAGGTGCAGTACAGGTCCTTAACCATTTCATTATCTCTCCAGCCCCATAAATAAACTAACTTTAAAAGGAGAAATGCAGATTCCAAGCCCTACCTCTTGGTGCTGCTTCTTCAGGCAGCTGTTTAGGGGCCACAGTATCTCCCACAAAAAACTGACAACAGAACTAGCATGGTGATTACCTCATTGTGGTAGATTACCAGGACGGAAGTCTCTTGAACAAGTGAGATTGAATGGGCTTCATTGATGGGTCAGCATCAGTTCTTACTATTTTTTGTTTATTACTTTAATGGAGTTGTTGTCATCCATACCAATTCTCTCCACAAAATTAGATTTGTCATCATCCCTAATTTTATCTACTGCTAAAACTTTTACTCTCCGGCCATGATGTCAATCAAGTCTTCCTGATCAGATTCCCCTGTCCACATCTTGTGTTCTTCATGCAATTTCCACTGACAACCACTTTTCCCTAGACAGTTTTAGCTGCTGTTAATCTTTTTTTGTGTGTGTGCTATCTTTACCAGTAACATTCATTATTATTTTGACAAAAGGCTGAAAAACTTGGATTTACTTCATTACATAGCCACGAGGAAAAAACACCCCAAAACGTTACGTATGTGTCTAAGAGAGTGAGGGACAGGGAGTGGGGGGAGCAACAAAGTGACAAGGGCCCTGGAGACAGACCCAGGAAGAAGCTACAGCTGTGAAGATCCTGTTTGCTGAGCTCCCAGGGCCAAATGCCTTGGAAGTCAAAGGGCACGCTTAAAACAATATAGGCGCTACAACAGGGTGGCCCAAGAGGGCTGGACAAATAGTTCGGAGCTTTAAATCCTGGGAAGTTAAACACACAGCTGTCATCTTGCCTCTTCGACCCACCCCCACCCCCTTTTATAACTTTTTATTTGTCTCCTCTCTTCTCTTCAGCTCTCTCCATGGCCCCCAATGCACCACCCTTAGCAGAGGTGACCTCCTCTTTGAATTTTACTATTAACAAGAACAGTCCCTACATGGAAAGCCCCGTAATTAATTGTGCATTGGTTTATCTTAAAGTGCCACCTTTATGATTGCTACTCCCCTAAGTTAGGCAGCTTTGAACAAATCCCTTTGATCTTGTCCCACCACTCCCTGGGGGTCCGGGAGGAGGGGTGTAGGTGGGTGGACAGAGCCCAATTCAGCAATTCTGAACTGCTGTGCGGCCTCTCAATCTGTCTACAGAATTGGAGCTTGAGAAGTTTTATTTTTTGCCAGCTTTCCCTAGGAAGAGCCTGCTGCACACCCACACACTTAGCCAGCAAGGGAAGAAGGCTGCTGGGAGCATGAATCACGGAAGCAGCCACCCGAAGCTCCCCTACCAGACTGGGTCTTCTAGTCCAGTCTCATGTGTGATGGGGGCTGAAGCTACGGAGGGAGGTTGGAGGAAGGCTTGAGGAGAGGGACTGAAAACAGCGGCCTGAGAGAGGTGACACTGAGGAGACCCTGGGGAGTGACCCTGGAGAGGTTGGGGGAGGGGCCAGAGACTCCGCCCAGCGGAGGGGGTGGGGGCGGCAAGCAGATGAGAGAGCAATCTCTAGGCTGTGTTTAGCTAATATCTTCAAAGGCTTGAGGAAGCATCCCACTGTAAACTGTGTGGCTACTGTGCTCCCACCCAAGGGTTAGCAGGAAGGAAACAGAGGAGGCTGAAGTAATGGAAGAAAAAAAAGATTTGTTTGTTTGTTTGTTTAAAAAGGAAAGCTGGAAAGAGGACCAGTAATAGAGAATAAGAAGAATTCAGTCAAGAGGATGGCAACAAGAAGAGAGAGAAGGGAGCAAACACCCAGGGTTTCTCAAACCCGGGTGTGTGTGTGAGAGAGAGGGGTTAGTCGGCACCACCCAGGGAGTGTTGTGACTGGGCCTGGGCCCCAGCAGAGACTGGTTCAGTTGGTATGGGTGGGTTCTGCGCCTCAGAATTTGCTTAAGCATGCTAGAGTTACTCAAGTATGTGCTGAAGTAGGAATCAACCGGATTGCATCCTTGAAGACTGGAAAAGAGATGGAGATGTAACCTCCCTGCGGCTTCTACATCCTGCCAGTACAGTCGAGGGGGGCCTTGGGTCTGACTGTCCTCTGGTGTCTCTGTGGCAAGTTCTGAGGGTCAGTGCAAAGCACAGGGGTGCTATAAGGCCTGGGTTCTAGTGGGAGTCAGGTCTATGGTCTGTGACCTTGAACACTCAAGACTGAGGAGCCCAAGTCCCTGGATCCGTTGTGTGCTGGGCTAAGTTCTCTCAGTGTCTCAGTCCCCCATGAAAACCAGTGATGTTGATCTCCAGCTCTGAAACACTCCCAACCTCTACTTTCATTAAAATAGCCCAGTCACTTTTAGTTCCCCCATGAATTATTCAGACTGGGGAGTTGGATGTTGAAAATACAGTGTTCATGGTTTTCTCATTAGGATGCTGTTAGCTGTAAATCAATCTCTCTCTCTCTCTCCTCCCTCCCTCTCTCCTGCTGTCTTTACAAAGCCTGATTTCTGCAGGATTTGAGGGATGAATGCAGCCCACCATTTACAAAATCTCTAGAAAATGTCACATGAAAATAAAGCACATAATGAACACTTAGCGGACAACCAGAAATGATAAGGAAAAGAAGCACTTTCAAGAGTCCCAAGACCCTTAAGCACGTCTCCCAGATACGAAGGCTTCAATCCTGGCTGTAGCAGTGAACCTCTGGTGAACAGGTGCCACCGTGGAGTTCAGAGGTCAACTTCCGGGAGGCTGTTTTTTTCTTTCAACCACCAGGGTCTCCGGGATCAAACTCAGGTTGTCAAGTCTGGCACTGAGTATCTTTACCCACCGACTCATCTCGCTGGCCCCTCTCCTTGACTTAACCATCGGACTGTGATGATGCCCAAGTTTCTCCTGCAGGACATCATGACATCATCACGGATGTCACCACAACCCAGACAAGTGTGGGCCTTCTAGAGATGGAAGTGTGAAGTGAAGAAGGGTAAACCCAGTGGTGTCTGTAACCTGTGATGCATTAACAAATACATTACAACTCTGGCAGAACGGGAATTATAAAGAGCAGATATGGGGGGGGGAGTATAGTGACAACTCAGTCAGTAAAGTGTTTGTCTCGCAAGTTCAGATCCCCGGAACACATATCAAAAAGCAGGACAGGTTGGCATATGCTTTTAATTCCAGTGACAAAGAAATGGGAAGCAGAGACAGGAGATTCCAATGAGCTTGCCAACCAGCTAACCTAACCTACTTGGCAAAGTTGTAGGCCAATGAGAGGCACATACAAGTCTGAAGAGTGTGGGCACAGAGGCAGGGTTTGAACTCTGAGCTGTCCTTGTTTTGTGCAGTATGATTGTTCTTGGTGTAGGGGGTGTTGGGACAAAGTAAGAATAATGTCAGAGAGACACTTCCTCCCACAGACTGCTCATGGGCATCCAGACCACCAACACGCATGTGTTTACACCCAAAAGGGAGGCTTTGACTCCAGGCACCTTTGTTTCTGATCTGGAATCCCACACACAGGAAAAGCAAATTCAAGGCCAAGAGGGTAGGCAGAAGGCGAGGCCAAGCTGGGATAGTACAGTTGCCACTGTAGCAGAAATACAGAGAAAAGCAAAAGCATTTCGAGAGTATAATCAGTCATACTCTTTTTACTAGCAATAGCAACTTTTGACCCTCTGTTTGAATAGGCCGATAGTTGGTGTGTTTGGGTACAGAGTGGAATGTTCTGTTTCTAGCCCTCCTAATGACAAGGTCATAATACTCACAAGGTGATCGGAGGAAGCCTCTCTGTGACACAGGTGAGTCTGTCCAATCTTAACATCCACTAATTCAAAATCCCGTGTTCTAGTGATACTCCATGGATAAGGATCTCTTGTCCAAACCTGACCACTAGTACCAGGGAAATGACACCATCTGCTACCAGTTCCCAGGGTTCTCATGGCTTGTCATAAGCAGTTTTAGAATGGTGTGCAGAGTCAAAAATGCTGCTGCAGGCAGCCCCACTAGCTACTGGCAACTGCACCAGGTGAATCCCTGGAGAGATGCAAACTTGAACCTGGGAAGGAGCCCATGCACACAGCCAAGGCTAGGGAAGGGGAGAACTGGACCAGGTCTTTCTTCTTTTGCTCATTGCTGGTTCTGCCTCAATGGGTCTGGGCAATTCTGCATTTCTAATGGTTTCCAAGTTCTCCTGTGTCACCTGTCCGAAGAGCATACTGCAAGCACCAAGAGTAAAACTTTCCACTTGGAATCCTGGCTGGTTTTAGGAGAGAAATTTCCAAATTCTCCATGGCCATTTGTGCTGTGCTGTTCCCTAAAGGAGAGAGGGAGGGAGGGAGAGAGGGAGGGAGGGAGGGAAAGAGGAAGGGAGAAAGAGAGAGAGAGGGCCCCCTGTCACCCACCCTAAATCTAACAATTGGCTCTTTGCCACAGGATGCAAAAACTCAGGTTTCCAGGCAAAGCCACACTCTGAAACATTGGTGTCATTGTTGAGAAAGTGACTAACACTATAAACTAGTGACAAATATTTCCTCAAGTCAAATAGCATTGATTCATTGCTCTCAAACTTGCAAGAGGTAAGACGTATCTTCTGTTTAAAACTAATCTTAAGAGAAAAAGTCACGAAATCCTTTTCACTATTTAACTCAGAAAGAATTTTAAAAAAATTAAATGACATTTCTACAATAAAGCTTCCAATCCTGTCCCTTAAACAGGAATAGAAATTCTCAGCACTTCTACCTACAAAAAAAAAAAAGAAAGAAAGAAAGAAAGAAGAGAAGAGAACATAAGAGGATGTTGGTACTGACTTTTTCTGATTCTAGCAACAATAAATATAACTAATTACAAGACAGCAAAACAAAGAAAAATAGCGCTCATTAAAGAATCAATTTCCAATAAAAGTTATGTTTCATAATTATCAAAAATATTCTGTTTTTGTTTGTTTGTTTGGTTTGGTTTGGTTTTGGTTCTTGTTTTCTGAGACAGGGTTTCTCTCTGTGTAGCCCTGGCTGTCCTGGAACTCACTCTGTAGACCAGGCTAGCCTTGAATTCACAGAGATCTACCTGCCTGTACCTTCAGAATGCTGGGATTAAAGGCGTGCGCCACCACTTCCTGGCCATATACTGTTTTTGTTTTGTTTTGTTTTGCTTTGCTTTATTTATTTTCTTTTACATGTATATGTGTGAGCCTTTGTGGATGTATGTACTGTGTGTGTGTGTGTGTGTGTGTGTGTGTGTGTGTGTGTTCGCGCGTGCGCATGCACGCTTGCACGCACGTGTTTTAAAAGCCCAGGGAGACCAGAAGAGGGCACTGTATCTTTTGGAGCTGGAGTTACAGATGGTTGTGAACCTCCAAGAGGGTGCTGGGAATGAAAGTCAGGTGCTCTAAAACAGCTGCCAGTGCTCTTAATTGCTGAGTCATCCCTCCTGCCACTTTGTGTTGTTTTAACTAAATATATACCAATAATCATTGTGATATCTAAACCCAGAAAAGATGTTCTAACTATCAGAGCCTCATGGACTCTAGGACATTATATTTAATAACAATGATGTTCTGTAGGGTAAAGAATGCCAATACCAATCTAACCAGAAGAATGATATGAAATTCAAGAAGAGCTTATCCTATTTCTAATGATATCAAATCACTTGATTAAATAATTAATTAGTTTGTAGATGGCATTCCACTGTGTAGCCCAGGTTGACTTGAAATGCAGGATCTCCCTGCGTTTGCTCTCTGAGTGCTGAGATTACAGGCATGTTCCACCATATTTACTTGAAAACCTTTATTTTTAAACTACTACCTAAAAGTATTATTTCAACTATCAGTATTTTTTTTAATTTAACTTTTTATTGATGTTTTTTGTGACTTTCACATCATGAACCCAAACCCACTCGTCTCCCCATTCCCTTGTACCTGCCCTCTGCCCTTGCAACCTCCTCCTCAAAAGGAAAACAAAAATCTTGCGGACACTGTAGTGTGTCACAGTGTATCCTACAGTAAACCACACATCTTTACTTGCAAAGGTTCATTGTGGTGAGTCTAGTCTATTTTGAGGTCCCTGTCTTCTGCTACACCATCAATATTGGATCCTCACCCGGACTCCTCTTGGATATCCTGATGTTGCCTTATGTCATGGAGATCCCGTAGATGTTGGGATGAGCCAACTCAAAGCCCTGGATCAGCTGCCTGGGTTGGTAGGTGAGTTGGTCAGCCCACCAGCTCTCCTGCACCCACACCACCAGGGTGAGCTCTCCAGCACTGTCCTGGCTTAGCTCACCCAGCTGAAACTGGCAAGGAATAGGCCCAGCTCTCCTGCTCTGATGCCCTTGGAGCTAGCTCATCCACATCCCTGCCACCAGAGTCATCTCTGCTGTGCTGTTCAGGAAAGATGCAGGGCTTGCTCTCCCAAGTTCTGCAGTCTGTGAGGGGCAAGGACAGCTCTCCTGTTCTCATGTCTTTAGTAGACTGCTTGCCTCAGATGCAGGAAGCTCTAGGTTCCATTGCTATAATTACTAGGTGTGATGAGTCAAACCTAGAATCAGAATATCAGGGGTAGGAGGTGGCAGGAATATCGGGAATTCAAGGTCATTCTCAGCAGCACATCATCTCAGAGGCCAGTCTGGTCGATAGATAGATAGATAGATAGATAGATAGATAGATAGATAGATAGAT
>JADRCH010000092.1:2782244-3042633 GCA_019843965.1 Rhynchomys soricoides
CTCTCTCTCTCTCTCTCTCTCTCTCTCTCTCTCTCTCTCTCTCTCTCGGCAAGGAATAAAAAATAAGAGGTAAAAATAAAAAGCAAACCCAAAGACCCTAACAAGTTTTCTTGTTAAAGGCTAAAATATCCTACAACAACAGTTCTTAAACTGCAACCTTTGCCAAAAGCTCCTGTGGGACTTAATAAACACAGACTACTTTTACTGGACCTCTATAATTTCTGCCTCAATGGGACTGGGGAAAAGCCCCAAGAATTTGCATCTCTAACGAGATCCCAGTGTTCTAGGTGCCCTGAACCTGTACATCTCTGTCCTAAGCCCTGGGGTGCTAGTTTAGTACCTTGTTTGGGTTTTTTGTTTGTTTGTTTTGGTTAGTTTTTGTTTTGTTTAGTTTGTTTTTCAAAATAAGGTTTCTCTCTGTAGCCTTGGCTGTCCTGGAACTCGATCTGTAGATCAGGCTTGCCTCAAATTTATAGAGATCCACCTGTCTCTGTCTCCCAAGTGCTGGGACTAAAGGTGTCCACCACCACCCACCTCAATACCTTACTTCAAGAGACTGCAGTGTGCCAGGCTCCATGCAAAGATACCAAGGTGGGAGAGTCACAGCTTGTACTCTTGAGATCACTTCCCAGTCTGCCTCTCAAGGTCAGATCTTTACAAATGTCACCTTTAATTCAGGTTCCACTTGATGCTACCATTTCCATTAAGCATTTCTCCTCAACCGCCACCTCCACAATTCCAAACAAACACCCCGTGTTGGTTATCACCGTGTTGCTGTGACAACACACCAAAGGCAACTTAAGAAATAGCTTATGCTGGCTTATGGTTCCAAAGGGCTAAATATCCAAAATGGCGGAGAAGCCACGTGGTCAGGAAGAGGAAGCCACGTGATCAGATCGTACCTGCATGCAGGAAGCAGGAAGAGGGAGAACTAGAAGGGGAGCCAGGCTCTAAACACTCAAAGCCCGCTCCCAGTGATATACTTCCTCCAGCAAGGTTTTGCCTTCTGAAGTTGCCATAACAGGAGATCAAGTGATTGAATGAATCTATGGGGAATAGTTCTTGCTATAAAAATAACATACTCTGAATTCAAACAATTGGGTTTCAGTCTCACTGTGTCTCAAGCACTTCTTACCTCTTCATCAGATATTCTGGGCATACATCCTTGGCTGAGTTTGAGCTCTATCTTGTCCCAGAATTTTCAGTTGTGTGTAGTATTCAATACATGTCAGATAACTAAATAATTCTTTAATTCTAAAGAGTCATTCAGATAACAGTTCTATTCTATAAAAAGTGTTTAAGTCTTCAAACTCACAATGTGAAAAGGAGGTTGGGCAGGGAGGAAGTTGGATAGGAAGAAATCAGAAACAGAGACAAGCAGTTCCGGGATTCAGTTATAACAAGCTTGGATATAATTACAGGTTTGCTGGATCATAATCAGCTAGTAAAGATCATAGAAATTTCTGGATTTAGCCATTTGTTTACTTTTCTTTATTTCTCTAGTATCCTACATGCAGGCAAGTTCCCTTGGGCTATATCTCAAATCCTCCTTGAAATGAAACTTGGCATCTAATACAGATTCCTCCCTCAGAAAACATTCACAGTTAACAAAAGAAATCACTTACTGAAAATGGGTTCGTCGTTGTTGTTTTGTTTTGTTGTGGGTTTGTTTTTTAGCAGAGATAAGAGATTGGCCATATACCACACAACAAACTTACCAAATTCCTTGCTAGACTGTCAGCCTAACAATGGAAAGTTACTTTTTGTGTTGCTATGGCAAAATATCTCACAGGGAAAAAAAATATGGAAAAGAAAACGTGGCTTATCATGTCAGATGATCCCAGCCCATCTCGGCAAGGGAAGACCAAGCATAGTGGCTCACACTATAACATCCAGAGCATGTGGTAGAGGGTCTGTCTGCATCTGGCATAGACCAGGAAGCAGAGAGAGCTGGGCCAGTCCCTTGTGAGTTACTTCTGTCAGCCACACTACACCTCCTAAGGGTCCCACAGCCTTCTAAAATATTATCCCACTCTGGGGAACACGAGACTACGGGAGACATTTCAGACTCCAACTACCACAGAGAAAGATTCCCTGACGATAATGGATTTACTCAGGAGTGAACACTGTGGTCGGAATACACATGGGTATATCCAGTGAAGGGAAGGAAGACACAAGCTTTTAAAAGTAAAAAATGGAAAACATTACATAAGATTCTTTTTGAAACAATTATCTTTGGCCTCAAAGATCAATAGCAAGGTGGCTCAGAGCCAAGGTCAGATGGGCACTTACTGGGCACATGCTTTTGCAGCAGTATTGTTGTTGTTCATAGCAGCCTTTGTGCCAGGCTGTGGCTCCGGAAGGCGTTTGTTGCAGTTTGTAGGGCAGATGCACACGAGTTCCTCTCCTTCGTAAACTCTCAGCTTTGTGCTTTTCCTTATTCTTGTTAAGGTTGACTCTACTTTGTTCTAATGGCTTTCACAAGGCATCTTGGCTTCTTTCAGACTCTACTCTGGTCAGTCTCCAAAGTTGCAGTCAGTACTTCAGCCTGTCTCAGAGTTGTCAGATGCAGTCCTCCTCCCTGCAGAATGGAAGCCCACCTTTTAACATGACCATGGTGGTGAGCTGCCAATCAAGTTCCTTTAGGAGTTCCGCCAGCATCCCTTCCACATGTTGATATATACACTATCTGAGCAATACAAACTCTTAATAACCAGCCTCCGAGATGGGTAATAGTTGTCTTTGTACATAGTCCCCTCCCAAGAAGATTTAGAGCTGAGCAACAGACTGAAGAAAGTCAACTGGGATGTCTGCAGACAGTGCAGGGCAGCCTTGGGATTCTCCTGTTCTCCTGATACAGGTACCTGCTTGCTTCTAGAGCCAGACCTGCTCGTGGGGATGACCAACTATCTTGAATCACCATGAGAAACATCACTGCTAGGCACTGGGTTTACATGAGGAAAGAGTGAGAGTCCCAGCCAACCTTCACTCTTCTCCCCAGGCATCCCAGTGACCTCAGCCAAGACCCCAGAGATGGTGTGAGGAAGGGCATCTCACTGGGCTCTGGACAAATCCTAGTTTCCTAAGCAATTCCTGTTTCCATAAGTCACTAACTTTTGCCAAGACTTATTGTTTAACAACATATACCAAGGACATACCTGACAGATGGCTAGCTGGACACTTGAGAAGCCAGAAAGACACTGACTCTGGAGGATGTTGACACAGAGTGTCACCTTATCTTGTGAGTCCCCAAAGCAGTTCAGAACCCAGACTAAAGGGTTCCCAACCTGGTCCTTCAGAGCCATCTCTAAATTCCCATTCTGCCTGAAGCAAGTCAAACACCCTGCTGAGAAACCTTAATGAGTCCCACAGCTCCTAGAGTCAAAGCCAAATGTCTTCCTGTGGTCCATGACTTAGACCCTGCCTGGCTCATTCTAGGTCCTTTGCTCCTGGGTGTCACCACGCCTTAGCCATCCTGGCTCTCCTTAGTTCCTTCAACAAACCAAATTGGGTCTTTGCAGAGCCTTTGCCCTCACTGTGCTCTCACCTGCACTCTCTCTCCACTTCCAGGCCGGCTGTCTTCTCATTCTATTGGTCTCTCAGTTTACAAGACACTTTCTATGAGACACTTTTTTTCTGAGACCCTCTGAAACCAGACCTACCGCAGCCCTTGTGATTATTGCAACAGTCATATCATATAAAGAATTTTTTCCAAATGTATTGACTAATCATGACCATAAGAATGTAAGCTCTGCAAAGTCAGAGCCGGAAGCTCTGCCAGAGCTGACAAATACAGAGGCAGATGCTCGAACCCAACCACTGGACTGAGCACAGGGTCCCTGATGGAGGAGTTGGAAAAGAAACTGAAGGAGCTGAGGGGGTTTGCAGCCCCATGGAGGGAGCAACAGTGGCAACTGGCCAGACCCCCCAGAGCTCCCGGAGACTGGACCACCAACCAAAGAGCACACATGGAGGGGCCCATGGTTCTAGCCGCATATTTGGCAGAGGATGGCTTTGTTGGGCATCAGTGGGAGAAGAGGCCCTTGGGCCTGAGGGTGTTCAATGCCCCAATGTAGGGGGATACCAGGGAGGGAAGACGGGAGTGGGTGGGTGGGTGGGGGAGCATCTTCATAGACACAAGGGAAGGAAGGATGAGATAGGAGTTTCTGAAGGGGAGACTTGGAAAGGTGAAAACATTTGAAATGTAAATAAAGAAAATATGCAATTAAAAAAAAGAAGAAGAAAAAACAGTCAGGGCTGTTATGATTTGAAGACAAAATGAAACCAATAGGGGCATATTTTGGGTGCTTGGCTTTCAGATAATAGGAAAGTGCCTGAATCCTGATGGCTCTGGCCTCCTCAATGGATGAGTCTGCAGATGAATGAAATTTAACTGGATTGTCGGGAGTTGCTGTACAGTTTCAGGATGTGAGGACTAGCTGGAGAGTATAGGTCATTTCAGTGTATTTTTCCTGGATGTATCTTACCCTGGCTCCTCCCCATCTGTCCTCCCTCTCTGTTTCATTGCTGTCATGCAGTGAGCAGACCTACCAGAGTCTCCCTCCTCCATCCCCATAGCGCTACAGACACAGAACCAACCAGCTAGGAAGTGAAGCCTCAGAAACCATGGGCCAAACCCATGCCTTCCTCCTTTGATATCCTTGGAGAGATCTCACAGCAACAAAGTGTTTGTTAACACAGCAGGGCTCCCTTTGCATATGTGGGTACTGACTAAGTCTGGCAGATTGACTGTTTTAATACCAAGACCTCTGCTTGCACGTAAGTGCATGTGAGCTTTAGACAGACACCACTGTCAAGATCCTTCTAGTTTACAAAATCCTATTGTCAACACATTATAAATAAGCTGGGTTTCTCCTTATCCCTGACACCAAGAGCAAACGATTTTTCTAGTTTCCAGAAAGTCTTGTTTTTAACTATTCGGTTTTTTTTACCATGCTCTTTTTTTCTAGGAAAAAAAAAAATCCCTTATCTGATTAGACACTAGGCCTGCCAGAATTCTGGTCTTTGTTTTCCTCTGGTGACAACTGTGCCAGTCTTTCATGTTCTTCTCTGGACCTTCCCCCTTTTGCTGGTGTAGGAGGACAGATCCAGGGTGTTCCTGCACTAGTCACTGTGGCTGGTGACTGAGAATTCTGACCCTACTGAACTCCACCAGCCAAGCGTTCTGGCCAGCTAACATCAGATTGGACTACAGAAAAGGACACCGGCCAATGACTAGGAGGGAGGAGAGAGAAGGCAGGACATCTCTTCTCTTTTGTCTTTGTATACACCTGGCCATGTCTGCACCCTGCCCCCAAGTATAGCTCCACAATGGCAGCCACTGGCACACACTCTGGTAATTCTTCTTTGGTCTTTCCAGGTTTCCAGTTGTATCAGCTTCCTACTGCTTTTAGTCTCTGGGTGCCCCTCCCCCCATCTGCTCCCTTGACTTGATTCAAACCTCTGCAGCCAGTTTCTTCTTCTTCTTCTTCTTCTTCTTCTTCTTCTTCTTCTTCTTCTTCTTCTTCTTCTTCTTCTTCTTCTTCTTCTCCTCCTCCTCCTCCTCCTCCTCCTCCTCCTCCTCCTCCTCCTCCTCCTCCTCCTTCTTCTTCTTCTTCTTCTTCTTCTGCCAGGGTTTCTCTGTGTAGCCCTGGCTGTCCTGGAACTCACTCTGTAGACCAGGCTGGCCTCGAACTCAAAAATCCACCTGCCTCTGCCTCCCAAGTGCTGGGATTAAAGGCGTGCACCACCACTGCCCTGCAGCCAGTTTCTTCATTAAAGTCTCTTCATCTGAAGCCAGGACTGGTGGAAGAAACCTGTAATCCTAGGACTCAGTAGATGGAGGCATGAAGCTCAAGGCTTTGAGGCCAGCTTGGGCTACATATTTAGTTCCAGGCTCAATCCCTTCCCAGCAAGTACAGTTGTCTTCAGCAGATATCACTGAAACAAAGGCATCATGGTGGGACTGTAATTTAGGCACCAAGGCAGAACATGTGAACTTGGGGAGGTGAGAGTCAATAGAAGACCTAGCGTGGTACAGAATGGGGTGGGGTTGTTTGAGAGTTGGCCACCAAGTGTGTAACATACTCTGCAGCTGTGGTGCCTACTGAGCCCAAGAGATGATTTTAACCTGCTATATTTATCATCCACCAGTATTGGTGGCCTCCTCTTACATGAGAATGATTATCCCAAGTTTCTTAAGGTCCTTCTTGTGACTGGCGAGGACATCATTGTTTTAGGACAAGCTGGCCAATCATCACCAACACTTTAATTTTTGCTGTGGCTCTAAACACTGCAACAGGCCCTTTCTAGTGCAGATGCCGTTACAGTGTCAGAAGCCCAGTGCTTCTGCAGGACCAAGACTCTACCTCCATATTGATGTAGTGGCTTTGAGGAGCTTGAGTAAGTAGGTTATTCCTCTAGGCCTCTGTCTTTTCATCTGTGGAATGGGATAATAATAGAGTTGGGGCAGGGACTTACATAGGAAGCTCAGAATAGCTTGTGACAGGTTATCTCTGTCACTTGTGAAGCCACATAGCCTTGAGCACTTATTCAACTTGTGTCTCTGAATCTTCTTCTACTCAATGAGTTGATGACGCTGACTTAAACTGATGGGATTATATAGAAGCAAAAATGAAAGGAATGCCAACAAAAGCATTCTAGGAACTAAAACAGCTTTCGAATGCATGGTCTTTTTAAAAAGCCTAACAAGAATTCAGTACAGCGGTCCCTGGCGCTGCAGGAGCTGCGGGTTATCACGCAGACATGGCCAGGTCCAAAAAGCACACCACACACAACCAGTCCTGCAAATGGCACAGAAATGGCATCAAGAAACCCTGGTCACAAAGATACAAATCTCTTAAGGTGGTTGACCCCAAGTTCCTGAGGAACATGTGCTTTGCTAAGAAGTACAACAAGAAAGGCCCGAAGAAGATGCAGGCCAACAATGCAAAGGCAGTGAGTGCACTTGCAGAGCCCATCAAGGCCCTTGTGAAGCCTCATACCATCAAGCCCAAGATGCCAAAGGGCCCCAGCTGCAAACTCAGCCGCCTGGCTTTCATTGCTCACCCCAAGCTTGGGAAGCAGATTCCAAGCTACATGGCCAAGGGGCATAGGTTCTGCCAACCAAAGCCCAAGGTTCAAACCAAGGCAGAGGTCAAAGCTCCAGCTCAGTCTCCCAAAGGTGACCAGGCCCCCGTGAAGGCCTCATAGAAAAGGCTCCTGCCAGTGGGAAGACAGACTGCTGTGACACACCTACCTACACACTATTTGCAGATGACCAGTGTCCTATGCTGCTTTTACAAATAAACTTAAGGCAAGATCTGTTAAAAAAAAAGAATTCAGTACACTTTACACCAAACCCATAATAACATAGAGGACGAAATTTAATAAAAAAGCCATGAGATGTTCTTAAAGAACAGACCATTTAAGAGGAAAACGGAGGGAAAGGGGGGCCAACAGACCTATTAATGGGCTCATAATTTAGCGGCAGTATTGGGAAGTGGTAGAAACTTTCAGAGTGAGGTCCAGTTGAAGGAAGTAGGTCTCTAGATTATGCCCTTTGAGATCTACCTTGTCTTCAGTCTCTTCCTCTCTTGCCACTTCCTGGCTTCTGTGAGGGACACAGCTGTGCTCTGCCATGTGATGTTCCTCCTTACCACAGAGAAATTTTTTGTCCTTTAGGTTGTGTTACTGGAAGCTGGGCAGTGGTGGCGCACATCTTTAATCCCAGCACTTGGGAGGCAGAGGCAGGCGGATTTCTGAGTTTGAGGCTAGCCTGGTCTACAGAGTGAGTTCCAGGATAGCCAGGGCTACACAGAGAAACCCTGTCTCGGAAAAACAAAAACAAATAAATAAATATAAAATAAAATAAAAAGGTTGTGTTACTGGAGTGTTTAATCACAACAAAAAAGTTAACATAGTAAAAGGAAGAGGTCACTGGTGTGACTATATCTGACTGGCATCCAGAGGGGTCACACCATCCTCAGAACAGGACTCCTGTCCTCTCCCTGTCCCTCTCTCTCTACCTTTTACTCCTTAATAAAATTATTAACTTTTGTGGTCAGGTTTCCCCTGGGATCTCCCTCCCTATTTTATTTTATTTTTAGATTTACTTATTTTATGTGTATGAGTACACTGTCGCTTTCTTCACACACAGCAGAAGAGGGCATCGGATCCCATTACAGATGGTTGTGAGCCACCATGTGGTTGCTGGGAATTGAACTCAGGACCTTTGGAAGAGCAGTCAGTACTCTTAACCGCTGAGCCATCTCTCCAGCCCCCCGCTTTTATTTTCGTGTGTGTGTGTAGGCATGCATATGTGTGAGTACATGTCCACATGTATGTACATACATGTACTTAAAGGCCTGACCTTAGAGAATCATCCTCTATCACTCTTCAACTTTATTCATTGACATAAGGTCTCTCAATCCAACCTAGAGACCCCTTTATAGCTAATTTTTGCTAACCATCTTGCCAGGGATCCTCTATCTTCACCTTTCAAAGTTGTAATTACACACACACCATACACCCACCCACCAACCAGTGTGTTCTGGGGATCCAGACTCTGGTGCTCAGGCCTGGTTAGCAAGTGCTTTAACCACTGAGCCATCTCCTCAGTCCCATGGTCAGGGTCTGTTTGTTTTTGGTTTTTTGTTTTGTTTTGTTTTGTTTCTTTGAGACAAGGTTTCTCTGTTTTGCCCTGGCTGTCCTGGAATTCTTTGTAGACCAGGCAGGCCTAGAACTCATATCAATTTGCCTACCTCTGTCTCCTGAGTGCTGGGATAAAAGGTGCTTGCCACCTCTGCCCACTCTCAGGATTTTAACCTCCTGTTGTTCCCACCACGGTCTGTGGGCCAGCAGTAATCACATTATCACCTAAAGAACTTTAGAACTGTACCATCTTGGATGTACTAGCAGACTTGCTACATTAGAACTTGAATTGGATCGCAAATCCTGGAGATTTGTACACTTCAGAAAGTCCGAGCTTCGTTTTTCTGGACCATCTTGTAAGGCTGCTGTAAGAGTTAATGCATTCAACAGCATGGCAAACTGAATACTGAGTACTGAATGTGCTATCTGCCTCTTCCCCAGAATCTGGCAGTGCCCACGTCTCTGCCTGTGCTCTTCTCCCTGGCCTGGGCTCCCCAACAATGACCTTAACTTGCTTTACTGAACTCTGCCTCTTGGCCAGAGGAGCCTGGAGCTCTGACCTCAGATCTCTCCCTGGCAAGCTGGCAGTGCCCTCTTGCTTGCTCTTGCTCACCCTTCCCAAACTCCACCTCTCGTGGCCTGTCCCTTCCTGGGGACACTTAAGAAGAGCCTACAGTATTACTTATTTTAGTCTTGCTGCTGCAGCATAAAATGACCTTGGAATTTGCCTTCCCGGCCTCAGAAGGTAGCTAGCCCAGTGTAGGCACTCAACTAAAATATTCCTTAGGAGGAAGAACGATGAACAAGAAGCTTCTTTATGTTGAGCCTCTGCCTTGGCATAGGTGGCTCCCTCTGGAGATTTCTCTCTGCTTTTTCTTAGTCTAGCTTTTTCTTGGATGTACCCAAAGCGTGTGTCACGGGAGGCTGAGATGTAACCTACCTAGGAAGAGAAATACCTGGCTTGTTTAGGGTCTAGATCTTAAGCTCCCATGAAAGGGAGTCCTTGAAACCACTCAGCGTCCTGGTAGTGATTCCACCTTGAGACCTGAGGCCCATAAATGCTAAAATGTTTCTGGTCCTTCCCTGTCCCTCTGTATGTAGGTTATTATAGGCTATTGGTGTCTTGCCCAAGTCACTTCACTAGCAGGTACCCCCTCTTCTAGCTGCTCCAAGTGCATTGTAGCTCAGCTTGGACTCAAACTCATGTCAAGCCTTCTACCCAGCTGTACCCTGGTTTTGATCAATCGCCTTGGATTTTTTTATCTGTCATATCTTTGTATATTTTGACAACACATATGTTTGCCTACTACTTACAGACTAATGTGCATAGTAGTTCAAGCTCTTGAATTTACATCAGCTATGTGTGCTGGCTAGCCTTATGTCAACTTGACACAGCTAGAGTTATCTGAAAGGAGGGAACCTCAGATTAAGGTTCAAATCCATTTCCTCAAATTACTGAGGAAATGCCTCCATAAGATCCAGCTGTAAGGCATTTTTTAAAATTAGTGACTGATGGAGAAAGGCCCAGTCCACTGGTGGGTTCTATGAGAAAGCAGGCTGAGCAAGCCATGTGGAGCAAGCAAGTAAGCAGCACTCTTCCATGGCCTCTGCATCAGTGCCTGCCTCTAGACTCCTGTCCTATTTGAGTTCCTGATCTGACTCCCTTCGATGATGAAAATGGAAGCCAAATAAAACCTTTCCCCCACAGCTTGCTTTTGGATGATGGTATTTCATCACAGCATTAGAAAGCCTAATTCAGACAACATATAAAACAGTCAGTTATAGTCAGACAAGAGTTGATATTAACTCTGTGTCTTTAACTAATTCTATTTACTTTTACTGCCAGAACAAGGCTGAGACCTCTTACACTGTGTTCTTACCCTGACAGTACTCTGTTCCTGCCAACAACCTTGAGTGAGTTGATATTGTCATATTTCTTCAGACTCACAAAAGTTGTATGTCCTAGAGAGGATTCCAGATAGCCAGTAATTAACTGCCATACCCATAATTCTTTTTTCTTTCTCCTGTCAAAGATGTGAAGGACCCCATCCCAGTGTCTAGATAGGAACAATGACCAGTAGCTGACCTACATTGTAATTTAGTGGAAATGCATCCCACAATAAAGAGATCAATGGCGTCTGGGGTAACCTGGGGTAAAGACCTGCTTAATCAGAGGGTAGCTGGAGTCTGATCCAGCTAGGAAAGTCTACAGTGTAAATTGAACACTGGAGGCAGTTCCAACTCAAAGTGGGGGCTACTGGTTTTTATACTTCCCCACAATCAATCCTTGACTCAAGGCTTTTGCAAGAGGCATAAAATCCTAGACACTTGCAACCTTTCAAAGCAGGTAGGGCAGTTTTAGGAGCCCCAAGGACAGAGAGAGCCATCAGAAACAGTGATGGGTAATATGTCTCCAGTGTCCTCAGTACTCTGCCAATGGGAGCACACTCCTGTGTTTGTCCTGCAGCCTCCAGGGTGCATGTTGGTCAGCATACTTATGAATTTTGTTCAGTTTGTCTAATGGCTTTCAGAGCTCTCTATTGGGGCACTAGAAAATCAGCCGATAGGGAATCCACTCCCTTTACTCAGTTGTAAGAGGAGAAATGCTGGCTTATTTGTTTTATATATTGGGTACTATGTGTGTCTTTGTTGAAATACAGTTCCCCATGGCCACAGGAGGACTTGAGACTATTTTGATAGACTATCATCCGCATGAGCGTAGAAGTTTTCTATTGTGGTGTGACAAGCTACTGAAAACTGAGGTGGATACAACAACATGTTTACCATCATCCCAGAAGCCAGGCTCAGCCCTTCATGTATGCCGTGCTCTATCGTTTACCAGCAAGCTGGTCTTAAATAGGAAAGTTCTTTCTTACATCTACCCTGGTTAGGATGGGTGTTTTAACCCAGGTTGACCTAGAACTCAGTATATAGCTCAGGCTAGATTAAAACTCATGACAATCCTCCTGCCCAGCCCTATCCTGGTTCTGATCTGCTGTCTTTGGTTTTTGGCCTATCATGTCTGTGTGCATTTTGACAACACGTCTTCACCTGACCCTTAGTTCTGTCATGCCTCTCCCTGGTTATCTTACCTCTCAGCATGCTTCAGATGTCGCTCTGGGCCCACACTCATGACTGTTATGAAATTAATGTCCTGGCCTTAACTTTTCTATAATTAGTCAAAACTATCATATGAGAAAAGGCTAAAGTTCACTGAACTGAACATAGAACATTATATTTATTTTAAAGGAAAATCTTTAAATTCCTTCTCTCTCTCTCTCTCTCTCTCTCTCTCCTACTCTCTCTCTCTCTAATTTTTCTTTCATGAGTGATGGGATGGACCCCAGGGTCCTGTGAATGGTAGGCAAGCACCCTACTACTGAGCTATATGGTGGCACACACCATTAATCCCAGCATTTTTGAGGCAGAGGCAGGTGGATTTCTGAGTTTGAGGCCAGCCTGGTCTACAGAGTTCCAGGGCAGCCAGGGCTACACAAAGAAACCATGTCTCAAAAAAAAAAAAAAAACAAAAAAAAACAAGAACAAAACAAAAAGGGAAAAATAAAGTTTATTTAGATTAATTACACACAACCACCTTAATAAATTTGACATTATATACATTTATTTTTAGCACTGTGATAAGTTTTAAAAGACATGTAGTATATTAGCTTTGGGTAACTTAGCTGACATTACTAAAAGCCACATTTTGCTGAAAGCATTTGGATTTTATGTGATGCTTACATTTATTATCTCTCTTCCCTAATGTTTTCAAGTGTCACTATATTTTATTTCACCAGTAGAAACAGTTAACAGGAAACATCAGGGGATGAATAACAAGTTACTCACCCAGAATTATCAGGAAAAGAAAAAAGAAAAAAAAACCCAAACAACTAATAATTCATTGGAGAAACAAAGGGCATTTGTGAGTGAGGTCATTTCAGAGACTGACTTATCAGGAGCAGGAAATATTCAACACAGATACTTCAGCTTCCAATCCTGCACCCGTGTCAGACATCATCAATCAATCACTGTATTCCCTTGTTGAGTCTGAGTAAAGCTTCAGGGTTTTTATCAACTGTAAGCAATTATTACTGATTTAGACATTAGCTCTTCCGTATTAAGTAACGGAGACCAAACTGAGTCTACTTGGGAATACAGGAATTTTATCCAAATGTAAAAGAATGACCCAAAAGTGTAAGGTACAGTAGGAGCCGCAAGCCTGCGGCCAGGACTCTGCTCTGCACGTGTCTACTATCTACGTGCTTCGTTTGCTTTTGCCTCCACCGTTTGTTTTGCTTCCTCGGCCTCTCCAGCACGCTTAATAGCAGATAGCTACCCTTAACACCGTACTCCTTCATCCTTATCACATGAGCATCCTTGATGTAGGAGGGCCCAGCCCACCGAGGGCCTTTAGGCAGTTGGGCTTGGGCCGTGCAAGGTGTCTATGTATCAATCTCAGTACCAAACTCCCACAGTCTCTGACTGACTGTGCTTGGGTCGGGTGACCACCCCTGATCCAAACAGCTCAAACCCAGAGGGAGGTGTCCAACACCAAATATGGCTGCGTATGCTTACCTTGTGGAATAAAGAACAATTCTTGGAAAAGGTATGGCTGGCTCCCCGGGAGAACTGACACCCGACATGCTTTACGGTATTATAAACCATCTATAAGCAGTGGCATTAGAGAAAGGACAAACTTTCTCTTCAGGATCTTCAGTGAAGACCAAAACTTCCTCCGATAATATGTGTGGTTTATCTATACTCTCTGACACAGCAGCCACTGAGCATAAATGAACTTTAGAGTATTTGAAATACATCTGAGGAACTTTTAATCTGTATTAAAACTAATTTAAATTTAAGTAATCATATGTAAGAAATGGCAGCCATATCAGATGGCATAAATCTTGGCCTGTCCAGTTTAGAAAGAAGAAAACTCAGTGCCTAGAACATGTGGCTGCTCAACTGTAGAGTAACTAAAAGTCTTCCTGCGCTCCCTTAAGATTTTCCTCCTCATTAAGCAGAACTGAAGAAATCTACAGAACTGATCTTCTCACATGATTCTAATTTTCCATTTGATTTTTAGTTAATTTGTCTATATTACTTTTTTATTTATGTTATTGCTATTTTTATTTTAGGTTTTTCGTTTGTTTATTTTGTTTTTTGAGACAGAGCCTCGTTATGTAGTCATGAGTGGTCTGGAATTCGCTATGTAGCTTATGATGACTTGAAATTTGTCATCCTCCTGCCTCAGCCTACCCTATTGCTAGGACTTCAGTCACACACAACCACACCTAACTTCAGTTTGCCACTGAAAATGTCCATATCTAAGGCTGGAGAGATGTCTCATAGGTTAAAGTATCTGCTAAGCAAGCACAGGACCTGATTTTAGATTCTCAGCATGTCTCTGTAATCCCAACACTTGAAGAAGAAAAACAGGGGGGTCTCTGAAGTTCATTGTCATAGTTAGCTTCAGCTGTCATGTTGACACAAACCTAAAGTCACCTGAAAAGAGGGACCCTCAATTGAAGACTTGCTTCTACCAGATTGGCTTGTGGCAAAATCAAGGAGGTATTTCCTTAATTGCTAATTGATGTAGGAAAGTGAAGCCCAGTGTGGGTGTTGACCTCCCTGGGCTGTCTGAGAAAGTGAGCTATTGTACTGGACAGACAGTTCAGCAGTTAAGATTCCAGCACCCACATCAGCTGGTACAAAGCCACTTGTAACTCCAACTCCAGGTGACCAATCCAAAGTTTGGTCTCCACAGACATCTCTCACTTACACACACACACACACACACACACACTCACACACACACTCACACTTTTAATTTTTTTTTTTTTTAAAGAAAGAAAGACAGCTAGCTAAACAGACTAGCCGGACAGAACAAATCAGTAAGCAGCATTCCTCTGTGGTTTCTGTTGCAAGACCCTCCCCTACTTGAGTTCCTTCTCTGACTTCCCTCAATGATGGACTATAATCTGTAAGATGAAATAAATAAACCCTCTCCTCTCCCAGTTGTTTATCACAGCAACAGAGAGCAAGCTAGAATACATCAACCAGTCAACCTAACTGAACCACTGAGCTCACGTTCAGTTAGTGATAGACTCTCAAAAAATATGGTGAAGCGCAATCAAGGACAGATCCCTGTTGTTGACCTGGGTCTTTCACAAGTACATGTATGTACACTTGTGTGCATGTGTGTGTGTATGAGTGTGTGTGCACGTACACACACATATGTGGACACAGGCTCGCACATACACAGAGAGAGGTTTTTTTTGTTTTGTTTTGGTTTGGTTTTGGTTTTTCGAGACAGGGTTTCTCTGTAGCCCTGGCTGTCCTGGAACTCACCCTGTAGACCAGGCTGGCCTCGAACTCAGAAATCCACCTGCCTCTGCCTCCCAAGTGCTGGGATTAAAGGCATGTGCCACCACTGCCCGGCTTTGTTTTGTTTTCTTAAGGAAATGTTTTATCTAACCATTCTTTGAGTAAATAAAGTCTTCTAACATGAATTGCACACAGGTTCTCTTGCTCTGGGGAGATAAACCGATTGGAGAAACACACGGATTTCTCTTAATGATACATGGTCACAGTGAGAGCCTCACTTGTCACTCTGGGTTATAACAGCAATGCCCTCGAAACATTACCTAGTGAGGCTTCTAGGCCCTTCTTCACAGTTATGTCTCTGCAGCTGAGAGTGGTCTGGCAGCTTCCTCTGTCCTTGTCACAGCTTTTGACAGAAGCTCTGCTCTCTTCACTAGCTCAGTAATGAACCAAGGGTAGACATGTGACCTGTCACTGGGCTTGATTTCATCCACACTTGTGAGCCATTGGGCCTGGGGGAGAGGTGGATATTCACTACTAAGCTAGGTACACAGAATTTTGTGCAGCCTTTGCCACTATGTTAAGGTTTTATTTCTATGTTGACAATGAACTGTGAACACCTCAGAAAGCCAACTTCTCTGTCCGTGGTTTGCCTCCACGTTTAGATTTCATTGCACCATTCTGGATGGGTCAATGTAGTAATGTGTATGGTACCAAATTTAGGAAGGATAGTCTACAAAATATTTTGAGAAATGAGATTCAAGTAGGTACAGACTATTTTAGATTAGTTTCCTGAGCTGTTTCTCTGAGTGTATTCAGGAGTCACAGACTATATAAATGATTTTAGGATCCTTTTGAAAATATTCAGAAGTCAAAGTGCCGTTTAAGAACACTAAAACCAACAGTAATTCATGTCCTTCAGTTATTTTCCAGACTTGCAGTAATTATATCTATCCTCAACAAGTTGAGACTGTAAAAAGACTCAAAGTGGGGCAGAAACCTATGTAGAGTCTAGGGCCAACATTTTGTAGCCAAGCAAAACAAGACACTCTGAGGACTAGCGGGGATCCCTTGCCTTGGACAGGAGACTCAGCTGAGAACGTGTGAGGAGGTTGACAGAAGTAACCCAGGTTCTGCTACTGAAACCTGAGCCACTAAAAACCCAAAGGATGGCAATGCGCTCTGGAGAAAGAACATCACTCATTTCAGAAAGATTCCCAGAGGTCAACTGAAATGCCGATGCGGGGGGGGGGGG
The DNA here is from genome assembly GCA_019843965.1 of Rhynchomys soricoides. NCBI lineage: Eukaryota > Metazoa > Chordata > Mammalia > Rodentia > Muridae > Rhynchomys > Rhynchomys soricoides. The sequence goes on from JADRCH010000092.1 coordinate 2,798,473, forward strand.
GGGACGGGGGGGGTGGGGGGGATGGCATCTACAAGGATGGATAGCTTTCCGTTATCTGGAAAAGGTACCTCTGTAATGCGCCTCTGCCAAGCAGGTGTCCTGACTTTTGGAAGGGCTTGAGGATTTGTTCCAGGGAAACACTCTTTTTGCCTTTACACTGCTTTAGAAAATAACTTCGCTAAACAGGCTGGTCCTTTCATTTGTTATTTATAGTCAGGTTTTGATTATCCGCTAGGCAGGTTCCTGGCTCAGCTTTCAGCTCTCTGTTTGCCTTTCTCGCCTGCCTCCCACTGACACACACTTGCAGCTTGTAGCATCTTAGAATTTCCCCTGAGTCACATCTCTCTTTCCCTGCTCCAGCTCAGCATCTCCTCCCCCGTCCAACACCAAAAGCAGCTAAAACCAAAACAACACCTACCTACCTCTGACTCTTCCCGCCCCCTGCGACCGCAGAATGGTCCAAGGTCACTCAGCTGTGGAGCGAGGTTTTGGGAATACAAGAGGGCTCTGGGGCTCAGGTGTCCCTGAAGCCAGAAGCCTGGGAAGGGGTCACTAGCCAGGGCAAGCCTGGGCTATTCAATGGCTCTTTATCTCTTTTCACAGGGTGGCAGCATATTATGGGCTAGAGTGTTCTGTATTCCCAAGACACAGCCACCGGTACTCAAATTCCAGATGCTCACAAAAACACATTCCTCAGTCTCATCTGAATTCTTTCGCTCTTCTCTGTACTTTGAACTTCAGTGACGGCAGCCCTGGCACTTGTTTGTGCTGAAGGATTTCTTCTTGGCCTCTCATCTGCCCCAGGCAGAGTTTCCATGCTTGCTTAGAGTAATGGATAGCAACCGTGGCACTCCGATGCCCGGGCCTTTGCTTTAGAGATTCTGGTTTTAACTAGTCTGAGGCAGCAAAGCCTGAGCCTTGAGATTTTCCACCATCCCCCTAAGCGATTCTTTTGTGCAGCCCCAGTTGAGAAGCACTGACTTGGGGCCTTGTAGGTTAAAGTGATTTCACGCGGGGCTCTCTCTCCTAGTGGGCACTGAGGCACCACTGATGCAGGAAAACGTTTGGGAAGGCCGGGGAAAGATGCGCGTGCATAAAGGCAACTCAAGCGCTATTGTGCATTGCCAAGATCAATATTTCATTTACTCCTTGACTCTAACATTTATTGAGGGCAGCTACTAGAATGGGTGTATACAAAAACACACAGTGGAAATCCTGCTTTAGACCTAACCATCCCCTAAAAGAATCCCATGAGCCTCCCCCCTCCCCCCCAACACATCCTCCATATCGCCAACTGCCCTTTGTGCACAGGCAATCCTAACCCTCCCGTCTCCATTGACTGTCCCTAATTAGTGTCTTGTCTTCCCTCCATTCCCTTGTGATTATGTGAGTTTGTGTATGTGTCGATGTGCATATGTGGGTGCCCATGAGCTTGTGTACATGTGGGAAAGACCAGCTGTCTACATCAAGTGTCTTCCTCAATCACTCTCCATGAGCTAGATCTGTCACTGAACCCTGAGCAGCCAGCTAGACTGGCTGGCAAGCAGACACCAGAAATTGTCCCGTGTCTGTCTGCCTCTTCAGTAGTGTGTTTACTGGAATGCACTGCTCCACACCGCTTTCACAGTTCAAGGGCCTATGCCTGATGAGACAGGCACTTTACCCAATGGAGCAATCTTCCCAGCCCCTCTTGCATATGATTTGACCCAACATACGTAATCCCGATGCCTGTTGTTCCTAAGTGTGCCTTAGCACACAACTGATTGAATTATGACAGCTATCTCTGCTGATGAAGTTCACTTTTTTACTGCACAGTTATAAATATATATGACACTCAAGTATTTAAGGAGGCAAATGGGAGGAACACTGAACTGTGGAGCCTCTCTGGAACAGAAGCTAAGCACCTCACATCCAGAGCCTTCCTGATTATCCTCCCCCAACCTAGCCCTGAGTCTCTAGTAGAAAGGATTTACTCTCCAGAGTATATCAGAACTCGGCATCCTAACACCCGAGTCTTTCTTCCGGCTTCCAGGCTTCCAGGCTTCCAAACTGGTTCAGAACCAGGTTTCTTTTTCCCAAGGGGAAACTGGTCCTGTGATCTCTGAGAAACCAGAATAGAATAAAATGGTCTATACTTGTGACAGCCAGCAGCAGCAGAGAGAAGATGGCTGAGCCTGTAAACACCAGCCATGCAAATACGTTCATTAATTCTAGGATGTGCTGAGATTCTGGTACAACCTATGTAGCTACAGCAGAGTAATAAATCTGGCCTGCTGTTTGGAGCGGAGCCGATGGAGGTGCTTGCTAGAGGAGCATTAACTTTTGACCAAGTGCAGTAACGTTCTACAATACCAGTCAGCTGATGGTAATCTTGCAGTTTAACCTGGAACTTTTTTTATTATTTTTTTCTTTTTTCTTTCAGGAGACGGTACTTTGTGTGGGTAACAATAGGGTAACATGTATATAACAGATGAGTGGTAGCCAGCATATTTTTAAAAGTACATAACTAGCTACTTTGGGAACAAATAATGTTTATTTGCAATGAAAATTATAATTACAGTTTGACACAGAAAGTAGGAAGTATTGTTGATTATTTTGTTTTGCTTTTTTGGTTTTTGTGTTTTAAGTTCCTTCCTAGTTATGCCCTAATTTGGGAGGACAGTGGACGGATGTCAGTCTCCACCCCCATATACACACCAGGGTTCTAGGATAAGCCTGCATAGGCCTAAGGCAATCCCAGTGAGCTGTTCCCTGGCTAGGGCTAGAATATCTGCTGCCAGTGTGGTATCGTGACCTTCCTTCCTAAGTCCAGGAACCATGCTTCCTAGAGTCACCATCCCTGTCCTTTTCCAGGTCAGTGATCATGAGAGCAACTGAGGCAAGATACAGAAATGGAAAAACACTTCCTCGGGAACATCTGCAAATGGGCAGATGCAGGGTTTCTAGCAACTTTCTGGAACAGCCTTAAGGATATTTACACCTTAGTATTTCAGCCTGAGGTCTGCTGAGGTAGAGTTTCTCAGCTCTGTTCTCCCACACCCCTGCTCTCCCAGCAGCCAAGGCTGAGTCTCTGTTAAGCCCTTTATACCCAGAATGCACAGGGCGACTTGAGAATGTTCTATTCTGATCCCTTGATGCTATCTATCTATGGTGTTTGAGGGATGCAGCTCTAGCCAATAAGAGGTGAGGGGTGGTGTGCTGGAGGGCTTCTTCTTGGTCTTGAGAAGGCTCTAGAAAAGCAGCTCTTGTCTGCATATGATGCCTGGGACAGCTGTCATGATTTCCTGCCAGCCTGAAATAGAGCCAGTATGCAAATGGAAGGCAGAGCCAGGAGAAATGCCCAGAAAGAGGAGACAGAGTCCTGAGGTGTCTGTACCCAGCAGCTTTCTAATTGACACGGACTCGTGTCTCAAGGAGGGATGGTTTGAGACAGTCTTCTATTGGCTGATAGTTCTCAGAGAGACATCACATAGCAACCCACACCTGTGCTGTTCTCCAGGCAAATGAGTACCCAGAAAATCTCAGCTTCAGCCCACAGCATTGACATAACTATGTGAGTTATTACTTTGTGTTGCAGATGTGCCTATAATGCTCTAACTTCTGTCATTTTTTTTTGAACCCTAGTTACACTTTACACGCCTATTGCTTAAGTGTTGGGATAATCCTGCTATTTTGAATTTCTTCTTGTCTTGCCAACAACCAGGCAGCTTTCATTTTGCATGGTAACACATAATCATCAAAATGGCAACACACACTGAGCCAGCGCAAAGCAAGCTTAATAATTAGTAGGTGGTGCATGCCCATAATCCCAGTGCCCAAGATGGCTAAACCAGGAAGATTATAAATGCAAAACTAACCTGGGCTACATCTGGCTCAAAAAGATTAGCAAAATATCAAAACCTCTTTTCTAGAGGCTGGAGAGATGGCTTAGTGGTTCAGAGCACTGAATGCTCTTCCAGAGATCCTGACTTCAGTTCTCAGCAACCACATGCTGGCTCACAACCATCTGTAATGTGATCCAATGCCCCTTTCTAGCATGTCTGAAGAGAGTGACAGTGAACTCATATAAAATAAACAAACAAATAAATCTGTTTTTTTAAAAAACCTCTTTTCTGCATCATGAATGCACAGGGATAATTTTTAAAGCAAGGCCGATATGTTTTAATAATTTAGACTGAGAACACTAGAAGCATTGGTAAAATATTCTTATTTCCTTGTTTAAAAAAAAATCTCACCAGGAGTAGCTTGATCGGTGCCTGCGTTCAGAGCACTTTCTTTGCTTTGACACGTTGTCAGACCCTTTCTAAGCTTGGGTCCACTCCCAATACTTTGTGATTCAGCCCATCCAGACAATGTGAGACTGTCTCCCCACCTCTGCATTTTTGACTTAAGTCAATGTTGGGATGTCCTTTATGCCCTGCAAGGTGACATGCAGGATAGACAACAGTGAGATCAGAGTGGACATCTTTGGGGAAGCTGGTATTCTGTTTACTCTAACTGCTTAAACAGAGGACAGAGAAGTGAACACACTGTTTGTCCTTCCTTCTTCCTCCTGGTAGGACTGTGTTTCCACAGTCACCTTAGTCCATAAAGCAATCTACCTACACAGTAAAAATGGCGGAATGACAGAAGAGACTTACATTCTTGACAGCCTTGGAACCACCATGAACTCCAGGTTTACCTTCCTCTGCAGGGTTTAAAAATTATTATTATTATTATTATTTTCTCTCTTGTGTATGTATGCATGTGTGTATAAGATGTATGTGAGTGTGGGTGGGCACATTACTACCAGGGCACACATATGGAGATCAGAGTTTTGGGAGTCAGTTCTTTCCTTCAGCCTTTTTGAGGGGGAGGGGGGTGTCTCTGTGTTTTTGCCTTGTTGTGTATTCCTGTCTAACTGGTCTGTTTCGGGTGATTTTCCTATCTCCCAGCTCTCCGTAGGAATGCTGAGATTACAGATGCACACCATTGCATTCAGCTTTTTATGTGGGTTCCAGGATGGAATCCAGGTCACCAGGCTTGTAGGGCAAAGGGCTTTACCCAATGAGTGATCCTCCCAGATCGTGGAGTCCTTTTTACAAAAAGAAAAGGAAAACCTCCTTCCAGCCACTGTTTGTGGGCCAAGCCTGTTACTTCTGGTGGAAATAGTCAAGGTATACGAGTCATCGTTACTATCATATATGAAAACATAACCTGGTAACCTCTAAGTCATGTATTATCATATAAAAAGCCTTTAGAGAAACCTTTGATCTTCTTGCTGGGAGTGTAAGAAAATATGTACTGTGAATTCTCTCATCTTAATGAGTTTTAACTTTCTCAAATGCCACCCCCCCCCCCACTTCCCGGAAGTCCCCACTGTGTACCACAAACCTTCTGGATTGGTAGTCAATCCTATTTTTCCCTTCTGAGAAAAATTAAAGTAGGGAGCGATGCCACAGTTTTCCTGAGGCTGCACATTAAGACGGTTGGTTTTGTTAGGTCACTATGGTACAGGTCAGCAAAACTGTACTATTTCAGAGGTCATGTGACAGTAGCTTCCTAGAGTATCTTGCTAAAAAAGTCTTCAGGCTATGTCTAGATTCACAAAGAAAAGCACCAGAATTGAGGGTGATGCCTGATGTACTTAAAGGAGCAGAGAGCAAACATCTGAGCACAGGCCACTCCTGGACTAGTCTGGCTTTCTATAGTAAGCTCAGATATCAAGTTTGACAGTTTATTAAAGGTATCCAAGACTCTTGGTGATGGATATGTGCTAACGAAATTCAGAAGGCAGTGATTAATAAATCTTGAGCTGGAGCGATGGTTCAGCAGTTAGGAGCACTTCCTGTTCTTCCAAAGGAAACAAGATTGAGTCCCACAATTCATGGTGGGTGGCTCATGGCCAACTCTGGCTTCAGCTCCAGGGGATCTGAGCCCATTTTCTTGCCTCAGTGAGCACGTGCCCACTCATAGCGTACACACACAGTGCATAAATAGAAACTTAAAACCTTAAAAATAAATAAATAAACAAACCAGAAAGCCAGGTTTGGGGGAATAATTCAGTTTGTAAAGCATTTGCCACACAAGCCTGAAGACCTCCGTTTGACCCCCAAAACCCACACGAAAAGGCCAAATGAGGGGGCTGCAGAGATGGCTCAGCAGTCATGAGCACCTGCTCTCACAGAGGACTTGGGTTTGGTTCCCAACACCCATAGCCCAAAGTTCATAACTGACTGTAACTCAATGCCCTCTTTAGCCTCCCTGGGAACTTGCATATCTCTATCTCTACCTTAAAAATAAAATCAGATGTGCACTAGAGAGGACAAGTAGATCTTAGTGTTTACTGGCTAGCTATGCTGACCTACTTGAGACACTGCATTTTTTTTTTTTTTAAATGTATACAAGGCCTGAAGAACACATGAAATTGTTCCCTGGCTTTTGTGTGCATTTTCACACAGGCACACCCACCACAGACATACGTGCTTGAGTACACACACACACACACACACACACACACGAAGTAAAAATAAATATTAATCAGAAAGCCAGTACAGTGATCTAAGTTATGAACAAACATAACTGTGCACTTGTTATAACATGGGATCCCCTGTGGCATAATGAAAAAGTAGTTTTTTGAGTCAGGCATCTCTCCTTCTGCAGTGTGCCTCAGGCCTTGTAGCTACTTAGCCTCTTGGAGCACAGCTGATAAGGACGTTTACTTTGTGATCAGTGAAGAAAAAAAAAATGTCCTGATCAAATAACTGTGAAATCATGAAGACTGGGAGAGGGAGATGCTCCCATTGGTTCAGATTTTCATACGTTCTAGATTTTACACCCCCGCCCCCAATGGAAACATCTATTTTTCTAGAATTGGAAAACTGTTTTGTGGGGACACAGACCTAACAGATCTATCTCCTGGGTACTTTTTATGGCTTTTATTATTGAAACCCCTTCACAGTACAAACCGAACGACATTGAAATAAGAAGTGGTGGTTTGTGTTTCTGGACGCCCATAGCCTTGTTAAGAACTGGAAGAGATCCAGGCAGAGACGTCACATGCCTTTAATCCCAGCACATGGGAGGCAGAGGCAGGTGGATCTCTGTGAGTTCCAGGCCAGCCTGGTCTACAGAGTGAACTCCAGGACACCCAGGGCCACACAATGAAACCCTGTCTCAAAAAACAAAACAAAACAAACACACACACAAACAAAAACCTGGAAGAGAACATAACCAACAATTTTCTGCTGTTCACCTTCCATATAAAATGCCTTATTGACCAGTATTAACAGAAATAAAACACAAGTCATAACTGTGAACTACATAGGTTTGAATTTTCTAGTAGCCATGTGAAAAACAGGATTATCGTGTTTATTCTCATTCTCAGACAGTAGTTTTCATACTTAGTCCATGGCTTTTGGTCTCCCTGGCTGAGGACTGCTGTCTCAAAAAAGATGCTGGAGACCTGGCACTCACAAGCCTTAGATCTCTCTAGTCTGCCCTTACTCCTGGGTGGCAGAGAGTAGCTGCTCAGCCTGATATGGGTGGTTTTGTTTTGTGGGAGCACAGGTTTCTTTACAGCTACTGCTCTGCCTTAGATTCCCTAAAATGTTCCCCTGCAATCAGCAAAAATTTTAAGCATGGGTAAAAGACTAGACTTCTTTTGGGGGACATTTTTAAGCTATATTCACAGACCCCCTCACTAATTTTCTCTAAACCAGTAGCTTTTAAACTTGAGAATGCATCGGCAGCACCTGAGGGCTTATTAACACACAGGTCACTGGGCCACCTTCAGACTCTCAGATTCAGTAGGTCAGGGTGCAATGCAAGGGTTTGCATTAACCCCTTCCAAGCCATTGTGCTGCTGCTGACCAGGGTCACCCTGGAGAGTCACTGGGACACGGAATCCACTGGATGGGGAAAGGAGGACGGTCGAGATTAGAGAAGAGATGGACGCCGTCAGCTGAAAGACACCGGGTTCCATCTTACAGCTAAGCCGAACACTTCGGTTGTTGCTTTCCTCCAGAGGCAGTATCCTAGTGCGCTCCAGGATCCCCTCTTTCTATCTCCTGTGCTGGTCCCTTCTTCTATCCTTCAAAAGACTTGATTGCTTCTTTGTTATTTCATGGTTATAGTAATCCATTTTGCTTTTGTAATAAAGTACTGGAAACTAAGTACCTGTTAAGGAAAGAAATGGGGTTGGAGAGATGGCTCAGAGGTTAAGAGCACTGGCTGCTCTCTCAGAGGACCCAGGTTTGAATCCTAACACCCACATGGTGGCTTACAACCTTCTGCAACTCCATTTTCAGGGGCTCTGGCTGCCCCAAGCACCACTAGGCGCGCGTGCACACACACACACACACACACACACACACACACACACACAAGAGATCATGGCAAAACATTTAACTGGGGATTTGCCCACAGTTTCAGAGGCCAGTCTGTTATCATCATGGTGGGGAGCATGGGAATGAGCACGTTTGATGCTGGAGAAGTAGCTGAGAGCTACATCCTGATCCACAGGCAGAAGACAGTGAGAAACTGAGCATGGTATGGGGTTTTGAAACCTCAAATCCCACCCCCAGTGACATACTTCCTCCAACAGGGCCACGCCTCCTAATCCTTCTTAAATAGTGCCACTCCATAATAATTAAGCATTCAAATCTATGAGCCTATGGGGGCCATTCTTATTCAAACCACCACACAGACAAAACACCAATACACAGAAAATACAGTTAAATAAATATTTTTTTATTATTTAGTTCATAGATCCGGAAGTCCAAGAGAAGAGCACCAGAGTCCTGGTGAGGGTCCCCAAGGCTGTGTCACAACATAGAAGAGAAGGGGAAAAAGAGCTAGACTTGTGCAGTAAGGAACTTCCATCATGTGAACTTTGGGGCACACACTCTCATGGCATCTAAAACACAGCAGAGTCAAGCTTGGTGGTACATACCTGCAACCCCAGCACTCAGGAGGCAGAAGCAGGAGGGTCTTGAGTTTGAGTATATATTTATGCAGGCTGGGCTACATCAGGAGACTGTCTCAAAACAAAAACAATAGTCAATTGTAAAATGCTTGCTAATCAAGCCTGAGGACACAAGTTCAAGTCCACTGCACCCAGGTGAGAGCCTAACACAGTAGTTTGTCTATAACCTGCACCACATGGAGAAGCAGAGAGGCAACTCCTCCCCCCCCACCCCCCCCCCCCGTCGGAGCTCATACATAGGTCAGTCAGCTTATCTGAATTGATGAAATCAAGGTTCAGTGAGAGATCCTATCTCAAAAACACAAGATAGAGAGTGATCAAGGAAGAGACACGGCATTGACCTCTGTCCTCCAAACACACCTGTGCGTGCACACACACACACACACCCCACAGAATAAATAGCTAATGCATTCCTTTACTTCTGTCAAGGTATCTTTGGCATAGATTCCTAGCAGGAAAACTATAAAAACAAGGGATAATAACTTTTATAATTCAGCTCCGGGTTACAGAAGCTTTGGTTTTAAACTGCCCTGTGTTTGTGGAGATCGTGTCTTTCGTTCGGAGCGTGTGTTACACACTGATGCTCCTGTATGTAATACGTTCCACTGCTATCCTACTTCGTTGACACAAGCAGTTATGGCGTAGCTAGAGACAGACAGACATAGTTGAAAGGCAAACACAGTTTTAGGAGGTGGATGCAAACAAGCACAGGTTACAGCCCATGCTCGGCACCCTGTGTATTCAAACACAGGCAGCAATGAGCATTACAGCACATTCTGACACTGGACAAGTTATGGAGTCCTTGGTTCTTCACTTTCTTCTTTCTGTACATTCTGGACAATTAAATATTTTTCCTAATGTTCCTAGAAATAATCTTTATTTCGTGTCGTGGAATTATGTGACGTTAGGCCTGTCGGAGTCTTAGGAACTTTCTAATCTGTATCCAGTGTAGAAACTGAAGTCTGTTAAGATTAAGCGATTTTTCTACGCCCACATCTTATTGCTAGTAGGGCTGAATCTAAGTTTTGCCCCTTTAGACTAGTTTCATCATACTGTCACATTTCCATTACTCATAATGGGACTTTCTCAACCCGCCAGAGGTACGAATAATGACATGAGACTTTTATTATAGTTTAAAGCTTAGGCCTTTTGCTAGGGCAGTCTCTCAGCTAGTTTATCTAACTTAACCTGACTATCTGGTCTACAACCCACCTCGTGGCTAGCTTTATGCCACTCTGCTCTGCTGCAGTCTGTGTCTGTTCCCTCCATGTTGGCTCTCAATTCTCCTGTGTCTGCTTTCTTCTCCCAGGGTCTGTCTCTCTCTGTCTCTCTGTCTCTGTCTGTCTCTGTCTCTGTCTCTCCCTTAAGTTCTGCCCCCTACTTCCTGCCCAGCTATTGGCCATCTTTATTACATCTTTATTATTTATTTATTTATTTATTTTTTTTATAAATTTTATATATTATTTATTTATTAGATCTTTATTACAACCAATCAGCAGTGAGACAATCTCATATACAATTCTAGCTTGCCTCTAGGCGTAGAGGGCTGTCTGACATTCAAGTTATCAGAGCAGGTGTGGAAGTACAAATATTTACAAATGTAGGGCCAGTGATGGACCCATAGAAATGACAGTACCAGTATCCTACCAGCACTTAGTTCTGGTCCACACAGAAGTAACAATTGAAAATACAGAGCGACACACCTTCACACAGTGTAAAAAAGGTTATCCAGACCTTTACTGAACATTTTTTGTTATTATTTAAAATTTATATCTTTGTGTGTATGGATGATGTGCAATAGAAAACTGGAGGAAGTACCTCACACCTGCAGAGGTCAGAGCCAACCTCGAGCGTCAGTCCTTGTCTTTCTGCCTGTTTGGAACAAGGTCTTTTATTACTTTAGGTCTTTGTGAGGTAGCTGGTTTGGGAGGGTCCAGAGCTTCTCCTCTGTCTGCCATCCATCTCCCAGGGCTAATGCTGGGATTACGGATACAAGTTGCCACATCTGGCTTTTCGTGAATGCTAGAGATGGGAACTCAGATATTCACCCTTGCACAACAAACGCTTACCCACTGGATCATCTCCCTGGCTGGTCCCCTGTCATTTACTTTAAATGGCTGTACACATTATCTTCTAGTTAGCTCATAGATTCCTGAGGTTGTGCTAATAATTTGTTTCTCAGAAGTGCTGTCCAAACACAAATGTTTATTCACTGAAGGATTGGTCACCATGGCACCTGGCACCTTCTCTGCTGGACTCACCTCCTACCTTTGCTGTTACCTTGTACTCCTTCATCGAAGGTTTCGGAACTGGGTTTGTTGTCTTTCTCTCCACTGTGATCTGCTATTCGTCATGACTTCAACAAGTGCTAAGTGGGCTCACTGACGTTTTGCTCACTCCATTTCCTGATGTTGTCACCTCGGATGTTCCTTCTTCTCCACTTCACCCCGGCTATCCATTCCCACTTTCTTACAGCACGACCTGAAATCACCGGAAGCATTTCATTAGGAGTATTTCCTTCCTGCCTGCTTTATTTATTCTTACGATCTCCACCCAAACCTTTCTGTGATACCACCGGGACCTGGATCTTTGCGTCCATTTTTCCCTGACCTTCCTCTCTCCGCTCCTCTCTATGCAGCCTACAGTCTATGGCCTATCACAGCAATTATTCCCTTCTGTCTACCCACAGAACCCTTACTGGCACCTTCCTTTATCATGTGTGCGGGTAAAACCATTGATCCTAGGGGGCAGGAGAGATGTCTCAGTGGTGAAGACAGGTACTGGTCTTTAAAAGGACCTGAATTTGGTTCCTAGCACCCTGGTCAGACAGACAGCCCACGGCTGTCACTCCAGCTCCATGGGCATCCAGCACCCTCTTCTGTTCTCCTTGGGCACTGGACACATTTCCCTGCTGTCCTTCGAAGTAAGTGCCCCTGGGAAAGTGCTCTGTTTCCCCTCTGTTCACTTGTTCCTCCTTCTCTTCGAGCTTTCTCCATCTCTCACTTGTAATATTTTCCCTGATACTTACGGTTGTCATCAATCTCTGTGGCTTGATTCAGTGGCCGAGTCTCACTCTTTCTGGGGTGCTGGGGATTGAACCCAGGACCTTGTGCTTGTTCAGCATGTGCTCCACCGTGAGCTGCATCCTCAGCTGACGTTTCTGTTTTGTTGAGAGTGCTGGCTCTTCTCTGTATTGAGGACACATCCCACTGTCTTTATCTCAATATTTTCTGTTATGTCAGTTGATTTTTGAGATAGTAAATTCACCTTGCATTCCCTCAATAAATTCTACTTGGTTACAGCATGTAGTTGCTTTAGGTTGGTGGTTTCATTTTGATAATATTTGGAAAACTCTTTCCACATCTTTACTCTTGAGAAGTATTGGTGTATAATAAATTGTCTTGTTATATCCTCTGGCTTGGATAGAGAGGCGATCCTAGCCTCATAAAATAAATTAGGAAATGTCCCATTTTCTGAAATAGTTTATGAAGGATTGTCATTACTTCTTTTTAAAATATTTTACAGATTTCAGCACTAAAGTCATCTGGTGTTGGCTTTTCTTCACAACGAGATTTTGAATCATTAATTGATATCTTTTCTCCTTATAAATGTACTCAAATATTTGGCTTCTTCCTGTGTGTATGTAGCAATTTACACAATTCTATAAATTTGTCCGTTTCTTTCAAGTTGGTCAATTTGTTACCATTTATCTATTCATAACACTTTGTAATACTTTTAAGGTGTGTAGAGTTGACAGCACTATCCTTGTGTTCATTCTTGATTTTAATGATTGGTGCCATTTCTCTTTGGTTTTATTTTTGCTTTTTTTTTTTTTTGCTGTTTTTGTTGTTGTTGTTGATTTTGGTCTAGTGAACTGCATTTTACACACACACACACACACACACACACACACACACAGTCTTTGGAGTTTAATTTTATGTATCTGCTGTCTCTCTGCTACAGAACGTATTGCTTCATTTGTTCTCTTTGCTCTTTGAGCTCCTGCCCCAGCACTCTGGTTGGTCCCTTACAGGAGAGGGGGAGGTTCTTGACCTACGACCTTTCTTCTCTTCTGACACAGGGATTTCCAGTTTCACATGCCCTCCAGGCATTGCTTCAGCTCGAAGCACACATGCTGCTGTGTTGAGTTTGTATTCACCCTAATTATTCCTCCTTGTGACTTCTTCCATCATGGGTTACTTAGATGTGTTTTACATTTCCAAATACTTGGGAGTTTCCCCAGATTTCTTTCTCTCACTTAATCCCATTGTAATCCGAGGATGTTCTTTATGTAATGTGCTCCTCTTTATTTTATTGAGATTTATTTTGGGATCTAACATATGGTCTATCCTGGAGGATTTTCTATGTCCTTTTGAAATGATGTGTTGAATCTTTGGTGAAATGTTCTATAAATATCAACTGAATTGATAGTGCTGTCAGTCTCAGAATCCTTAACTGTCTGATGAATTGGGAATGGAGTACTGAAATCACACCTTTTAATACAAATTTTACTTTTGTATATTTAAAATCTAAAAGATAATAAATAATAAAATAATACATTATATTGTATTGGAGATACACCTATATAATAAAATATAATGAAGAAAACTGGCACACCCATCACCTCACATAAGGATCTTTTTGTGGCAAAAGCAGCTACAACACTCATTTAGGAGAAGGTCTGAACACATGCATCCTTATTAACTATGGCACACTCACTTTTTAGACATTTTCTCTTTTACATGCATTGACTAACTTCTCCCATTTTCTCCTCCTCCCTGGCTCAGGTGGGTAATGCTTTATTATCTATGTCTATATATTTGGCTGAGTTTTGTTGTTTGTATGTATGTTTTTTAGACTCCATATGAAAGTGAAATCATGAAATACTTTTCTGTGTCTGGCTTATTTTTTTAAGTTCATCCATTGCAAAGAGTAGAATCTTCTGCTCAAACTGGTGATGATGATGATGGTCCGTGGTGGTTTGTGTGCGCGCGCGTGTGCTTCTGTGTGCACATGCATGTTGGAGGTCAGAGAAATTAAGTCTTCTTCAATCACTCTGGACCTTATTTCTTGAGACAGGGTCTCTCACTGAACCCAGAACTCACTGATTTGGCTAGTCTGGGATCTTCCTGTCTCTGTGATTATAGGTGTGCCCTATTGTGTCAGGTTTTTTACTTTTTAAACTTGAATGCTGTCTTAGTTAGGGTTTTACTGCTGTGAACAGACACCATGACCAAGGCAACTCTTATAAAAACAACATTTAAGTGGGGCTGGCTTACAGGTTCAGAGGTTCAGTCCATTATCATCAAGGTGGGAACATGGCAGCATTCTGGCAGACATGGTGCAGGAGGAGCTGAGAGTTCTACATCTTCATCCAAAGGCAAACAGGAGAAGACTAGCTTCCAGGCAGCTAGGAAGAGGGTCTTAAAGCCCATGCCTACAGTGACACACCTACTCCAAGGCTACACCTCCAAATAGTCCCACTCCCTGGGGCAAGCATATTCAAACCACCACAAACGCATAGGAGCGTGAACTCAAGTCCTTCCTCCTTCCCAGAAAGCACATTATTAACAGTGATCTCCCAGCCTCATTACTGATAAAAACAACTAAAAACAACAAACAAACAACAATAAACACAGTTACATTGTGGCTAGTACATAATCCTTTTAAATTTAGACATTAGCTCTTTATCAGATATATAGTTTGCCTATCTTCCCATATGTCCATAGGTCATGTTTTTGTTGTCTTCTTTAGCACAAAGAAACTTACCAGTTGGGTGCGGTCCCATTCATTTCTGCTTGTGCATTTATTTCATTTTGTAGAATGAACTTTTGGATGGGATGTCTACATCATTGCCAAGGCCTAGGGGTTTCTCTTGTTTTCACCTAATGGTTTATGGTTTCAGGTCTTTTCACTATTTTGAGTTGATTTTTATATGTAGTATAAGACGGGACCAATTTCATTAATTTGGTTATGGAAACACACTTTCCTATTACTTATGAAGGTCATCTGTTCCTATTGTGTTAAAAGTATCAAGTGTCCAGTGTATCAAGACTGGTCATATATCTTTAGATTTATTTCTGAGTCCTTTCCTCTGTTCCATCGGCCTAGAACTGTCTTTATGCTAGTGCCAAACTGCTTTGATTATGATAGCTTTATAATATAACTTTAAATCAGTACATGTGAGGCCTTGAATGATATTTTCCTTCTTCACAACCGCGACTTCACAATCACGACTATTTAGGATTGTTTTGGTACCATAAAAATTTAGAATTTCAAAAACAATCTCTGATGTGTCTTTGGAATTTTGATAAGGATTGTACTGAATCTGTCGATTGCTTAGGATAGCATGGATGTTTTTGACAATATTAATTTATGTGATCCATGGGCATGGGCTTTCCATTTATTTGTGCCTTTAATTTCTTAATTCAACATTTAATAGTTTGTAGTGTACAACTCTTTCATTCCTTTGGTCAAATTTATTCTATAGGATTAATTTAGTTATTTTTAGTTATGTGTAGGTGTGTGAGTCTGCATGTGGGTATGTACAAGTGCTGGTTGGAATTACAGAAAGTTATTAGCCAACTTGACTGATGTGGGTGCTGGGAAATGAACTCGGGTCCTCAAGAAGAGCAGGAAGTGAGCTAACATTGGAGCCATCTTTCCAGCCTCACTGGATACATTGATATCTATCATAGGTGATATTGTCTTGTTATGAAATCCCCCTCTCACTATTCATTTGTGTGCATGTACACATGTGTGCTTGTGTATAGTGTGTGTGTGTGTGTGTGTGAGAGAGAGAGAGAGAGAGAGAGAGAGAGAGAGAGAGAGAGAATGTGTGTGTGTGTGTCTGTGTGTGTAGGGGCCAGTACAAGGCATCCAGTGTCATCTTCTGCCACTCTGTCCTTTTCTCTTTCTTTGTTTCTTTGTTTCTTTGTTTCTTTCTTTCTTTCTTTTTTTTTTTTTTTTTGAGGTATTGTCTCCCTGAACCGATAACCTTTTGTTTTTTGGCTAGGCTGGAAGGCAGCAAGCCCCTTTAGCATCCTCCTCCTTGAAGCTGAGGCTCTAGCATGCCTTGTCAGGAGCCATTTTGCCTGCTTCTGTGAAAGTCTGCTTGCCAGGCAGAGTCGGGATGGGTCAGGTTCTGTTGGCAGATTTCCTGGCCTACTGAGGCATGGAAGGATAAGAGGAGATACACTTGAGGCTCAAGGCGAGGGGCTAAAGGTTCCATTTACCTTGGAGGGAGGCCTCTGGATGATCACATTCTGTTAGCTTGTAGCTTTGCTTCCCCCAGTACTGTGGGGTATAATGAGGCTAGGGAAAATAAACCGGAGGCCACAGCAGCATTCACTGGCAGTCCTCCCAAATCTATCTCTTGTCTTTGTATCTTTTTTCTATCTTTCCTAAAATCATGCTCAGAGATTATTCAACTTGTGCTGGCTGGCTCTTGCATAGGTGGTGCCTAGCATGGGGCTCTGAGAGTTAGGGAACAAGTGAAGGACACCACGGAGAAAGTGAGTGCTTGGAAAAAGAAAAAGTAGCTTGGAAAATGGGAGCCAGGTGGTGCATATCTGTAGTCCTAGTTATTCTGGGGGCTGAGACAGGAGGATCGCTTGAGTTCAGGAGTTCTGGGTTGTAGTGCACTATGCTGATTGGGTGTCTGAACTAAGTTCTGCTCCAATATGGAGACCTCTTGGGGGCAGGGGATTGGGGACCACCAACTTGCTCAAGGAGGTGTGAACTGGCCCAGGTCTGAAATGGAGCAGGTCAAAACTTCCGAGCTGATTAGTAGTGGGATTGTGCCTGTGAATAGCCACTGCACTCCAACCTGGGCAACATAGCAAGATCTGTGGTGGATCTTGCACTGCGATCACCACTTCCTAAATCTCTTTATCTCCTTCCTTAGTATCTTTCTGACAATCTGGCTCATAGTGCAGTTGCCTCTGTTCCTTTAGATCTGTGAAGCTCCTTATATAATTCATATCACATCTTTCTATTTTGCATAGTTGAGAAACTATATAGTTTTGAACTCATGTTTTCAGAGTTTTTCCCCACAGCCTTCAGGGCTGTTCTGCAGGTCTCAGTGTTTACCATTTTGCTGAGACATAGACACACTCTCAACTCCTATACTAATGCTGTCTCTAATTATGGTGGAGTCATTAACCTTGGCAGGGAGAACATTTCCTGCTGACCTTGACAGAGAGAATATTTCCAGAAGGAGGAACATGAAGTAAAATAAATTTATATATATATGCCCTATTCTTATAGCAACTACAGGCATTCATAGAGGCCCACACCCCGCTGGCTCTGTTCCAGGGGTGGGAACCATGTTACACCATCCCTGCAATAGCCAAGCTGGAGTCGGCACTACCCATAACTATTATTTTTTTTTTTTAAGTTGAGTCTGAATGTGAATGGATACGTCACATTTTATAGATAGGTGTAACCCATTAATATTTATGGTTAGGGTTAGGATTAGGTTCAGGTTAGGGTTAGACTAATTATATACTTGAACTTCTTTCCATTATAAAGTTAAATATTTGTCATGATGTTAATTTGTCTCCCCTCCTCCCTCGTGCCAGGCTTCTCTGTCTTTCTCTTTCTCTCTCTCCTCTTGATTTATTAATTAAGTTTTCTTTAGAACATGTTTGTCCTTTATAGATTTGGAAGTTACATATTTTGTTTTCCTAATTTTGGTATCTCCAAATGTTACACATTCATGTTAGTAACAGTTTATTATATTCAAGATCGTCATATATTTTAAATATTCCTTCTATTGTAAGATAACTTCTTGGTTAGAAATCCCACCTCTCTGAATTCAGAATTCTCATTTTCTGCTTCTCTTGCAGCTAGCATTAGGCCTATCAGTCTTTGCAAACCAGATAGACTAATGGAAATGTGAAAAATGGGCGTACACAAGCTTTGTACACAGCATCCATTTTGATGGATTAAAGGTTAGATAATTTCTGGCAGAAAATTATTACTGAAGTTGAAAGCTGAGGAAAATGAAGCAAAGCTGAGCTCCTGGTACTTGGTACTTGATGGAATCAGTAGCAGTGCATCAGGCCAGTTCTCCTGTGCATCAGGCCAGTTCCCCTGTGTGGCTTATGACTTTTATTCTCAAAAGCCCAGCTTTGTTTTTTGTAGCTCTCCCAATGACTCTCAACTGTTCTCATTTTACAAAACCCCCTGAAGCTTCTCTCCCTAAATAAGGAGCTTAATGTAGATAACTTGTCAGTTTAAAGTCAGTGAATACTTCAATTCTGAGTAAGCCCAGAACATTTTAACTCTGAACTCTCTACTAGTATAATCTATCTTATTCTAAGGGCTAGTAGTTTAATTGCATCTAGTTTTCAATTTCTAAAACATCAGAATCTATCTAATCTATCTATCTATCTATCCATCCATTCTACAGCTTTAGATAGACTAAAATATTTGCTAATTCATTCATTTATTCTTTCATCTCTAACTTCATCTCATTTCTTTCTTGGGATTTAACCTCTTATTTCCTTGCTAAACTATATTCTTAAGGATTTCTTCCTTCCTTTTACAGATACAGCTTATAACCTAGGCTAGCCCTGACTCCATATGAAGCTGAGAATGAGCCACTGAAGATAATCTTCGTGTCTCTACATCCCAACGGTTGGGATTTTAGATATTCACCACCACACCTAGTTTGTAAATTGCTGGGAATGGAACCCAGGACCTTGTGCACACTAGGCAAGCATTCTGCCAATTGAGCTACATCAACAGCCTAGGATTTCTTTCAAGGAGCATCTATTTGAATTTAAAAACGTGTTTACCCTTTTACTTGAACTATAGTTTAACTAAGCAAGGCAATGGTGGGGTGCACCTTTAACCCGAGCACCCAGGAGGCAGAGACATGCAGATCTCTGAGTTCAAAGCTTGCCTGGTCTAGAGTCCCAGGACTGTTTATCGAGCTACACAGGGAAACCCTGTCTCAACAAAACAAAACAAAACAAAACAAACAAAAAACAAAAGGAAGAAAGGATAGTAGATAAACAGATAAACTAGTTTTTCAGTTATGAAGTCACAACATTTCAGAGACCCTTTTCATCATCTTCATTGTTGCTGATATATCTGCTGACAAATTGACTGCCATTCCTTTTAGGTAAATCTGGCTTTCTTCAGTGTGAAGTTTAACATCTTTGTATTCTGCTTGGTTTTCTAGATCTTACCTTACCTCCAGGCTTCATTTTTAAATTTATTCCTATGGGGACTCCATTTCTTACTATATAATTCATGGTGTTTTTCAAGTCTGACAAACTCAGGCACTATCTTTATGTGTATTGCCTTCTGGTCAGTCTCTACATTCTCCACCTCCTAAACGCCTTTATATAAACATTGGCTCTTGTCACATCTCCCACAGCTCTGAACTCACCATTGCTGCTTTGACAGTCTATTATTTACATCTTATTGGTAGTTCCAATTCTTCAAGGAAAAAAAAAATCATTTTTATGCAGTAGGGATTACCCGGCTCAAAAGAACCCCTTATAGTTGTCTATTTCCTAACACAAAAGTTGCTTTTCTGGTTTTTAAGGGCATTATGCATCAGGTCCTGCCAGTGGTAAGGTGGGTGACCCTGAGCACAGTTAGCTCCTTTAGGTAGCAATATAAAAAGGTCAATGAAAATAACACTAGGTAAGGAATATAAGAAGGTACTGAGTGTCCTACCATGTAGTAGATTAGGAAGTAAAATCTTGTGTAGTGCTTAGCTTTCAGTAACTTCCCTGGTGATTGTATCTGTGCTATTTATTTTGGACACAAGTTCTGATGGAGACTGTCATCAGTTCTCAGACTTGGCAGTACTGAAGGCCTGAGGCATGGGCACATGGATTAACCACATAGTCAGTCTTTGAGTCTTCTAAGGACTCCTGACTGTTTTTTATGACTAAAAAGTACTTGATGAGTGAACAGGGCTGCTGGGGAGTATCAGTGGTATACAGAAAAGACACACGTAAGACCTGGGAGATGCACAGCATGAGGACCCAAGCCTGGGTTCCAGATCCTGATGGGCAGACAGTTTAGCCAAAACAGAGAGCTCCATGTTCACTGAGAGACACTGTTTGAAGAAAAAAAAAGTGATTGAGGAAGACATCCTGTCAGGCCTCCACAAGGTTGCAAGGATGCACACAAGTACACATTCATAAAACACACGGAGGGAGGAGGAAGAAGGAGGAGGAAGAGAGAGAGAGATTTTATTGACATCATTTTAGTATTTGGCCCAATCGGTTATGTGTATGATGTAGGTAGTACTTTCCAGGAATACAGATCGATCTACCTATCTATCTATCTATCTATCTATCTATCTATCTATGAATGACAGGGTCTCACTATGTAGCCTCCTGGCTAGCCCAGCTGGAAATTGCTATGTTGATCAGGATGGCCTCAAACTCACAGAGATCTACCTGCCTATTACTCCCAAGTGCTAGGACAAAAGGAATATGCTGCCACACCTGGCTGAGCCCTTTAAAATTTTAACAGATGCAGGAATAATAATACATTTTGATGTTAATTATAACTTAAACACAAATATTTTCAATTTATTGTTTAATTATATAGAAGTTTTATTTCTATTTTTTTTCCAGAACGAATAGTTGTTACTATCTCAGCAGCTATGGAAATATAGTTGCTAAAATACTAATATTGAATTTGAATGGTCCTTAAGAATTCCCAGTTTTTCATATTATTATTTTGCTTGACTGTGTGATATGAGTAGGCTGGGTAATATTAGGCTTAACCTTTCTTTCTTTCTAATAAACGTAAGGCACACAAAACGTTAAAGTGTTCAAGATGGAGGAAGGTGAGCCCACTAGGACTGAAGCAATCTTTGCAGCACGATCACACCCTCTCTAATGCAGAGATGGAATGCTGTAAAATACTTTCATCAATTACTCTCCATTAGAAATTTTTATCACCTCAATCCTAATATGCTGAAATACACATTTGGTCCAGTATTTCAACCCATACCCTAAACCACTTGTATGCTCCCCAAAGTCAGTCTGTGCTGTGTTCCTAATCAAGACCTGTTGTGCTTTTAAATTCTAGAACTTTAACCCAGAGGAAAGCTTACTAAAGATGGGTGTTTGTTCAGTTGTATTAATTGCTGAGTCAACATCCAGTGTCAAACAGGAATATGTAAATCTTTCATCCTCAAGGAAGGTAAAACTGGATTGGCTATAGCACATGGACAATTATAATCACAAACTATTGTAGTAATGTCGTCACAACACCTTTGTTTTGGAGAAGTCAAAGGCTTTCATACAGCTAACTCATTCACCTTCAGTGCACTGATAAAGAGACATGGGGTGACAGAATCCTCATTTCATTGGCCAGTGTTGATGCAGAAGGGAATTAGGTACTGAAGAAAATGCAAAGCAAGAACCACCCCCCCCCCCCCCCCCCCGGGCTAAGCCTCTTCCATTAGCTATGAGAATTCCTCCATTTTAAAGTAGCAAGTACCATCCATGGTAAAAAATGTAATTTTAGAAAAGGGATTGTTTCAGCAGAATTATGGCATAGTTATGTTAAGAGATATCAGAAGGCTCTTAGTGCATTTTATCTTGCACTTTGATATTTTCTGGTCTTATGGGGCTAAAGAGTTGTTTTTAATAGCACCATTATAATAAACTGACAGTCCTGGCACAGATCCCCATTTTTCTAGACTGCCATTAGACTCAAATCGATTCTCTAAATAAAGTCTGTCCCAAGAGACACACCAGTGCAGGGAAAAGATGAGGTTTGTTTTTGTTTTTTAAACAGAAAGCCTAATATCTCACGTTTGTGTTCTAGCCATCTATACCTTTTATTAATCAGGGGCTGGAGCCGCCCAGGCAGACAGACACAGGAGAACAACAATCTTCTCCCACACAAGCCTGGAATGGTAACAGTGTGCGGCTGCCTAAGAAAGAAAAGCCTTTTCTGAGCTGTGGGTTGGCGTGGGTGTGTGTGCCAGGGCGAGGGAGTCATTCCTCTTCTCCATCCAAGGATGCTATTTATTGGAAATCTTGCACATCTTTTTGAAAAAATTGATTTCTCTCGAGTGGGAGGCAAAACCCTTTTGATGATAAGGAAGAAAGGGGGTAAAAAAAACCCACATGCAAGATTGAAAGGGGCGCTTTGGAGAGAAATGCTCGGCGGTCACAACCTATTCAGGCTATGAAGACCACGCCCTTCAGTCCCGCGTGCCAGTAGTCCCCCGGTGACCACGTCTCCCCCAAAGCCGCGGAGGCATTCTCACTCTCTCTCCACGTGCGAGTCCGGTTCCTCGCTGCCCTCGCTACTCTGATGGAAGCAGCAGCATCCCGAGGTCTCCCTCGCTCGCAGAGGCTCCGGCTGCCTTCTCCGCACCTGACTGAGCTGAGCTTGTGCACGCCACCTCCACGTGCCATCCCGGGCCGTTACCCTGTACCCAGTTTCTGTACCTCCCCACCTCCAGCCCCGGCTCCTCCCATCGCGCCCGGGGCGCGCGCCCAGACGCCCGGCCACCTGGCCCGCCCGCTCCGCGCGCCGCCGCTTCCTGTGCCCCGCCCCTCCCTCGGCGGGGAGGCGTGGCCTGGGCGCGAGCGAGCGCGGCGGCGTGGCCTATGGGCGCTCGGCTTACTCTGGCCTCTCCCCCGCGCGGCCGCCAATCGCGGCGGGCGGTGGTGGTAATATTGTGGAGTGGAGTTTGGATGCCGCCGCGGCCGCGGGCTGGAGCGGCGCGGCGGCGGGGGCTGCCGGGGTATTTCGGGAAGGGGGTGTGAGGCGGCGGCGAAGGCGGCGGCTGCGTGTGGGAGGTGGCTGAGAGAGAGAGGGAGAGAGGGAGAGAAAGGACGGAAGAAAGAGGGCGGGAGTCCTCGGTGGAGGAGGCGGGACCGGCGGGGCTCTTCGCGGCGGCGGCGGGCGGCTGGGGAGGCGGCGCCGCCCCCTGCCCGCGCTCTCTTCAACGTAGCCGGCCACCTACCCGCCGGGCGCGGGTAGTGGCCGAACGGCGGCGACCGCCATGGCGTTCCTCAAACTCCGCGACCAGGTAGGTGAGGGGCGGCGGGGCGGGATCGCGCCACCGGGGAGCCGGAGGAGGGTGAACCAGCGGCGTGGGCCGCCCCGGTGCCTGCTCGGCGCTGTGGCAGCTAGGGAAGAGGGTGTCCCGGGCCAGGAGCGGTGCGGGCCGTCCGCCTGTCAGTGCAACCCCAGCTCAGAGAAACCCACGTGCCGCCGGGGGATCGCGGCCGCCGCCACAGGGGCGGGTTCCGCGCTCGCCGCCCTCGCGTCCGGCGCGCTACCGGGTAGGCGCCTCCTCTTTCCTGCCAGGTGAGGCTCGGGCCTAACAGGTGGCTTTGCGGTGCGGAGTAGGAGCGTGGCTGGCGGCGGCCGTGACCCGGGGTCACGACCTTGCTCTCGGGCTCGCTTCGTGGGGTGGTTCACGGTCCACCCCACTGTCTCTGCGGAGAGGTGGTGGCGGAAGAAAGCAAACCCACCAGTCCCGATTGATTCTACTGGAGACTAGTTGTTACGGTGCATGTCCCCAGACTCGTTTTCTCTTGGCATGTTCTGCACCATCTTGGTTTAGTTTTCTTGACTTAAGAGCTTGTCAAAGAACACCTGAAGTGCACCAAAGACTGACACTGTGGGCTGGGAAAAATAACTCTGTATCTACCAATGAAATCGCAACTATGTCTGAATGAACGCTTGTTACCCTTAAAAAGGTGAGAAGGTGAATCATAAGACTTTCGAGAGATGCAGACGCTCCCCAATGTTTGTCTCTTAAGGAAAAGGGAAATTAACGCGTGGAATTTACAGAGTCGTGGGAACCTCAGAGTCAATGCTGAGTACCTACTTTGCCATTGTTTTTCTGAATAGGAGATACTGAACAGATTTGAAGGGAAAGTTACTTGCATGGATTGGGAAACCATTCAGAAAGTGGGCACAGGCTTAAACAAAAACCCATAGGGAAAAACTTAATATGTTTTATATCATTTTCTACCAAATAAAACTTAAGTTCTGAATCTAGCTAATGTTAATTCTCATTTCCAAAGTGAATATTCTATTTAGGTTGAATGCTGGCTTTGCTTGTCATTTGGTATCAGCAGAATTTTAGCTGATATTAACACTAGGTCATGATACTTTGAAAAACTCTGGTTGATAAGTTTGTATTTCAAATTATGTGAATAACATGTTCTGTTAGCTATATATAGAATCTTTAAGTTGATTAAAATTAAGAAAGCACAATTTCTTAGTTGTGCTAGTCACTTTTCAAAAGTGCTCACTAGCCACAGGTAGGCTGGGTTACTGTATTAAATACAGCAAAATCTTTCATTGCACAAAGTTCTGTCAGGAAAAAAACCCTGTCAATCACAAGCAGAGTTCAAGCCTAAATCATCTAATTCTTACATAGTTAAGACCATGAAACTCAAGGCCTAGATTTCCCACTGGTCTTTATTACTCTAGTAGCACTTTGTACCTGCATATTTGGTTCTAATCCGTCCTTCACTTTTGGAAATGTATTTGTGACTCGATCATTGTGTGTGTTAGGGATTTGGTAGGCTACTAGAAGATTTTAGGTTATGAAAACCATGAATAGAAAATAAAAATCCATTTGCATCTTTGCATTCGAGTGTTCAGTGACTACAGTTTTGAAGCAGTCATAACACTGATTCAGTTTTATGTAATATTTGTTAATACTCAGTGGTGATATTGATCTGTAAAATGTCACCTGTAAACTTGAGAATACTTGAGTAAGTTAATGAGATGACCTTGCTGGGGAAGATTTACTGGATTACTAAATAATTGGCTCATCTAGTTCTTTTGAAAGACGAAGAACTGAGCTGTTTTGCCTAATTTACAGGGAATTGCATTTTTATTTTTTTTTTTTAAAGAAAGCAGTTTATGTATTGATAAGTTACAAGACATTAGATGTGATGATAGAAATGAAGTGGAATGCAATAGTTTAATGTTTTCCATTTGTAGGGAAAGCACATCAGGTGGACAAAGTAGTTTTTGGAGGAAGAATGAGAAGATCTGGATATGTACTCAGGATTTTAAACCTGGAAGGTAGTTGATACTGCTTTTAACTCAACAGTTTTATATACGTTTGAGATAGGAAGTAGTATAATTTTTTTTAACCTTGCAAAGAATAGTAAAAAGCAGCTAAACATGAATAAGAATTTTCTTCAGCATTTAAATGTGAAAATGGTTCTCTGTTGTAAAGGTATAAAATCAGAGATGAAGCGATGACGCCATCAGTAACGAGCTTACCACCTACATAAGCATGAGGATCTGAGTTTGATTCTCAAAACTCAGTCAAAACAAAACAAAAAACTGGGCACAATGGCACATGCTTGTAATCTCAGCACTGGGGAGGCAGAGACAGGTAAATCCCTGGGGTTTCCTAACCAACCACTGCCTAGCCTACTTACTTTACTCCTGAGGAATGATGCTGGAGATTGACTTCTGGCCTCCACATGCACATATGCACCCACAGGAACACAAACACATATGCATATAAGATACACAGTGAAGACAGATATAAAAGCAGTAAGCAAATAAAGCAAATTGTCTTCATTCATTCTGTAATCAGAATATGACAGCATGTAATTAAGAGGATAAGAATTACTGAATTACTTTCTGCCTATGAGTAGATGAAAATATTTTTTAATTTGTTAATAAAATGAAACGTTTGTTTTCTGTTGATAGCAGTAGACGTGAACCTTTTTCCTGCATTCCTTCACTTTGGCTTATATAACCTTCATCTGTAACCTGGG
The DNA here is from genome assembly GCA_019843965.1 of Rhynchomys soricoides. Classification (NCBI taxonomy): domain Eukaryota; kingdom Metazoa; phylum Chordata; class Mammalia; order Rodentia; family Muridae; genus Rhynchomys; species Rhynchomys soricoides. The sequence continues at coordinate 2,824,201 of JADRCH010000092.1, forward strand.
CAGGATTTTCTCCCCTGAGGTTATTGCCTTAGGGAATGAAAATTATTCATATATGGTTACATTTTAAATCATAAGCATTATGTTCTGCTAAGAAAGATTGTTGGTCTTTGTTTAGGTTTCTCATTTAGAAGCTAAATAGCAACTGACACTTGATTCACTATATAGAAAATGGTGGGGATTGCTGGAGATCATAACCTGAGTGTCAGGCGTGTTAGTCGCTGCTCAGCCCAAGCCTTTGTTGTTATGCAGGTGTGTCTAGTATTTCTGGAATTCTATTTTCCTTTAGGATACCAGAAGTCCAGATTGTTAGGGAAAATCTATTTATAAATGTTAGTAAATTGGTAACTACCAGTGACAACAGTGAATACTCAGGTTATAAAAGAGAACTAGTATGAAACTAGTTTGTAACTGCTAATTCAGACGAGTTGGAGAAAAACTCCAAAAATTAAACCTAGTGTTCTTTAACAAAAAAGGGTCAAAGTGGTCATAATCTCCCCCTCTTCCCTCCCTCCCTCCCTCCCTCCCTCCCTTTTTCCTCTACCCCCTGCGTGCGTGCGTGCATGCGTGGGTTGTTTAGCCAGGTTGTATAGCCAGGGATCCAGGGATCTAGGACCTCTTATGTGTTAGGCAAGCACACTACCAACCTGGTCATAAAACTTTGTAAAAATTGAGCTAGAATTTGTATACCATAAAATTTTCACTTTTTTTTTTTTTTTCCTTCGAGACAGGGTTTCTCTGTGTAGCCCTGGCTGTCCTGGAACTCACTCTGTAGACCAGACTGGCCTTGAACTCAGAAATCCGCCTGCCTCTGCCTCCTGAGTGCAGGGATTAAAGGCGTGCGCCACCACTGCCTGGCATCATTGGTGTTCTTTAAAGAGCTGGTAGAGCACAGCCACAACTCCCATCTGCTCATATGAGTTTTCCTTGTTGAAAGTTCTTATTACTGTTGTAATACTGCTTGCTGTTGACCTTTGAGGTTTTTTTGTTATTACTATTTTTTTAAAAATACCTTCTTTGGTCAATTCTGGTAAGTTACACACATCTAGAAGTTTATTGTAAAAATTTCAAGTTATTGGAACACAAGATTTCATAATATTCCTAATGATTCTTTGTACCTCATTGGTTTTCTTTTTAAAAGCTACTTTTTTGGTCTTTCCGTCTATTAACTTGGATCTGTGTTTGCTTAAACAAGGGCTTGCTAACCTTGTTTACCTTTACAAAGAATGAAGGATGGGCCTTTGGCTTTATTGCTGCTTTAGTCTCCTTTACTCTCTCCTCCTTGGTTTTCTTTCCTTCTAAGTTTGAGTTTGTTTTCCCAAACTATGATAAGTCATTAGATTATTCTTTTGAAATGTTTGGGACTTTTGATATGTGCACCCACAGCTATGAATTTCCCCTTAACACTGCTTTTGCCGTATCTCACCTGCTTTAATGCATTTTCATTTTTATTGGATTATAGGACATTTTTAATTTCTGTCAGTTTCTTTAAAATTTGCAGGTTCGTTCTCTGTGTGTTTGTATATTTTCTGTAGTTCCACTTGGTATTGATTTCATTTTGATTTGGAAAGATGAAAGTATTTCAGTATTTTTGTATTTGCTATACTTGTTTTATATCCTAAAATGTAATCGGTTTTGGAGAAAGTGTCATGGGCAGCCAAGAACAGCATGTATTCTTTAACTCTTGGGTGGGATATTCTATTGATGTTATTAAATCCATATGATATATATTATAGAAACTCAAAAGTTTCTTTATTGATTTTTTTATTTTTGTCTAGATAATCTCTCATGAGAGGAGTTTTAAAGTCACATCTTGTAATATGTAGAGAATTAGTGCTTGTTTGAGGAAATTGGGTGGAAAATTTTATATATTTGCAGTCATAGCTTGACAAACAGCTGTCTAACACTCAGTGATTTTCTTGCTTTAAATTTTGGTTTACAGTCTGCTTTTTAATATACAAGCATAACCTATTCCTGCTTCCTCTCGGGTTCTCGGTTTGCTTGAGGTGCATGCACTGGTTAGGTGATTTTCTTGCACACAATTGCCTTTTATTTTTTATACCAAACATACATGTGTTAAACCACACCTGTTTATGTGTTTCAATTGAAAGACAAAACCTGGCCTTTAGGGTTATTAAAGGCATATACAGAATTTTCCCTGAGGTTTGCTGGTATATTGAGTTTGTGTCTTTACTAATTCTCATTTATTTGTTCTCCTAGTGAGTTTTTTTCCCTCTCCTTTGACCTTTAGTGATTTTGTCTTTGTGTAGTATTGCTGAAAGTATACACTGCTGTCTTGGTAGTCATTAATTGTTTTGCTTTATGCTCATTGTGGCATTTATTTTCAGGATATGAAATATATTATTAGTACATCTCCTAGCTTTTAGAATTTCTGTTGAGCATTTTGTTATCTTGATAGGACCAAAGTAATAAAAAATGTAACTTCTGCCTTGAAGCTTTCAGTGTCTTTCTTTTTTCTTTTTTTTTTGACTCTGGTCATTGTAACTATAAGACTATATGGGAAGATTATTTTTGGTCACTTCTATTAAACAGAAAACAAGAATCTTGGTTTCAACCAAGATTGTGATATTGGTACAGCTTTTCCATCCTTAAGACTTATAAACATTTTTAAATTGTGATTCCCAAATTTGTGATTATGGATTTGAGTTTTTATTTAAGCTCAGATCTCTCCAACATTCTCCTATTTGATCATTTCAGTCAGTTACATTGCACTCCAGATGTAGCACCATTTATTATTCCTTTGACTGATTTTATTTTGCATCAGATTCTATAACCAGATTGTAAAGCATACAAGAATGTACTTGGAGAATTGTTGGCAGGAAATCTGGCCAAGCATTTGGGGAGGTTGAGACAGGAGAATTGCTGCAAGTTCAAGGACAGTCTGAGGATGGTGAGTACCAGCCCAACCAGGCCTACAAGGCAAGACCTGGTCTCAGTGACACTCCCCAGTCCCCCAGGCAGAATATTAGCATGTATGGTTGGAGCGTAGGATACACGGAGTGTGAGGAAGTGACCGTGATGGAGAGAGGGGCCAAGTCATAGAGTCTGCGTTCTGAATTATCCAAAGCAGAAAGTGCAAGATTTGTATTTTGAATGAATTCTGGAGAATTGATAAAGTACAGGAATTCGTAAGATCTTAAATTCATTTGAAATAAAGTTTAATTTTAGCCAGTAAGATGAATTTCATTTAGAAAATATTGGAGTTGGAACTTGTAAACATTGAAATGTCCTTGAGTAAGCTGTTAAATATGAGACCAGTTTCATAGAAGAGTGTTTTAGGTCATAATCGAAGTAAATGAATTTATTTGAGAATGAGAAGGGGTCATGGTCACAGAGACTGTAATGGAGAACATGGACTTGGGAGGAGAGGGAGTTCTGAGAAGCTGCGTGAGGCAGAAAAAGGCTGCTAGACAGTGCTTGCCGCAGGTCAAAGGGAAAAGGCTTTGCCAAGTGAGACCTATATTCTCTTGGGCTTTAACTTAGGCTTCAGTTGCTCTGATTAAAGAAATAATGTTTTGAAGTCTGGAGAATAGAAAAGCTCTATCTAACACGACCTTGGTTGAAATCAGAGTTTTCCTTCCTTGGCTTTCAGTTTATACAAATAGTTACAGTGCCTGAGACAGGAATTACTATTGAGTATCCATCATAATACAATACATTGTTGTAAACTTTTCTCTGGAAATGGGCTTCCTATTTGCCCCAAGCTCTTTACTACTTTAAGCTACAGTTTATTTGTGTTTATATCAGAATCTCTTGGCAATCTTAAATGCAAATTCTTAGAATGTGTGTTGGGATAGCCTAATTAGACCTATAGGCCAAGGATCACTTCCACAGTTAACTACTATTTACTGCCTCTTCGTGTGTGCATGTGGTGGTGGTGGTGGTGGTGGTGATGGTGGTGGTGGTGATGGTGGACGAGGACGAGGATGAGGACGAGGACGAGGACGAGGAGGAGGATACAGGAAATTTAGTCCAAGTGTTGAGTGTTACTTTATTTCCTCCCTTGAATAATCCAATTTCCCATTTGTTGCCAGAGCAGCTTTAGAAATGATGAGCTCAGACCCTGAACTTCTGTCAGCTGAGTAGATCCCAGCTCCCTTAGTCTCCCAGGTGATCACTCATTAACTTGGTGTTTTGGATTTGAGTAAGTGTGAGATAAAAGTAAACGTTGTGCTGACTCTGCCCTTTGGGAAGTTCATCTGTGGTAGTGTCCACGTCCATTAGTATAAGTCCTTGGAATATTTCCTAGGGATAATTGTGCTGTTTGTGTTGAAACCTCACTGGTATGGCAGGCAAGTTGACTTCCGGTTCTTGTATATTGTTTTTAATGGAAATGGATATGATAAGCACCCTGATGGCTGGATTAAAAAAGAGATTCATGTCTACTATCTCTTGGTCTTTGGTTCTGGGGATACATCCATAAAGAAAGGTGTCTACTTTCTATGATGAGATGAAGTGAAGTTAGATATGGACAGTTATTTTAGCCGTGAATTGGAAACATGTAAAGATGTGGCTAATTGCACCCAAGGGTGAAGTTGGAATTGATTTCTTGAAATTTACTCTATTAGAGTTTTACTTACTGATGTTACTTTCACAGTTTGCCATTCTTTTATGTCCCCTCCCCCTTGTTGTAGGGATTGAGCCCAGCTCTTGGGCATTATATTAAGTTCAGCCCTCTTTTCTTTATTTTGGCTCAAGGAAATTAATATTCTCCCCCCCCCAATATATTCTCAATCTTATATTAACTGAAATTTAGATAATTAATCTCTTATTTTTGTTTTTAATTCCCATCCCCTTCTTATATGTTGTTCCATATTAGTGTCTGTATGAACTATGCCTGTTAGCAAGACTGTAATACTCAGGCAGGTAAAAATGCCCATTATAGTACTCAGATTAGTTTTGTTTATTCTGCTTTGTTTTGTATATAGCATAGGCTGACCTAAAACTTACAGTTCTTCTGCCTCATCTGCTCCAAGTGCAAAGATTACAGGCATTTACTATCATGCTCCTTAGCCAGAGTTCAGTTCATTGCTTAGATGTGCTGTGTACTGTAGTACGACTTTAAAAATACTACTGCCCTCAGTAATTATGGAGGCAGTTTTTTTGTCATATGTCGTATTTGAGTATCTGCACTTGGGAAAAGGTCTTCAAAAAAAAAACTTTTTATTGATTGTGAATTTCACATCATGCACCCCAATCCCAGTCCCAATCATCTCTCCGTCCCTTTGTATCTGCCCTCTGCCCTTGCAACTTCCCCCCCAAAAGAAAACTAAAAATAAACAAAACAAAACATGTCGTTGTGGAAGCTGCGGTGTGTCCCCGTGTGCCCCACAGCGCACCCTTTTAGCCACACGTCTCTACTTGCAAATGTTCCTTGTGGTGAGTCATTGGTCTGGTTCAAGGCCTCCGGCTTCTGCCACATTATCAATACTGGGTCCGCACCAGGACTCCTTGGATGTCCTGTTGTTGCCCTGTGTCATAGATCCTGCAGCTTTGGATCTGCAGAACCAGCTAATACCAGTACTCCTCCCTGCTTTGGGTTTAACTTGCTTTTCTTTTTCTAATTCTTAAAGTAGAAATTTGAAGTTTTTCATGTTTAGTTATAAATTGTCTTTTGTAAACATTGTTAGTTGTATCTTAAGCTTGTGTTGTCTTATTTTTATTCAACTTAAGATATGTTCTGTGTTTCTTTGTGATGCCATTTTTGACCCATTTTGTTTGTTTTGTTTTTGATTTTCAAATATTCTTTTGTTTTTGATTTCTGCTTCACTTACATTATGATTGGAGATGTTCTTTGTATCACTGACATGGTTTGGAAAATGGTCTATGGAACTTAACAAACATCTGTTTACATTTTGCTATTGTTGGATTCTTTTGGGTGTCTTTTGGGTCAAATTAGTTGGTATAGAGTTCAAATCTTCATTATCTTTTATAATGTCCTGTCTACACTTTTATTATTCTAGATAAAATTGACATCTGCCTATAATCTTTAACTTGGCAATTTCATCTATCATTCTGTCTTTAAAAATAATATGTTACCTATTTGGGGACTTTTTATTAAGTGCATGCATTTATATTTGTACTTTTCTGCTTAATTGGTAGTTTTAATATTATAAAATATGTTTGTCTCCTTTAAAAAAACTTTACATTTTATTTTCAGTGATTGTTTCTTAGTATTGTTTTTATGATGTATCTGAAGTATCTCTTCTAGGTGGAATATAATCAATGTTTTGGTATTGCTTAGTGGGTGGTGCTTTTTGAGTCTGGGCCTCACTAAGTGCTCACATTGGTCTTCCTGTTTTCAGCTTCCTCAGTACTTTGATTCCTGAGTGTGTTGGGTATTTCTTTCTAGAATACAGTCAGTCTGTCGCTTTAAAAAAAAAATATTGTGTGAGCATCTATGATGTGTCTTTCAGTAAGGATATGCGTGCCATATGGTTTACCTGTGGAGGTCAGAGGACAGTTTTAGGATCTGTACTTCCCATCTATTGTGAAATCTGGAGTTGGAACTCAATCAGGTTTGTGCCACAAGTGCTGTGTCATCACACTGGCCCTCATTTAATTAAAACCCCCTTTAAAGGAGCACTTAATCCATTTATTTAAAAAAACTTTTTATTTTTTTAAGTATATGTATATATAAGTGCCTCTGTGTGGGTATGTTTGTGAGTGATGGTATGTTCAAGGAGCCCAGCAGAGGGTGCCACATTATGGGCAACTGTGAGCTACCAGGTGTGGGTGCTGGAAACCAAACTTGGTTCCTCTGCAAGAGAAATGTGACTTCTTAACCAGTGAGCTGTCTCTCCAGCCTTAATCCTTTTATCTTTTAATACGTGTGTGATATCTTTTCCTATTTTATCATTTTTGATTTCTTTGATTTTCAAAAATATTTTTGTACTTTTTGTCCCATGTATTAAGCATTTGTCTTATTTATTGCAGTGTACTACATATGAATGCTGTTAATGTCTCCATGTAGTTGACTCCATTTCCTCTCCTCTTCTTCGTGAGTGCTATCATTGTTATATATGTTATGTTCATTAGTAATAACCTCATGGCCTTGTTTTCATTCTCTCTTTTTGCAGCATATACCAACTTAAAGAATAAAGCAAGATAAATAATATTTTATTAACCTATAATCTTCTCACTTATAATTTTCTTTATTCTTAGATTCAAGTTAACCACCTACTGTCATTCTTTTCACTGATACAGCTTTATCAGATAAGTCCCTTGTGTTGTTTCTGTGTGTATGACACCTTTATATGAAAGCCCAACAGACAGTGTGGTGATAATCTTTGACCCAGTAAACGTCTACATTAGAGAGAACAAAAATAGGATGTATTATTTCCGCTTTTTCTTTATCTCAGTGGTCTTTGGCTGTTTTGCATTTTCTTCATATGAATTCCAGCTATACCTGGTTCCATCCTGAAGAATTTTCTTTAGTATTTGACTGTTACTTTTTGACCCTGAGCCTATAAGGAGCATTTTTCATTCAAATCACCACCTTTCACTCCTGGCCCCCATAGGCCGCGGCCATTTCAGAATGCATTTAGTTCAACTTACAAACTTTCCATAGTCTTTAACATTCTCAGCACTTCAAAAAGTTTCTTGAGACTCCAGGCATATTATCCCTTTAGATTTGAGGAAATGGCTTTGCAGAACGTTTATTCAGAGATGGCCTGTTTAGAGAAGCTGTAGAAAGATAATCTCTCCCTTTCTCTGTGATTTCCTTGGTACTTGGCTAATTTCATCCAAGTAGTTACTTGAAGGCATAAATATTTACAGATTTAGGAGCTATGGGGAATGGTTCAGGAGGTGCAGTGTTTGCCTTGCAAACATGAAGATCTAAATTCTATCTCCAGAACATGTAAAAATGACAGTCATAGCAGAGACAGGAGGATCGTTAGGGCTGCTGCCCAGCAAGTTTAGCCTTATTAATGAATTCTAAGCCAATAAGATCCTCTGTCTCAAAGGAGATAACATTCTTGAGAGTGATAGCGGAGGCTGGCCTCCATGTGCGTACATGTGTACTTCCACATACAAGTTCATGTACACCAGCATGTACGTAAATACATGCATGCATATTTATTAAAAATAATTATAGTTTTTAGCAAAGTTTAGTGAGGTTTATAGAAAAGGAGTCGTGCAAGCTCACAGTGTGCAGCAACAGTTGGGGGAACCACTGTTACAGAGAGAACAGTCTTCTGTTTGTACATGGAATGGGGTTGTATGTCCTGAAGGAACAAAACATGCTTTGATGTCATCTTTCTCAAGGAGAGGCTGAACAAATATTAGTAGTAACCTGTCGGTAGTTTTGCCATTAACAAGGAAGTGTTACTTAAGTATTTAGTGCCCATTATCTTCACTAGTCTTTATCCATACAAATGTTCAAGAGGCATTGCTTTGCTTCTGAGGAAAAACTGATCAGAAAATGTATTAGTTCCTAGTTTGTACTACCAGTTCCTTGTGTCTAAAGTGAAAGGGAGAAATATACCTTCTAGTCTTGCCAGATTCTGTGAACAGTTCGTGTCAAAGGTATTTATGTGCACACCACCTACTTTGAGTGACTTCTGCAGAAGACCTTGTTCCTGGACTACCACGATGGCCTACAGTTGGTTTTGTGATCACAGGGGCTCTTCTTAATCCTTATTTATCGAATCAGTAAGCATTCCTGGCTTTGCAGTTTAGCACACTGCTTTTTTGTTTTTGTGGTTTTATTTTTTGACTAATCAAAATTAGACTTGAAGCAGTGGGGGATTTGCTGATTCGGTCCTGAGCTTAAACTTTATTATATCAGAGCTAGAGGTAGGTCATAATTTTGTCCAGCATCAGATACATAACAAAGAACTTTGAATTTAAGCACATAATTATGTCATGGTCTTCCTACATTAAATCAACATTTTCACCTATCAAATTCATTACTTTAAAGACATGTCTATGGGATGTATTAAGAGCATAGAGAAATAGAGTCTGTTGTTTCATTTCACAGTAACCTTATCTGAAATGATATTTCTTTGACACATGTTTATGTGGTCTGTTTTCCTCTGAAATTAATTTTTGAGGGCTGGGGCTTCCATACACCATTATCATTTATAGCAGTGTTTTACATTGAGTAACACTCAGGTAAAGGTGAATGGATGAATGCTCCGACCTAGCACCTGTATTTTTTAAAATTACCTTGGGTTGTTTTGTTAAACAGTCAGTCTCAAGGTTGGATGAGCTTGCCTTCCCTCTGTGGCTTACTAATGTGCCTGAGAAGCATATGATAAATCCTGTGTCTTCACTGAAAGGTCAGTGTTAGGTGTTGACTCACTTGGAATTGGTCGCTGACTGGATTTCCTTAAGAGTTAATCACTGTCCCTGAAATACTGCTTGTATGTAGGGACCCAAGCATAATTGTTCTCCGTCATCTGATAATTAAGTTTAGGAGAGGTGGACAGATGCACTTAACATGAGTTTATTAACTTAAAAGTGTGTGTGTGTGTGTGTGTGTGTGTGTGTGTGTGTTTTGCCTGCAGGTATGTAAGAATACTACATGTGTGCCTGGTGCCTACAGAGTCCAGAAAAGGATATTAGATCCTCTAGAACTGCAGTTACAGACAGTTGTGAGATACCATGTAAGTGTTGGGAACTGAACCTGGGTCTTCTGCAAGAGTAGAAAAGAGCTCTGAGCTACCTAGCTCCAGTTTACTTGCTTTCTTATTAAAAAGGTGAAGTCAAATCTTACAGACAGTTTACATCAAGAACATTTCCCATTCCCCCCGTCCCCCCCGCTCATTTTTGGCAATATGTGGGAACATTCTTTTATTGTTAAAAACAGTAGAGGAAAAAGTGCTACTGGCATCTATTGGGCAGAGGCCAGAAATGAGGCTCCAAATTTGTAGTGAATGGGCAGTTCCTTTTAATAAAGAACCATCTGGAGATGGGGAAATGTCTCATGTAAAGTACTTGCCTGAGTTTACCTCTCTAATGCTACATAAAAGCCAGGTGTGGTGGTATATGTCTATAACCCAGTGCTGAGAGTCAAGAACAACAATTCTCAGTGGCTTGCTGGCCAACTAGTCCAGCCAAAATAGTGAGTTAAGTTTAGTGATAACCTTTTCCAAAAAGTAAGGTAGAAGAGTCTAGAGTATTAGCTCAGCTGGGGTTAAGGACACTTTGTGCTCTTCCAGAGAACTAGAGTTCAGTTCCTAGCACCCATATCTAGCAGCTCACAGCTACTCATAACTCCAGCTCCAAGGAGTCCAACACTATCGTCTGGCCTTCATGGGCATCCTTACTCACATAGTACATACAAATACATACATTCACATAAATAAGAGTAAAGATCTTAACGACAACTAAGATTTCACTTAGAACAACTGCAGTGATCCCATACGTTTACAATGTGGGCTGCTAAGGCGAAGAATAGGTTAAATAATATGAAAGGTTGGGCAGAGCTAAAGAACATCTCCTCAGACTTAGTCAGAAATGTTTGTGTCAGACAGTAAGATGGGCTTTCATTATAAAGTTACTAATGGCAGTTGCCTAAACAGTCTGGGTGGTTTGCACACTACCTTCCATATGTAGTGATAAGGCACCAGACACCCCAAGTATATATAAATTGCGCTTAGGAAGTCACCTGGTGGGAATGCATGTCGATTTGGATGGGTATGTTTGTTGAAATGGTCACAAAAAGCTCCAGAAGGGAAGATTACATTTGTTGGTCCACATGAAACAGTAGTGACTATTTAGTTGGTGACACTGACAGACATGTGGTTCAGGGTGTCTTGAGGGAGAACTAGAGTTTTCTAGGGGATCTGATGTTTTCTTGTGGTCCCCAAAGGTGCGTGCATGCGCGCGTGTCCACACACACACACACACACACACACACAGCGTATGCACATATAAAACACAAATAAGAATCAATCTTTTTAAAAAATAAAATAAGCTTTTCTTGGGCCCGTGGTGCCCGCAAGATGGGCAAGTGTCATGGTCTCCGTACTGCCCAGAAGCTGGACTAGAAGTGGCATGATAAACAGTACAAGAAAGCCCTCTTGGGCACAGCCCTGAAGGCCAATCAGTTTGGGGGTGCCTCTCATGCAAAGGGAATTGTGCTGGAAAAAGTAGAGGTTGAAGCCAAATTCTACCATCAGGAAGTGTGTCAGGGTGCAGCTCATTAAGAACAGCAAGAAGATCACAGCATTTGTGCCCAATGATGGCTGCTTGAACTTCTTTGAGGAAAATGATGAAGTTCAGGTCGCTGGATTTGGTGGAAAAGGTCACACTGTAGGTGGTATCCCTGGAGTCCGCTTTAAGGTGGTTGCTCTATACAAAGGCAAGACGGAAGGACCAAGATCATGAAATTTGACAATGGAAACATAGTAATAAATTTTCATATTCTGAAAAAAATAAATAAGTTGGTGGAGGAATTAAGAAAGAGGTTACAACATCAACCTTTGGCCTTCACATGTCCACACAGGTGAGTGTAATAACAACACACACACACACACACCACATGAGTTGGGGTGGAAAGAACCATCTGATTTAAAATTCTGTATTGCTGAGTTGAGAAACCTTTCTCTAAAACAATCTGCTTGTCGACATGTCAACACACTCTTCTTCTTGATTATGTGTGTGTGTGTGTGTGTGTGTGTATGTATGTGTGTGTATGTGTGCATGTGTGTATTCATGGATACATCAGATATACTAGGTTTTGGCCCTGAGTAGAATTAATTGTGTGGTTTATTACATCAGAGGACTATAGGTTTAACCCATCAGTAGGTAAAGGTGCACAGGTGTGGGTCTAGGAAACATTGATGCACAAGGCATTAGTTGTCCGTGAATGGTTACTTGTCCTAACAGTGGTGTAAGATAAAACTTGCAGAGGTTCACTAACCAGTAATAACCCACCTGAACTTTGGTGTGCAATGATTTTATTGGGAATCAATCATAGGTAGGGTCAGCCATCTATGTGGCTGATCTTAATCTTCATCTTCTTTATAGGTGAATCAGATGCTGTGTGGCCTAAAGTTCTGAACATAAATCTTGTTTAGACTCAGGCCTAGACAAAGGCCTCTAGTCTTTTCAGTTTTTTGTTTGTTTGTTTGTTTTTGTTTTTTGTTTTAGCAAGCAGGTAATTCCAAGGGCTTAGATTTTACCTTCAAGGTTAGTAAGAATTATCAGTAAGATTATTGGCTATAATAATACTATTTTTATTATTTATATATATATAAAATATGTATTATAATACATAACAGTATATGTGCTATATATAACATATAATATATAAAATAGGTAATATTATCATTGCTACCTGAGCAATTCTCAGAGGCTAATTTAAGATCTATTAATGAATTTAAGATTACTTTGTACTCACTCATCTACTGCTTAACGGACTTGTTCGTCCTTTGAAAGCAGTGGTTTTGAAAGCATGCTCCATGGACCCCTAGTCCATTTCACTCTGGAGTTTATTGAATTATACAAATCTTCTAACTATTGATACTTTTCCTTATATACAATTACCCCCCCCAAAAAAAACCCTCAGCATACTTGTTAATGTAAATAATCAGAAAGTCTATAAATACTGTAAAGTTAGGCATAGGTGGCCAGTACGGATCTCTCCAATTATAATTTCTGTTTAAAAGTTCTAATCTTTTGTTAGTAAAAAATATTGATAAGGTACATTTCTTGAAATGATAAATTTACTTTTTTTCCTTTTCAATGGAATTTCTAAGTCTGAATAAATACGATTTATTAGTTATTTCAAGTAAAAATATATTCTTTCTTTTTTTTTTTTTTTTTGGTTAAAAGTCTAGTTAGGTAAGCAACTCACAAGGCACTTCTCCTGAAGTACTTAACCATTTTACTTTCCATATACCCAAGAGTTCAATGTAATCAAACGCGGCCATGTGGTGGTTTGAATGAGAATGGCCTCCATAGGCTCATAGACTTGAACGCTTAGTCACCAGGCAGTGGAACTGTTTGGGAAGGATTAGGAAATAGGGCCTTGCAGGAAGGGGCGTTGCTAGAGGGGGCGGAGTGTTAACTTTGAGATTTCAAAGACCTACTTCAGGTCCTGCTATCTCTCCCTGCCTGCTGCCCATGGATCAGGATGTAAAAGTTCTCAGCTCTAATGCTTAGCCTGTCTGTTTCCCACCATGATGATCATTGACTAACCCTCTGAAACTGTTTGTTTGTTTTGTTTTGTTGTTTTGTTTGTTTTTTTCGAGACAGGGTTTCTCTGTATAGCCCTGACTGTCCTGGAACTCTGTAGACCAGGCTGGCCTCGAACTCAGAAATCCGCCTGTCTCTGCCTCCCGAGTGCTGGGATTAAAGGCGCGTGCCACCACTACCCAGCCAACCCTCTGAAACTGTTAACAAGTCCCCAGTTAAATGTTTTCCTTTATATGAGTTACCTTGGTCAGGGTGTCTTCACAGCAGTAGAACTGACTAAAACACACCATCACGATACCTAATAAGACACATGGTAAGCACCACAACTTTCATACCACCAATACAAATTTCAACAAAGTACAGCAGCATATAAAAGGACTGCCATCTGCTCTGCCCTTGACTGATAGAAGAATACCACCATCAAGGTGTCTCTTTGCCCATTGCCGGGGGTGGGGGTGGGGGTGGGATAGGAGATCTCTGTAGGTTTGAATGAGTTACTATTATTGTTGTTGTTATTTTGTTTTGATTTTCCTCTTTGTTTTTTTGAGATAGGGTTTCTCTGTATCCTTGGTCATCCTGGAGCTTTCTCTGTGGACCAGACTGGCCTCAAACTCAAGAGATTCACCTGCCTCTGCCTCCTCTTCCCAGCTTCTTACATATTTCTTATCTTCATACAATCAGTCAGGATTGCCTGGATTTAGAATACTGCTGTTACTCCTTTGAAAAGAAAAGGGTAAGTTTGGTCTGGTTTTAAGAAGACTTTTAGAAATAACTATAAAGCCATTGAGATAGTATAACCTATAAAGCTGTGAAGAATTCTGGGTTGGTCAGGGCTCTTGAGAGGAACAGAACTAGAATGAACCTGTCTAAATATTAAAAGAGGGCTTGTTAACGTGCTTCCAGGCTGCAGTCTGGCTACTCTTCCCAATAGAAAGGCCAAGAATCTGGTAGTTTTATTCTTCAGTCCATGAAGCTGAAAATCTCAGCTGGACTCAGGCTTGGTTAGAGTCAGAAGGAAGTAGATTCTAATGCCAGTGAAGAAAGTTTCCGTGGCAGCAGCAGATGAAGGCAAGCAAGCAAGCAAAAAGCACAAGGCTGCTTCACCACCTGGGGGTGTGTTAGCACCAGAGGTATGGCCTAGATTTAGGGTAAATCTTCCCACCTATATGACCCAATCAAGAAGGTCCCAGTTGATCTGGTTTACTGTCTTGAGCATCATAGCTCTTCTTTGTTCATCCTTTTCTCTTACGAAATATTCTTTTCTGTGATTTCATAAACTTCTTTTTCTCTGTATATTATTCCTGTGTTTGCTGTAAGGCAGATTACTTGCCATGAATTGCTTTAGTTTGTGTTTGTGTTTTAAATATTCATATTTTTCATCAATTCTGACAGATAGCTTTTGGGCGTAACAGTCTTGGTTCCCACTGTTTGCTTTGTTTGAGGTATTGAAATATACCATTTCATGCTTTCTTGGCTTTTCAGGTTGCTGATGAGAGAGATTTAATACTATCCTGGTATGTTCCCCTTTGTGAGTTGGCATTTTCCTTATAAAACTTTTTTTTTTTTTTGGTTTTCCGAGACAGGGTTTCTCTGTGTAGCCCTGGCTGTCCTGAAACTCACTCTGTAGACCAGGCTGGCCTCGAACTCAGAAATCCACCTGCCTCTGCCTCCTGAGTGCTGGGATTAAAGGCGTGCGCCATCACGGCCTGGCCTTAAAAAACTTTTTAATAGTATTTTCTTGTATATTTGACATTGTGACTGCTGTGTTGTTTAGAGGTTCCTTCATAGTCATATTCTAAATATCATTTGTGTTTGGATGTTAGTTATTTTTCTCTATATTTTATTTAGTTATTTTTGCTACAATTTTATCAACTACATTATCTATGTCTATAAATTACGTTAGATTCTCCTACTCCACAGATTCTTAGATGATTACCATGTCACCATTATCCCAGGGTTCTTGAAAGTTCCAGTCATACTTTTCCCCCTAATATGTGACTGAAAATACAGTTCTGATCTTGGCCCTCACCCTTTAACTTTGCTCTTCTGTCTGGGCTTACCTTATCTGTTGAGGACACTCTCCACCGTTTTTTGTTATAATTAATACTTCCATTTCCAGCATTTCTGTAGTTCTTTTTCAGAGTCTTTCTTTTCTGAAAATTTCCTTCATGTTTTTCTCCACCAAATTACTAATTCATCTTCTTTGCTAACTCTCTTGTCTAGGTCCTGAAGTGATTTCTTCCTTTTCATCCATCTGCTTGAGTCCTGGGAGTGGTCATTGATCCCTTTGAAAATAGGGATTCCAAGTCTTTTTTTGGCGCTTGAAAGATCTCATCTTTAGTTTCCATGTGTGCAGTGGGTCTGTTCATTTGTGTGTTTGTGTTTCTTTATTGTGTTTTGCACTTCTCTTGGGATGGCTGGATAGCTTTCATTTTTTTCCCTTTTCTCTTGTTTTATGCGAATCTTCTTGGTGAGTTGTCTTCACTTAGATTTATGGTCACTGCTGTTATTTAATGGGGAAACTAACTGCAGTAACAGAATAACTTGACAGCATCCCCAGTGTGGACTTGCAGTAGGAGACAGTTGTGTACTCACTTATGTTGCCGCTAAGACTCAGAGGTAGCAGTACTAGAGTACTGGCTGGGGAGATATAGTAAAGTGAGAGAATGGGGTAGGGGAAGAAGTAATAGATGAGCAAGAGGAAAGTATATGGCTTAGTGATAGGAGAGTATATGGCTTAGTGATAGGAGAAATGCTCTATGTCATGTGCAGAAAACGAAAGGGATGTTTGGACTGAGGACATGATGGCCCGGAGGGTAAGAACCCTCACTGTGCCAAAACGAGAACCTGAGTTTGAATCCCTAGCATTCTTGTAAAAGTCAGGCAGGACCATTGTGCCTGTAACCTTCGCACTGGAGGGAGGAGTCAGGCAGATCCTCGAGGCTTGCTGGCCCACCGACCTAGATGAAATCTGAGCTTCAGTGAGAGACTCTATGTCAAAGGTAAAGCATGATGGAGCAGGAGACCTGACATCTTTCTCAGCTTTCTGCATGTGCACATTCTTCCTCCTGTCACACACAAACACAGATACCATACGTATTCATTCACACTTGGAAAAGAATTAGAAAGGACATCCATAAAAGCCTGTTTGAGCAAGATGCAAGCTAAAACACTAGCCGAACAACTAAAGTACAGAAATACAAAGTTTTAAAATTTTAAAATAAAGTGAAATAATCTTCCTAGTTGTGATGATGTGATTTCTGTCCCTCTTTTGACTGTCTTTTGTAGAATTATCGGTGAAATGTTCAAGAGTCTTATGTTGAGGGAACTTTCCCTGTGGGAAGATCACTTCTAGAATGTCTTAGGTCACCCTGGTGTCCCTGGTGTCTTCAGAATTGTGCTGTCCAGGTGTCTGCATGTGCTACTTTGTCAGTGGGAATTTTTCCCAGCCCTGTCCATCACACTATACCAAATTCCCAAGGGTTCTTCTCTTGTTCTTTTGTAATTCATTCATTCAGGCAGTGTTTGGCAGCTTCTCCAGCCTTTATCTCCACAGTGTCTGAAGAATCTCTCAGCTCCCATACCACACTTCTGCCTCTGTCTTCAGAACCTGCTCTGTTTCAGCAGTCTTTCCTCTCAGTAGAGCCAAGCTCTGTTACATCCCCACAGACTGGACAGTCTCCCCAGCTCAGCATTTTCACATTGCCACCAAGTGTGTACTGGGAGAGTACCTCCTTTTAACTGATGCCTCTGCCCCTGGCGTGGCTCCTGCTTTGTAGCCAAGTCCTTTTTTCTTCACCTTTCTCCC
This sequence comes from Rhynchomys soricoides, assembly GCA_019843965.1. Taxonomy (NCBI): domain Eukaryota; kingdom Metazoa; phylum Chordata; class Mammalia; order Rodentia; family Muridae; genus Rhynchomys; species Rhynchomys soricoides. Next base: position 2,841,176 of record JADRCH010000092.1, read on the forward strand.
TCCTCCCCATCAGTAAGAAATTTACTTACTGTTTTTAAAATCCAAATGCTATTATTGTCTATAAAATTTTAACAGGTTTATTTATAATTCTTATAAGGTTGAACTATTGAAATGTGTTCACTGAAACATTTTGCTTGCATTAATGCTTCATATAGATTTATATTAAAAAGTCACATGCAAATGAAAAATGGAGAAACTGACAGTACCCGATTCTGCCCCCTATGTTTCTATCCGTGCTCATATTCTTAGATTTGAAATCTAACATTTAGAACTACTGATAAAAGGAAGAAGAGGAAAACATGTGGGGTTTTTTTGTTTTGTTTTGTTTTTGGGGTTTTGTTTTTGTTTTTGAGAATGAAATGTTTCCCCTCTTAGTGGACTTTTAAACATATCCTTGGCATATGTATACAGCATGCTAGCTGGAGGTCTTTTGTCATAGTTGTTACATGTTTGGCATGGATAGCATCCAGGTTGCTACCTTCAAAAAGGCCATCCAGGTAGGCCTCAGTTACCTCCTGCAAAGCACCAGTAGCTGCACTCCAAAAGCACAGATATGTTTTGAAGTTCTGAGCAATTTCTGGCACCAGATGCTGGAAGGGGAGCTTTCCAATCACTAGTTCAATGGACTTCTGATAGCAGCGTTTGATTTTACAGAGTGTTATAGTACCAGGCCTGTAAGGATGAGGTTTCTTCACCTCTCCAGTAGAGGATGCACTTGTTCAAGTGGCTTTTGTGGCCAGTTGTTTCCTGGGTGCTTAACCAGGTGTGGATTTGCGGGTAGTCTGCTTTGTAGGAGCCATGATACTGGCACCTCCTTACTTACCCCACTTCTTTGGCTGGAGCTCAGCAAGTCAGAGACAGTGCTGGCATTAGAGCAGCAGTGATGGCTGCGAACACAATTTCAGTTTATTCTCTTATTGGAATAGATTCTTTTGCTGAGTTGTAGAGACAGCTGTTAATCAGCCTTCTTACCTGGCAATCCTAGCATACTCCAGCATTACTCTTTCTGTTTTGGATTACAGTATTTTTGTTTCTTTTGAGGTTGGTTTTGGTAGTTTGTTTCGTTTCTTTAGTTCTGTAAAGATTGTTGCTGGAATCTTGATGCTGATCACATTGAATCTGTAGCTCACCTTCAATAGTGTAGCCATTTTTCACAGTATCAATTCCGTATGTAACTTAGAACCTGAGCATGGGAGACACTTTTACCATCTAAGTGCTCTCAGTTTCTTTAGTGTTTTAAAGTTGTCCCTGTAGATGTTTTCTACTGATCTGCTCATTTTTATTCCTAGGTTTTGTATTTTGGAGCTATCATGAATGGGACTGTTTTTCTGATTTCTTTCTCAGATAGTTTGTTGTTGATATGCAAGAAAACCACAGAATTTTTACATTGATTTTTGCACTCAGCTGCTTTTGCTGAAAGTGTGTTTAGAGCTAAAGGTTCTGATAGTCCTTAGAGTCATTAAATAAAGTGTTATCCTGCAGGTAGGGGTTTGACTGGTTGGCTGGTTGTGGGTTTTTGGTTTGTTTTTGGAGACAGGGTCTCTCTGTGTAGCCTTGGCTGTACTAGAACTCACTTTGTAGACCAGGCTGGCCTCAAATTCTGAGATCTGTCTGCTTCTGTCTCCTGAGATCCAGCTGGGATCAAAGGCGTGCGCCACCACCACCCAGCTGGAATTTGGCTTACATTATATTGTCTCTCTTACTTCTTCCTGTTATCTTACTGCTCGAGCACAATGTTAATTATATGTGGAGAAAGTGGACGGTCATGCAAGCTCTTGATTTGAGAAGACATGCTTTAAGTCTTCCCCATTTGCTGTAATATTGATAGTTCACATGCAATTTTATTCTGTTATGTTCTGCTTTTAGGTTCTTCAGTGCTTGTATCTTGAAGGAATATTGAATTTTGTCAAAGGCCTTTTTCTACATCAATTGAGGTGGTCATGTGATTTCTGTCCTTAGGTCTCTATGTATAACGTAACACTTAACTAATTTATGTATGTTGGACCATTCTTGCCTCCCATGAGTGAAACTTACACATAGTGTATATCTTAGTGTTCTCTAATTCAATTTCCAGGTATTTCATTGAGATTTTTTCTCTTTCTCTTCTCTTTCTTTCCTTTCTTTTTGAGATAAGGCTAAGTTGATCTGGCTGTCCTGATGCTCACTATGTAGATCAGGCTAGCCTCAGTCTCACGGAGCCCTTTCCTGCCTTCCAGAACCTAGTCTGAGGAACACTGATTAGTGTTGGCTCTTTTCTAGAGCTTTGGTAGAATTTGACAGTTACTCTGTTTCGGCAAGGACCTTTGATGTAAGACTATATTAGTGCCTCCGTTGCATTGTTTGTCTGGGTCTCAGTTCTTTATCATCTTTATTCCGTTTAGTAGGTCTGATGTGTAGGAATTGTCTATCTCATTTAGATTTTCCAGTTTGTGATAATATAAGGCTTCAAAGCATTCCTTTGGCTTTCTTTGGTATTTGTTGCAATGTCCTTTTTTTTCAACTGTTCATAGTTGAGTGCTTCCCTTTGTTTTGGTTTGTTTGTTTGTCAGTCTTGTTTGTTTAATCAAAGAGCCAACTTCATTGATTCTTTATATTTTAGTCTCCATTTTTAAAAGTTTCTACCCTAATTTACTTCTATCTGTGGATAATGGATTTGGTTTGTTTTTCTAAATCCTTGAGGCATATCATTGAGCTGTTTATTTGCAATTTCTCAGCTTTTTAAATCTAAGCATGGGTTTTTACTTCCTGTTAGGAAATGCCTTTGCTGCACTTCAGAGTTTCTCATGATTTGTGCTTTAAATCTAAGAGTTTATAAGATTTTTTTTCCCTTAATTTCAAATATTTAGAGAGTCAGAAAATTCCATGGACTGCTGAGAAGATAATCCCCAGCTGTTGACTGGAATCTTCTCTAAATGTCTATTTAAGTGCATTTAACCTATGGCGTGATTAACTCTGAATTTCTTTTATTGATTTAAAAAAAATTTATTTAACCTGAAGCAACTGTCTCTTGATAGAAGTAAAGATGCTGAAGTCACAGGCTGTAGTATATCTTGTCTATGTAGTAGCACTTGCTTTATGAAATTGGGAGCCCCAACATTTAGTGTATATGCATTTCAAAATGTTCTATCTTTTTAGTTTTTTTAATTTTAATTTTGTGTGCGTGTGCGTGTTTGTATCACTTACTTGCGTGGTTGGTACCCACAGAGGCCAGAAGAGAGAGACAGATCCCCCAAAACTGGAATTACAGAAGGTTGTGAGCAGCCATGTGGTTGCAGTGAATTCAACCTTGGTCCTTTGCAAGAACAGCCAATGAGCATACTTAACCAGTGAGCCATCTCTCCAGCCCCATAAAAATTGTCTATTTTCTTAATGAATTAGAGTGGCCTTCTTTATCTCTTCTGGCTAGTTTTGGATCAAATTCTTTGATTTTGTTTGGGAGTTTATCAGGGCTGGATTTCTAGTTCCATTGAGAAGATCAAACAAACTGCTGTACCAGCAATATCAACCTGAGTAAATGTAGAAGTGGATTTAAACTTGGTTAAAGGGAAACTAGAGAGATGGTTCCATGATCAAAGCCCAAGCTGATGCTCTGCCGGAGGACCCAAGTTTGCGTCCCTGTACCCACATCATGCTGCTTATAATCACCTGCAACTCCAGTTGTAGGGGGATCTCTTCAAGGCACCAGCACTCATGCCTGAGTATACATGTGTGCACTCACACACGTGGACACACACACAAGTGTTTAACAAATTTAAAAAATACATAACTTTTGAAGCCCACTAATAAATCAATACTCAGTGACCATAGAATAGAAAATAAGAAAAATATAGCCAGGCATGATGGTGTTTTGCATGCCTTTAATCCCAGCACTTGAGAAGCAGAGGCAGGAGGATCTCTTGAGTTTGAGGCCAGGCTGGTGTACAGAGCTCGTTCTAGGACAGCCAGGGCTACACAGAGAAACCCTATTTTTTTCTTTTTTTTTTTAAAAAAAGTAAAGTGCCTATAAAGCTAAAAATCATTTAGAGTAAATGTAGAAAATGTTCATGAATGAGACAAAGGAAAAGGAGAAGCACAGAAGCCAGGAGGGAGGTTAAATAATAATGGATAACAAAAACAAACCTGAAATGTTAGGAAGGTTGGATGGAAAGAGCATCATATTTTGAAATTAAGAAAGTGATAGATAAATGTAAGAAAGATTCGTAAAAACAAATGCAAAGGTTTAAAAAATGATATCCAAAATACTAGTAGAACATAGTAAACTTAAAAAAATAGACATGGTAAAAGCAAAGATGTGATGCCAGTATAGCTTCTTTCTGGATCCTCTCAAATTGGACTCTGGCAGGTAGATGCTGGGACAGGGAGGGTAAGTCAGTTGATTTGTAGACCTGTGTTTTCCTGCAGTTTCCGCTGGGGCCAAGCCAGTCCTTACGAATGTCTGGCTCATTCTCTCTCCCTCGCCTCTCTTTATAACCTTTATTACCTTTAACTGGGTCGCATGAGAGCAGCCTCTCATCCACCACCTACCTGTAAGCCTTGGCTTTTTCAAATAGGTTTTTAAGGCTTTTTTGGTCTTTTTATGCCCTAAAAGTATTAATATATAAAATTATCTTCAGGTTTATTGGAAAGGTGTATATGAAATACGTATTTCATGTTTAGACTATGATTTTATCCTCAGGCTAGCCTGTTGCTACATAAATATTACAAAACCTGAAAATTGCGTACTCTAAACGCTTTCAGTCCTAAGCATTTTGAAGTCAGTCTATACCACATTTTCTCCATCTATCCGTTTATAGTTGCTGAGATTGATTCCATATCTTGACTTTGTGAGTGGTGCTAAACACATTGCAGGTTTTGGCATACTGTATTCTCATACATACTCATTACATTTATTTATTTATTATATGTAACTACGCTGTAGCTATCTTCAGACACTTTTTCTTCTTGCTCCAGCCCTGCTCACTGTAGCTGTCTTCAGACACTCCAGAACAGGGCACCAGATCTCATTACAGATGGTTGTGAGCCATCATGTGGTTGCTGGGATTTGAACTTACAACCTTCAGAAGAGCAGGCCACACTCTTAACTGCTGAGCCATCTCTCCAGCCCACTTTTTTTTTTTAAGTTTATTTGTTTATTTTATGTATGTGAGTACACTGTAGCTGTCTTCAGACACACCAGAAGAGGGCATCAGATCTCACCACAGATGGCTGTGAGCCACCACGTGGTTGCAGGGAACTGAACTCAGGACATCTGGAAGAGCTCCTTAACCACTGAGCCACCTATCTCTCCAGCCCCTCATTAAACTGTTTTGTATATGTACCTTATGATATAACTGCTGGATCATATAACAGCTCTATTTCAATTTCAAATATCTTCTAATCTTTGACATTTTACTTACATGTATGAGAGAGGAGTCAGTGTTGGGTGTTTTCCTCTGTTACCCTTCTGTCTTATTTTTTGAGACAGGGTCTCTCACTGAACCTGGTACTGAACTGCATTAGTCTTATCAATTTGGTAAGACTTGCTGTCCAGCAAACACCAGGAATCCTCCTATCTATCTGTCTTCCCAGTGCTACGATTAATAGCAGGCCCACAAACCATTCTGTCTGGTTTTTTGCATGGTTGCTAGGATTCTGAACTCAGACCCTCAAGGTTGCCTAGCAAGTAAGTTCTGGTATTTTTCATTGTTTTGGGTAAGTTTGATACTATTTTGTTTTTAATAATAGTTCTAGTATACATTCTCACAAGCAGTGTGCAGAGGTTCTCTTTTCTGCACATTCTCACCAACACTTATTTTTTTCTCTTTGGTAGTAGTGGTTATTTTTACTCGTATGAATGATAGGTATAATAGTTAGTGGTTTAATTCGCCTGATTTTTAAAAATAATTTATATATGCAATGGTGCTTTGCTTCCATGGATGTCTGTGTGAGGGTATCAGATCTTGGAATCACAGACAGCTGGGAGCTGCTGCCATGTGGTTGCTGGAAATTGAACCCAGGTCCTCTGGAAGAGCAGTCAGTGCTCTTAACTGCTGAGCCATCTCTCCAGCCCCAATTTGCCGGCTCTTAATGATGAGTTACTTTGAGCATCTTTACATGTAACTGATTGTCATTTGTAGTCTTCATTTCATGAATGTTTGTATAGTCATTTCTTTTTGCTTACTTTATTGGTTTCTTTATTTTGAGACATCCTCTCACCTAAACTAGTTTAGAAATCATTTATCTGAAACAGTCCTCTTGTCTTTGCCGTGTTAATATAGGAGAGTTTTTAAAAAGAGAATGATTCATAGGTATGCATTGCTTACATAACTGGTGGAAGATCTTTCTAGTCCTGGTTTATATTCCGTATAATAATCGATCTCCTTCCCACTCTTATAGCCTTCTTTCAAATTGTTGCTACTTCTTACTTGGATTATACAATGCAGTAATTTTCTGATCATTGAACTCATCTTAGCTACGTGTCCTGCTTTGCAACAAAGTATGTGACAAAACACTTAAAAGAGTGGCTTATTTTAGCTTGGGGTTCCAGGGAATACAGTCTATCACAGTGTTCTCAACCTTCCTAATGCTGCGACCCTTTAATACAGTGCCTTTATTTGTGTTGCTACTTCATAACTGTAATTTTGCTACTGTTTCAAATCATAATGTAAATATCTGATATACAGAATATCTGATATTCAACCCCTGGGAGAGGATCAGTCATCACGACCCCCTCACCTCACTCCCTACTCCTACCCCACCAAAAGGGTTGAGACCCACAGGTCAAGAAACACTGTCCTGTCAAGGAAGGCAGATGACCTGAACAGGATGTGCTGGCTACACTGTGTTCACAATCAAGAAGTAGAGAGAGATGTGTGCTGACACTTCTCTTGCTTTCTCCTTTGGACTCAGTGCAAGACCCCAGCCCATGGGGATGCTTGCCACTCACAGTTTGGGAAGGCCTCAGAACCTCAGTTAACTTAGTCTAGAGAATTCTTCATAGACAAGCCCATCAAGATTAACCGTGGCAGTGGTCTTTTCCAGTCATACCGTACTGTTTATTTTTGTAGTCAAACCAGTCAGAATGTACTTGGGAATGTTTTTTCTGAAGTTGAAGATTTAAAGTAAAATATATTCAGTAGAAACTTAAGTTCTTTTGCCTGGAATGATAAACAGGTTTTGTTTTGTTTTTTGTTTTTGTTTTTCTCTTAAAGAATAAAATCATTCCATATAAAAATAGAGCTGTACCATTATTTTTCCTTAAGTAGCCACCTTGAAAGTAGCATATAGAGCTGGAGAGACAGCTTAGCAGTTAAAAGCACTGGCTGCTCTTCCAGAGGACCCAGGTTCAATTCCCAGTACTCACACGGCAGCTCCCAACTGTCTGTATAACTCCAGTTCAGGGGACCTAACAACCTCACCCAGACATACATGCAAACAAAGCGCCAATGTATATAAAATAAATAGATAAATCATTAAAAAAGAAAGTAGCTTATATCATTGATTATTTACATAAATGCTATATTTATATGGCAGTATAACAGTGTGACAAACAATATATACTATCACTTTTATTTACCAAAATATAAGATAACTTTGTCTGTTCTAATACTTCTAAAATTTACCCGTTAGTGTTTGCTACAGTTGCCATTTATCTCACCTAGATAAACCAGTTCATTGCTCTATGTTCACGATATGCACATGTAATGTTCATACATACATAATGTTCAATTTTGAGCAAATTGTGCTGTGATAGAAATTTTGGTGTATCATTTTATCTTCAGTGTTTCTGAGATTGATAGACGGCAGCAGAATTATTGGGATCACTCTCTCTCTTTCTCTCACTCTACCCCCCCCATATGTATATGCACACACAATACATAAAAAGATATGTATATGTTTTACTATATTTTTTTCAAAGTGGTTGTAGCATTATTTGCTGCAAGTAATTGTTAATTCCTTTTTACTTCCAAATTTGTTAAGAATTATTTTAAATTTACAATCTGATATGTGTATATTAAGTGCTATGTTGTTGTAATTTGCATTTTCCACATTCCTAGTGAGACTGTTTTGAATTTTTTTTTTTTTTGATTGCTTTTGTTTTTTTGAGGCAGAGTTTCTCTGACTGCCCTGGAACTTGCTCTGTAGGCCAGGCTGGCCTCAAACCGAAGAGATCTGTCTACCTCAGCTGAGTGCTAGGATTAAAGGCAGGAGCCACTACTGCCAGGCTCAGTTTAGATGTATTTTTATCTTTGGTGAATTGCCTTGTTTTTTCTTACAGTGTAGTTGTCTGAGTTACTTTCCTATTGTAATAAGAACAGGACCAAGAGAACTTATAGAAGTGGTTTCAATGGGTTATTGTCCATGATGGCAGAACCAAGGCATGGCAGCAGGAACAGCTGAGACTTTCATTTTCTAAGTTGGGACAGAGAGAACTAAATGGGAATGTTGTGAACTTTTGAAACCCCAAAGCCCGTCTACAGCACACCTGCTCCAACAAAGGCACCACCTGATCTTTCCCAAATAGCTCCACCAACTGGGGACAAGTATTCAACTATACGAGCTTATTGGAGCCATTCTCATTTAAATCCCCTCAGTAACCATTCAGTAATCAGTAATATATGTCTTTATATCCGTGGCTGGCTGGCTTTGTCATATCGCATGCCATTGAACCATCTCTGCAGCCCACCCTTTTTTAACATATATTTTTAAAGTATATGAGTACACCATTGCTCTCTTCAGACACCAGAAGAGGGAACTGATGTGTTCCCTATTCTGGATCCCATTACAGGTGGTTGTGAGCCACCATGTAGTTGCTGGGAATTGAACTCAGGACCTCTGGAAGAGCTGTCAGCTCTCTTAACCACTGAGCCATCTCTCCAGCCCCCACCTGTTGATCTTTTTGCTCTCCATTCTTGTGTAAGAAATATACCAAGTCCCCAAGAATATTTTTTTTTTTTTTTCTGAAAATCTTCCCAGTTTATATTCTTAGAATCCTGGAATTATTTTTTATATGCTGCCTTAAATCCAGCCCATTCACTCTATGCTTTTGTCTTTTATGTAAATTTAAAAAATTATAGTGTCATGAAAATCTTTTTGAATCCCATTGAGATCATGGATTTGATTTGGAAAATTGGTAATACATTCTTGGGAAAAGAACACTTACGTTCCTAAGTGTTCTTTACAATGGCAAAGACGTTTTCTTCTGAATTGTTGGAGGGTTTTAATCATGAACGCATACTGGATTTTGTAAGATTCCTTTTTCTTTGTATCAGCTGAGATTGTCAGTTTCACCCTCATTTCATTGACATAGTGTGGCATTTAAACAATGTTAAACTGCTGGGCACGGTGCCCTCCTTTGATCCCAGCACTCAGGAGGCAGAGGCAGAGGCAGGCAGATCTCTGTGAGTTCCAGGACAGTCTGCTCTACAAAGTTAGTCCCAGAACAGCCAAGGCTTTACAGAGAAACCTTGTCTCAAAAACAAACAAAAACGTCCTTAGTTCTAAGGGATTTTAAGTAGATTTGAAGAGACAAGTATGTTCGTTACTAATGAAGGCAGTTTTATTTATGCTTTCCTTTTCCAAGCTGTGTGTATATCTTTATTTCTTTGCACAGTAATGCTATGCCTTCCATTGCATAGGAGTGGTAAGCATAAACATCCCGCCCTGTTTGCTGTCTTAGAAATTAGTCAGTACTTCCCCGGCACTTTTATATTCCTTAAATAATATGTAATTCTCAGCATAGGAAAATTAAAAAGAAATCTGGTTTCCCATCTATCACTAATTGACTGGGATATCTTGTGATTCCAGATGTGCTAAGATGTATGCATGTCCTTTCCTTTGCAGATGTGTACATATGTAAACATCTATGAAGGAACTTTCTGCTTTATAGTTTGTTTGCTCTTCATTTCTCTTTCTTCCTTAACAGAAGAGATGAGCATTTAGGGAAATAGAAATGTTGCCTCTGGGGATTTTATGTTGTAGACTCTGGGTATTAGGTTGGACTGTGTGAAATTGCTCATTAACTTATAGGCTGTAAATCTTGCAGAAACAAGAATAGCCAAAAAATAGGGGAGCTTTTGACAGTTCTTATGACAAGATATTATATAGTATAGTGTGAAGTGTTCATTTGTGTGAAAAAGTCCATCACTGGTTTATGCAGAGCACAGCACCAATAGACTGATGTGAATGAGATATGATCCCTGCTCTTGAAGAAGATGGTCCCTGAAGACTGGGCCTTTACAGTCTTCTTGTGTGTTTAACTCCATGATGCGTGCCTAGTACGTAAAAGAGGTCAGAAGATGGTATCAGAACTCTTAGAACTGAAGTTACAGAAAATTGAAATCTACCTTGTGGGTCCTGGGAATCAAACCAGGTCCTCTGGAAGTGCAGTTAATGTTCTTATTGGCTGAGTCATCTCTGTAGCCCTCCAAAGTAATTTTTTTAGGTGTTGGTAACTTAACTATTTAGGTCACATTGTGAAATGAATAAGCAGAATAGTTAATAAAGAGTAGCAGGTGCTTTCTCTTTCAAAATAAATATTTCAACAAAAGAGGGGCAACAATGAAGCAAGCAAAACAGGAGGGCTGTGGTAATCCTGACTTCACTCTTTGTGTAGTATTTTTTATTGTAAATTAAATTATAGATGGAAGAAAGCTGCAGTCTTTGTTTTGTTTCTGGTTTTTGGTTCTACAGTCTTTTTCTATGTTCTTCACTGTACTGTATAACAAAACCTAGGTAAAAGAAATATTTAAGAGAATTTGTGTAAGATTCAGAAAGCCAAAAAAACACAAAAAACCAAAAAAAAAAAAAAAAAAAAAACCAACCCCAAAAAACAACCCACCTTGTTCATTGATAAATAATTATGAACAAGCAATAAGTTGAATAAGTATTTGTGGGGATAGATTGTTAGAACATCTAATTTGGTTAAAGAAAGTATGATTTATGTATTTTTATTTTGAAATATGTTATTTACTAAGCATAAAAAGAGTCACATACTTTTTGAAATGACTGCATTGTGTCTGTCAATGCTGTTATAATAGAAGGCTATTTTTAATCAGGTTGAGCTTGAGTGAAAATGTTAAAATCATTACTATGGAAGTTGAGTATGTTGGCTGGCAGGCACATGCCAGTGGTGGTTTTTGTTGTTGTTGTTGTTTGTTTGTTTTTCCCTACTTTATTTACATTTCAAACGTTTCCCCCTTTCCAGATCTCCCCTTTGGTACCTCCCCATTTCCTCCCCCTACCCCTGCCACTATGGGGATATTCTCCCACTCACCCACACTCATCTTCCCTCCTTGGCATTCTCCTATACTGGGGGATCTAACACTTTCAGGCCCAAGGGCCTCTCCCCCTGATGGTCAACAAGACATTCCTCTGCCGCACATGTGGCCAGCACCATGGGTCCCTCCATGTGTATTCCTTTGTTGGTGGATCAGTCTCCAGGAGTCCGGGGGGGGGGGGGCAGGGGGAGGTAAGGCCAGTTCCTTCAGTCCCTTCTCCAACTCCATCTGGGACCTCATACTCAGCCCTACGGTTGCTATGAAGTGACTCTTGGGTATTTCAAACTTTTGGGTTAGTAACCACTTAACAGTGAGAACATACCATGTTCATTCTTTTGTGACTGTGTTACCTCGCTCAGGATGATATTTTCAAGTTCCATCCATTTGTCTGTGAATTTCATGAAGTCATTGTTTTTAATAGCTGAGTAGTATTCCATTGTGTAAATGTACCACATTTTCTGTATCCATTCCTCTGTTGAGGGACATGTGGGTTGTTTCCAGCTTCTGGCTATTATAAATATGGCTGCTATGAACATAGTGGAACATGTGTCTTTATTACATGTTGGAGCATCTTCTGGGTATATGGCCAGGAGTGGAATAGCTGGGTCCTCAGGTAGTATTATGTTCATTTTTCTGAGGGTCTGCCAAACTGATTTCCAGAGAGGTTGTATCAACTTGCATTCCCACCAGCAATGGAGGAGTGTTCCTCTTTCTCCACATCCTCGCCAACATCTGCTGTCACCTGAGTTTTTGATCTTAGCCATTCTGACTGATGTAAGGTGAAACCTCAGGGTTGTTTTGATTTGCATTTCCCTGATGACTAAGGATGTTGAACATTTCTCTAGGTGCTTCTCAGCCATTCGAGTTTCCTCAGTTGAAAATTCTCTGTTTAGCTCTCTTCCCCATTTTTTGATAGGGTTATTTGGATCTCTGGAGTCTAGCTTCTTGAGTTCTGTGTATACATTGGATATTAGCCCTCTATCAGATGTAGGATTGATAAAGACCTTTTCCCAATCTGTAGGTTGCAGTTTTGTCCTATTTACAGTGTCTTTTGCCTTTACAGAAGCTTTGTAATTTTATGAGGTCCCATTTGTCGATTCTTGATCTTAGAGCAGAAGCCATTGGTGTTTTGTTCAGGAACATTTCCCCTGTGCCCAAGTGTTCGAGACTTTTCCCCACTTTCTCTTCTATTAGATTCAGTGTATCTGGTTTTATGTGGAGGTCCTTGATCCACTTGGACTTTAGCTTTGTACAGGGAGATAGGAATGGATCAATTTGCAATCTTCCACATGTAGAGCCAGTAGTCTTAATAAAGAGGGATGAGGGAGAGGAATGAAAAGAGTCCTGGTCTGGTCTGGTCTTGTTTATCTATATAACAAACAACCCAAAACTTCTAAAAGTTGTCCTGAGTAGTGTCTGTAATCCCAGGTGGCTCTCTAGAAGCCAAGGCAGAAAGAGGTGTGAATTTGAGGCCAGTTTGATCAACATAATCAGACCCTGGGTTTTTTTGGTACTTTGTTTTTTGTGTGTTTCTTTCTTTCTTTTTTTAAAGATGAAGAACTATGAAGCTCCTCATTCATTTGAAACGTCTGTTTAAAATACAAGATTGGAAAGATATTTTTGTATTGATAAAATAATAAATAAGTACTGAAGATTTTTTTCTTTTGTATTTGCTGCCACCAAGTGGCAAATTATTGACATCTAGACAGTGTACTTGGTTTTAAGTAGAGATTCACTATATAGCTCAAGGTATACTTGCAGCGTAGCTTGGGCTGACCTTGAACTCACAGCGCCTTGTTTGGTAGGATTTACAGGTGTGTACCAACATAACCAGCCACCTGGTACTTTGAACTAGCTTGACTTGTTCCTACTTTACAATCCCTGTCTTACCTTCTTGCACTTGACCTATATAAGATCATTTCTGTGTTCCTGGTATTTTACAGAGGCCTCTTAGGACATTAGCAACTAGTGTTAAGAAAGATAGTTGAAAAAATGAACTTTCTAGTGCAGCGTGAGAATACGATTGATGCATACTGTTTCACACAGGCTTAATTCCGACATGTACTTTTTAACAACATTGTGCATGAGAACTACCTCTTCATAATTTTTTTAGAACTGCTTTTACTTATTTTGAAGATAAGGCACTTTGCTAGGTTAATTATGGGTGATTTATTTTTATTTCAGAAAACTGTTCTAGAAGAATATACATCATTCTTAGAAAAAAAGAAACTCAAATGTTTACTGTTAGGAAGTGGTGTGCTTACAGCATGTATACTTTTGTGTAGAATTTGATGTCATCATTCAAAGTGTTAGAGAGGACTACATGGAGCCATGGGTAAGTCCCTCTCTTCAGAAGCACACTTTTCTGAGCATGCAGCTGTCCTTAACACTCAGCTTAAAGCCCTATTAAAATCCGTTCTTAGTAAACTCCCATTTTGTTCTAAAGGGAAGAAACAAATTAACAAAATACATAATTAAAAGTTTTTAGAAACATACAGAGAAAATACCTAGCAGTATTTAAGTTTTAAGTGATAGTATGGTAAATTCTTAAATTTATATATTTGAAATTAATGTTTCACATATTAATATATAAACAACATTTTATACATCACTGACAGCCTCTTAAGACAAACCATGTATAAACAAAGTGGTAGGCTGGGCAGTGGTGGCACACGCCTTTCATCCCAGCACTTGTGAGGCAGAGGCAGGCGGATTTCTGAGTTTGAGGTCAGCCTGGTCTACAGAGTGAGTTCCAGGACAACCAGGGCCACACAGAGAAACCCTGTCTTGAAAAACCAAAAAAAAAAAAAAAAAAAAAAAGTGGTAAAGTGGTTGGGTATGCTATCAGAAAATATATACAGGATTTTTTGTTTGTGGTGTTTTTTTTTTTTTTTTTTTTTAAAGATTTAAGGTAATTTGTTGTGATCAGTTCTGAAATATGAAACCCCCATATTTTGGGTTTCTTCATGAATCCAGTAAGAATCAGTTTTTATATAAAGGCAGGCCCTAAAAATATTTCCCTTAAAAATACATGTGTATATGTGTGTGTTTTAATATTATATATGTGTATGTGTGTATGTATGTGTGTGTGTGCAAATATGGCGTGTATACATCAGTAATCCTTGTAGTTGAAAATTGGAGGCAGGAGAATTGAGGATTTGAGGCCAGCCTGGACTACATAGAAAAACTTTGTCTCAAGAAAAAAAAAATAACAGGAATAAAAATAGATATCCTATACAAATCAGTTTTCTTGATAGAAGGATAAAATCTAAATTCTGAATCAGTAAAAAATCAAAGTGAATTTTGTATCATTTAATAACTCAGTGTTTTCTTAAAGGATTTTGCTCCTCCACATTCTTGCTTTTGATCTGTTTTTGGTCACAGGCTTGTAGAACTCAAGTAATACCGCTACTGCTTCCATAGGAGTATGGGAAACAGTGTGGGCATTCCTGTTCCGGCAGGTTACGTTCAGTAGTCTTGTATACTAGTCCTGTCAACCCTTGTAATTGGCTATTTTGTTGCTACTTACCCCTTCTTATCCTTACACGTAATTACGTATGAATTAATAATTAACGTCAGCCCCATTTGGAGACAGTTCATGTATAGTAGCAAGCCCTGTATTGGTTGAAGACTTCAGTATATAGCAACTTAATAATTCTGGGAGATTTTCCATGGGAAGGGCCTATAAATCCTACTCAATCTCCGAGAAGCTCAGAGAAGACAATATGAAGTAGCTGAAGATAAAGAGCAATGCTGCGGAGCTCATTACCTGTCCTGTAAAACCAGAAATATTTGCCTGCTACTGCCCCGCTGTCCATTGCCTTTCTCATCATAGTAAATGTAGTTCACATGTTAACCATCATCAGCCATTGCAAACACGAGACTTCAGTTGTGTGAGTGTCTCCTGTGGTTTTAGTGAAAGTATCTTAGAACCGCTCTCAGACTGCAGAGGAGAAGCGTTAGCCTGGGGGCATGAGGAAGGCAGTAAGTTTGATAATTGTACTGCTGCTGTTGGACTTCACCGTTGAAATAGGAACATTCTAGGGACTGTAGTCACCAAAGGAGGAAGCTCGGTTCAGTAATGTTGCTTTGTAGGTACCAGGCAGCGGTCTTCTTGTTAGATGTCTTGTGCTCTCTAAACAGTAATGCTATATGATACTAAGTAGACTCAATACAAACACATACATACATACATACATTCATACATTCATACATTCATACATACATACATACATTCATTCATACATACATACATTCATTCATACATACATACATACATTCATACATACATACATACATTCATACATACATACATTCATACATACATACATACATTCATACATTCATACATACATACATACATTCATACATACATACATTCATACATTCATACATTCATACATACATTCATACATTCATACATTCATACATACATACATACATTCATACATACATACATTCATACATACATACATACATTCATATATTCATACATACATTCATTCATACATACATACATTCATACATACATACATACATACATTCATACATACATTCATACATACATTCATATATTCATACATACATTCATACATTCATACATACATACATACATACATTCATACATACATTCATACATACATACATACATACATTCATACATACATACATACATTCATATATTCATACATACATTCATTCATACATACATACATACATACATTCATACATACATACATTCATACATACATTCATACATTCATACATACATTCATACATACATACATACATACATACATTCATACATACATACATTCATACATACATTTATATATTCATACATACATTCATACATACATACATATATTCATACATTCATACATACATACATACATACATTCATTCATTCATACATACATACATACATTCATACATACATACATACATACATTCATTCATACATACATACATTCATACATACATTCATATATTCATACATACATTCATACATACATACATACATATATTCATACATTCATACATACATACATACATACATTCATACATACATACATTCATACATACATACATACATTCATACATTCATACAAACAAAATTGCTTCAAAACAGAAAAATACCCTATTGTAGTTTTATTTCACTTTTGTTTTCTTTTTAAAGAAGAGAGCTGGTAAGTTAGTGAGAAACTGATAGTACGTTTGTTTTCTAGTAGGAGGTAAATTATTTGGTGTATTAAACTAGAGTGAATATGATCACATTCAAGATTCATGTACGTGATACATAACTGATGTGAATCTTTACTTGGTCCCTTTAAAGAAATCTAGATTAGCTTCCAAATGACCTCTGTTTTGTTTTGTTTCTGTGGTACTGACAGATACCAGCTAGGGAGGTGCCCTCAGAGGGCTCCCCACTCCCATTTCCCAGCCCTTTCCTTCACATCACATCCTCTCCTCACCCCGTCCCACCACCACCCCTTTGAGACAGGGCGTCGTTGAGTAGCCCTGGTGTCATTGAGTGGCTATCCTTAAACTCACTGAGATCTGCCTGCCTCTGCTCTGGTGGGCCACCATACTTTAAAAGCATGTTGAATGGCTAATTTGTTGTTACCTGGGGTGGGTGTTGATAAGTAGGTTTTCACTGGAAATTCTGTGCCTCGTCTACTTTCTGTTATTCATAAGCCACTTTATAACTCTTGGCTTATAAAGACTTTGGACATATCATAAAGTGTACTTTATTCTAATTCTTCCCAGCCCAGCCTTTGAGAAATGGACGGCAAAACAGAAAAGCAAACAAAATTCCTGTGTAAGACACAAGGATGAGCCCATCAGACTTTATCTTTTAAATGATTTTAATTGAAAAAATTGCACCAAATAGCAGATTACTAATAACACACACACACACACACACACACTTACTTTTTCTCTGTTAATAAGTCTTCAAGACTACTGAATTTCCAACCTGCCTTGCAAAAGTTGTAGTTCTTACCTTTTGCCACTGGGTGGTGTGTTTGTCTTGTTATTACAAGCCTTTTCTAAATTTTTATAAGGGAACCATTTGAAAATCCACAGTAAAAGTAAGCTGGTGGGATAGTTTGTCTTACAATTTAAGTGAGTTTAAACAAATTCCAAAAAAATCTTTGACACACTACGCAGTTCAAGTCTGTCTGTCTCTCTCTCTCTCTCTCTCTCTCTCTCTCTGTGTTTTGACAATGTCTCATTATGTAATTCTGGGCTTGTCATGAGCTCTTAGCAATACACCTTCCCCAGACTCCCAAATTTTAGGATCACAGACATGTGCCAACACACCTAATTTACATTTTTACCCTCTCAAGGATAGATCCTTATATGTGAGTGGAATGTTCAAGACCTATGCCTTACTGCATTTTCTAATATAATGTTTCAGTTATTACCTTTAAAACATTTTAGATGTTTTGAAGCTGAGAGTGGCGGCATATGCTTTTAATCCCAGAATTTGGGAGGCAGAAGCAAGAGGATCTTTGGGAATTTGAGGTCAGTCTGGTTCACATAGTGAGCTCCAGGACACCTAGGGCTAAATAGAAAGACCACGTCTCAATAAAACCAAAAAAAGAAAAGAAAAGAAAAAAGATGTTTTGATACCATAGGTGATAGTTTCATCAAACTAAAGACCTTATACATTCTAGGCAAGCTGTCTACCCTCAAACATACAGATGATATTGTAGTTTAAATGACATCCAAGGAAAAAAACCACAATTTCTTAAATTATACTAGTTAAAAGACAGGAAGCTCTGGTTTCAAAAGCTGTCCTTAACCGTCAGTTTGGCCTTTTCTCCCAGCCCATGGCCTTTCACACCTTTATGACAAAAGCTTTTTTAAAATAAATACTATATTTACATTCTACTTTTAAAGGTACCAAATGGTTTGTTGACATTTCTTTTGTTTGTTTGTTTGTTTT
Organism: Rhynchomys soricoides; assembly: GCA_019843965.1. NCBI lineage: Eukaryota > Metazoa > Chordata > Mammalia > Rodentia > Muridae > Rhynchomys > Rhynchomys soricoides. Next base: position 2,859,386 of record JADRCH010000092.1, read on the forward strand.
TGTTTTTCAAGACAGGGTTTCTCTGTATAGCCCTGGCTGTCCTGGAACTCACTCTGTAGACCAGGCTGGCCTCGAACTCAGAAATCCGCCTGCCTCTGCCTCCCAAGTGCTGGGATTAAAGGTGTGTGCCACCACTGCCCGGCGACATTTCTTATTTGAATGAGTTGAGTAGTTTGGTGTCAAGACTTTATTTGGGATTATAACAAGGTTTTTAGTTCAGAGAAGAAAGCAAACATAAAAGACTACCCGTCTTGGAGTCTGCTCAGATTATCTGAGTGTGTGTGTTTATGTTCACACATGAATGCAGGTGCTGTCAGATCCACCAGAGTAGAGACAAACATCTGTGAGCCATCCATGGTTGGTGTTCTGCAGAGAAGTTCGCCTCTGGGCCAGGTTTCTAGCTGCTATTTTATAGCGTTTGAGGAATACATTTAGAGAGGTTTATAACCCAGTGAATGTAGAAGAGCGGCTCTCTGCCTCTGACGCTGCTGACCTTTCTTTAATACAGTTCCTCATGTTGTGGTGACCTCAGCCAGAACGCTATTTATGTTGCTGTTCTGTAACTAATTTTGCTACTGTTAAGAATTACAATGTTATTATCTGATATGCAGGATTTCTGACCTGCAGTCCCCGCAAAAGGGTCATTTGACCCCAAAGGGGTCACTTCCACAGGTTGAGAACCACTTGTTTAGAGCATCACAGTAGCATAGATAAAGGGCTTTGGCTTTGTAGGTTTACTTTTTAGCAGAGTCTTAATACATGCGGTCTTCAAGTTTGGTAATGGGAGCTATTGTCACAACCTTTCTGGGCCTTACTTTTCTTAGTTATAGGATGATATTTCAGTTCAGAAAAACGAGAGTCATGGCTCTAAGGAGTATTGTTACTCAGAAATAAATATGTGAGCTATGAAGGTGAGAATAAATAACCCATAATCCTGCTAAACATCTAAAGCCAAAGTAAACAAAATACATACAAACACATACCACTTTTCCTGGGCTTGGAGGTCTAGCTCGGTGTTAGACCACTTACCTAACATGTGGAAAACCTGAGTTCAACCCCCAACACTCAGACTTTCTGGAGTGACCAAGACTATCTTACACATTTCCTCCCCCTCCCTCCCTGGTTTATTCTGTGTAACATTTATAAGTATTGTGTTGTGTTTTTAGAAATCCCTGCAAAGGAGCAGATGTATAGCTCAGTGGCTAGAGTACTTGCGTAGCCTTTGTAAGGCCCTTGAAGTTCCATCTCCAGCACTGCAGGGGCAGAGGGGATTTTAAATATCAAATACATGTGCATTATGTGGCATATGTTATATTTTAAATCATTCTTTTATTCTGCATTAAGGTGGTTTGCATATTCTAACTGACATTCCATAAGATCTTCCTATGCTTGCTTTATAAGCTTCATATTATTTACTTATGTCAACATTTTAGCAAGTAGAAATGCTAGCCCAAGAGTTTGAAAGGCTTATTCATTGCTACTGATAGCAGTTGGCAGGATTTTGTTTGTTTTTTCCTCTAGAAAAATTGTTCTAAGTTTCCATCTTTCCCTGTCCTATGGTTTCTGGCTTAGAATTCTGTAGTAGCTTGCTGCTGGTTATCTCTGCTATACTGGCAACTTGTTTTTAGGTTTCCTTTTATTTTATGTCCACAGTGAGTTTTTTAATCTATATATTTGATTTTCACTCTTCAACTTTGTTTTAAGTGCATATTTCATCACTTTGCAGATTAAAATGTTTTTGCTATAATATGGCACTCATGGCCCTTCATGTCTTAGCTGCTGTCTAATTTTCTACCCTATTTTATATAGTCCTACTGTATATTCTGTGGATAGAAAAGCCACCTGGAGGCATTCTAGCCAAGGGAACAGCACATATCCAAAGGCAGAGCTGTGTAGAATGTCATGGCGTATTTTAAGTGCAACAGGTTGGCATGTATGAAACTGAAGACAGTGTAGAAATGGAAGTTGTTTGGATTGTGTTTGTGTGTTACATCTCATAGAGGTCAAAGGAAACTTGTGGGTGTTGGTCTTCTCCTGTCTCATGGGTTCTGGGGATCAAGCTTGCTATCAAGTGTCTTTACCCATTGAGCCATCTGACTGGCTCTGAGACAAATATCCAGATGAACTGAGTAGTGATAGGTACAGCAACAAGAAATAAAAAGATCACCCAATTAGATGGCATATGCTATATAGGCAAGTGTATTGGTAACATTTGCAGACCAAAGGGAACAACTGAAAGAATGCTCTCTTTGCTGGTCTTTCCTCTCACCACAAACACAGGTATTCTGGAGATAACACTGAATGGGAACAAAGCAATAGCCAGCAATAGAGAAGACCTCTAGAAAAGCATGAGCTTAGGAAAACAGTGAGTGTTCTGCTTTAACAGCAGAAGGTAAAATGCCTTTTTAAAGGTAGTGTAGATTGAAGAGTTATGCATAAGAACTTATGATCTTAGTCAGAATCTAAATGAATGCTTTGAAAAATCTGCCTTTATTTCCTCTCATTAGAGTATAAACCAAAAAATGAATAAGGCTAAATAGCAAGTAGCGTCTTTTAGAGTGTACCTAGTGTGCCAAGGGCGGAGGAGGTGGAAGGGAAAACTGCTCTAACATGTATACACTACCACTGTATTTTGAAGAATAAATTTATTTCTTCATGTCTCAAGTAGGTTGAAGGTAAGCCAAGCTACTTGAAGCCAGTTTAAATTAGAGGGTCTTTTATTTCCTGAATGTAGTGTTACTCTCAAACTTCACCTTTGATACTAGTTTTTGGTTTTGTTTTGCTGTCTTGCTGTGTAGCCCAGGCTGGCCTTGAGTTCATTTTCTTCTTGCTTCAGCCTCTTGAGTGGGATCAATACCCAGATGAATGTAAGGTTATTCTCAACAGGCTAAGTTGTGCCTGTTAAAAAAGACTAACACCAAAGAGATGGCTCATGGGTTAAGAGACTTGGCACTCTAACAGCAGGGCTGGGTTAAGGTCCTATCACCCACAGAGCAGCTCACAGATGCTTGTAACTCCATTTCCAGGGGACCTCGTGTCCTTTTTCTGGCTTCCATGAGCAACAGGCAACTCACGTGGTACACACATACATGCAGGACTCATACATACACGTTAAATTCTTTAAAAAGGCTAGAGAAGGATTATGTACAGTTCATGCTGGTTTCTATAATTTGAAAATACCTGGGTAAGTGTAGTATTACGTTACTGTACTTCAAACGTTGAGAAAACCATTTGCAATTTAAAAACAAGTTGCTATGGTTACCCAGCGTTTACTTTTTAAAGCAGTAATTACACAAAATACCCAAAGAATTTCCTCTAGTACAGAAAGATTTGTAGCTTACGTGTATGCTAGTTATTCCACACACAAATTGAAACTGCATATTTCACTTCCGTTCTAAAGTATCATTTGGAAAATACTAAAGAAAATGATTCATGTCTTTCTGAGCTCTAACAGGGTGGAGACATACTGAACATACTATTTTAAAATTCAAGTAATGACTCAGTATAGAACATTTTTCTTACTCTTTAGTTCCCTTTATCAAATAATGCTGTATTTCTACAAAAGGAATTTATGGTTAAAAGAAGGAAAGTATTTTTGTGGTGTGTTTGCAGTATGAATATTTTTTTAAAAAAATACATTTTTATGATTAATAAGCTTATAAAAAGCCATGCTTATAACTGTTAATTCCATTAGATATAGCTTGTTCCAAACTTCTTAAAAACAAAGGAGAATATCATATGAGAGTCTATGACTAGTCCATTCTTAGCCAGCAGTCATTCTGCAGTTTTTATTGTTTTGTCGACATGTTCATAGTATCTAGCATCACAGGCATACCTAAAACTTTTGAGCCAATATAAGGTTAATTGTTATATTTTAGTAGCCCTTTTATTTATAATAGAATATTGTTTGTTCTTTAATATTAGGGCTGTTTTAACCTGAAAATACTTTATATTTGAAATGGAAGCTGGATTGGATAGTAAAGAGTCCTATCACAGTAACAGTAATTGAAATGCTGTGCTTTAAAAGGTTGAGTGCTGTGACCATAGGAACTGCACACTTTTTTCTTTTCTGCTTTTCTCCCAGTCAGACTTAGTATGGTCTCTAGGATAACTTCAGTCATAAGATACCGAGATAAGATACTTCACAACGTTATTATCAAACATACTGTTGTCCAGTAGGAGGGGGTATTTCCCTCTATCTCTCCCTTTTTAGGTTTTTTTTTTTTTAAAAAAAAAAAAAAAAAAAAAAGGAGAGACTTTCCTAGAAGCCTACAGCTGACTTTCCTTGGCATGTGACAGAGCAAGCTGGCTCAGAGCATACCATTTCCCAAATGAGTCACTTACTAGGTAGAATAGAATTACCATGATCACCTTACACTAGTCAGGATTTCTCCAAGTCATGTGGAATATAGCAGGGGCATCCAAACAAAGCCACAGGTAGTCTGTAAGAAGGGAGAGTCAGTGAGGGTTGGCTAAGTAGGCAACAAGTAGCAAGCTACAGATTACATAGAAAAGTTAAACCTTGTCATTTTCTTCCAGGATTAATTTTCCTAGCAATTTAAATTATTCACAACACACCAATAATGAAAATACCATGAGGGTTCTGGAGTTTTGTTTTTGTTTTTTAAAGTGGGAGAAGAACAGACGGGAAGAAAGTATTGTGTAAATGCCACTGACAAGAAAAATGTCAAGTATAAGAAAACAATATGTTTGTGAATATGAAATAGGAAAAATTACTCCTTAATTTTGGGCAAGTACAATGAAAATTTTATTTTCAAATGTTTCCTATTAATCTACCCTATGAAACTGTGCTCCTCTCTGCATCCTTGTGGTCATACATAATTCCTCCGGTAATACCCTTTTAACTGTTGAATGGGGCACCTGCGCTCATCCGTAGCTTGGCCGTTGTTAGTACTGTGATAATGATGGGTGTGTAGTGTCTGTTATATGCTGACTTGACTCCTTTGGGTATATACTGCCGAGTGCTATATAGATGGGTCATATAGTTCTGTTTTTAATTTTCTGAGGAACCTCTGTGTTGCTTTCCATAGTGGCTGGACTAATTTACAGTGCCATCAGCAGCATATAAGGGTGCCGTGTCCTCGTACTCCTAACATTTGTTGTGTTTGTAGATTATTGCTTTGGTTTTGGACAAGGTCTAGCTCTGTACTCCAGGCTGATTCTCCAAGTCGTGAATTAGAAGAGTGTACCTCCCCTCCCCTCTGGATCCACTCCATTTCTGTTTCTCATTAGAAAAGAGTAGTTTTCTAAGAGATAACAGCCAAACATGACAAAATAAAATAAAATATGATGAAGCAAAATACCATATCAAAGTTGGACACACAACCCACCAGGAAATAAAAGAGTCCCGAGGGCGGGCACAAGAGTTGGCGTTCTCACAGTCAGGAGTCCCATGAAAATACTAAACTAATAGCTTATACACACAGTACCTGATGCAGACTCTGGTAGGCCCTGTGCTTGCCTCTTCAGCTCAGTCTCTGTGAGCTCATATGTGCCTTGCTTAGTTGGTTCAGGGGGCCTTGTTCTTCTGGTGTCCTTCATCCCCTCGGACTTATACAATCTTTCTGATTCCTTTTCTGAAGGATTTTCTGAGCTCTGAGTGGAGGGATGAGATAGAGACCTTCCATTTAGACTCTGTCTCCGCATAATGTCTGACTGTGGGTCTCTGCACCTTGTTTTGGACATTTTAAATTTTTAATTTTACCAGTTTTGCTTATCCTTTTAAAATGCGATGACTATGTAAGAACATTTACATTACTCATGTAGATAATCTTTGTATTTCTATTAGATCATACTGGCCTAAGATTTGAGTAGCTTATTCAGGTAGTACAGGTGATATTTAAAACATTTTAAACCTTTCCTTCAGATATAAAAATGAATTTTGATACTGAAAGCTCCACCTAGTTGTTATTGGTTTCTTTGAGAGAGGGAAAAAAAATTCATTAGGATCAAACAAACAAAAAAATCACTGAGGTTTGTGGAAAGCTTTATGAAGTACACTCCCCCTCTCCCTCCCCCCTCTCTTTTTTTAAGAGGCTAGGCAATTGGAAGATACCATACATGCCAGTTACAGCTAAGGAATTTGTTGTATGCTGTTCACTTTCTCAAGAATGTGTGGCCTTTATTTCATATTTAAGCCTCCGGGATATGTTGCCTGTCAGTATCTTGTGTTCTTGTACTGCTTATTCTTATTTATGACACAGCACCCTGTTGGATAACATCTTAGCAGATGAAGATTTTATGTACACACATGTTTTCTAAGTTTTTGATATGTTACACATAAAGGAAATAAGACACTATTTGATTAGTTAGTGCTATGGTATTTTTGGTCCATGTTTTTAAAATAAATATTCTTGTTCAGGATGGTTTTATATATATTTTTAGATGACTACAGGATATTAGACTTTGAGTAGAATTGTCCAGGTCTTGCCATCCTGTATGATTTTTTTTTTTTCTAAATTCACATTTTCCAGTCATGGGTGTAGATGCTGAGATGGATGCTTTAAGTTAAGCTTTAAATTTTATAGAATAAATTTTATGTAAAGAATGATTGGGAAAATTAAGTGTAGAAGTTGGGCTCAGACCAAAATAATAATAGTAATAATAATAATAAGAAGAAGAAGTTGTAATGTTTTTAGTCAACGTGGATGAATTTACACATTAGAAACTCTGGAACAAGTTAAAATTACTCCTGTAAAAAGAGGTTCTATTTTGGAGAAAAACCCTGAAAATGGACAATAGGATATTACTATAATTTCATTTTTTATGTTTCAGGTATTAGGATGATATATTTGATACAACTATATGTAGATTGATAACATCATTTATATATGTTACAATATTTGTCTTAAAATTTTTATCTATTTTAAAGTAACCAGTAGAAGCAGACATGGTGGCATGTACCTAGAGTCCCATCTTGTAGAGAGGTTGAAGCTGGCGGATCTGTTCACTGCAGAAGTTCTAGGCCAGCCTGAGCAACACAGCAACAGCCTGTGTTGTTCTTTCCTTAGATGAATGTTCATAATTTTCAGTAATTTTTGTTTATAATTTCTGCCATTCTTAACTATATTAAGAGTTTTTTTTCCTTTATGATTTAATAAGTAAATTGGCTCAAAGAATTACATTGAAATGCTCATTCAAAAATAACTTACTCACACTGGCTTGGTGGTGCATGTCTTTAATCCCAAGCACTCAGATAGCAGGTGAATCTCCAAGTTCTAGGACAGCCAGGAGTACATGGAGAAACCCTGTCTCAAAAACCAAACAACAACAAAAGCTTATTCACAGATAGATAATACTCTCTTGTTACCTAAACTTTCAGCAGTTGGTATAGGTTTTCTTTAATGATCATTTTTACAACATAGAATTAAAGTTAGAAATCTTAGTAGTGATAGAAATATATGTTTTTGGCATTAAGCATTTTAAAGTCATTTGGATGACTAGGCAAAACACTTAATTTCTGGATTATTTTTTCCAGTTTAAAACACGATTGTAGGAGATTTAAAGTGAGGATGCATAGCAGGCAGGATATATATCTTAAATATCTCAGAAATAGCATAAAGTCACAGACAAGAATATAAGATAATCAAGGTGAGGCAGAATGTTTCTTTGTAATTGGGAAATATTCTTTTATTTATTTAATGTGCTTTATTTATTTATTTAGTGTGCATCCTGCTCACTGCTCTGTCCCCTCCATGTCAACTCTTCCCACAATCCTTCCCCCGTTGCCCCTCTCTTTCTCCTCTGAGCAGATGAGGCCCCCTGGGTATCCCTCCTACCGTGGCAAATAGTCTTAGTCTGGGCAAAGTGAGAAAGGTGGTGAAAGCCAGCTCCAAGTGATCTGGGTGGGTTTGTTTGCAGTGTTAGGATTAAACCCATGGCCTGCTACACGCCACACAAATGCTGCAGCTACAGCCCCCAAATGGTTGGTTGTCACACTTAATTGTGGCTTTTGGAAATTCATTTTATCAGGAAGGAGGAGTTGGTTGTTGTTTTCTTTGAAAGAGTCTGTGCTTTTTTTTTTGACATGTTGGAATTCAGGACAAGAACTTTAAACAGTTGTTTTATCAGCTGCTTAATGGGTTATGAGGCTCAGGATATGTTCAGATATAAAAGGTATTGTTTAATTTCTTCAGTGAAGATTCAAACGACTCATAAAATTTTAACGTTAACATTCTGCCTTTATGAAGTTTAAATTTTTTTCTTTAAAAAAGTATGAGTCACTAAATGATTGGTTTCTTTCACTTAGGAGACATAGCAAGCCTTACATTTGTTTTCTTTAAGCCTCTTTTCATTCTAGAAAATAACACACATCCAAAGGAGGAGAGGGAGGAGAGAGCAGGGAGCGGTAGAAGAAGAGAAAGAAGGTCTTGGCAAAAACAAGAGTAGCCCACTTTAACATAGGGTCGTGGTTTTTAGTCTTAGAGAATATTTCCTGCTCTTTTGAGATTTCTTCACTACAGACACTCTTACTGCCACTGCTGCCATGGAGTTAAACATTTGCTATACTGTTGCATACAAAAGCAGTTAAGCTGTTTGGAATTGTTTACTTGATAAAACCAGTGTTAGTCAGCAGAGGCAGTACACCAGATTTCCTTGTGGCTTTTAGTGGAAAATGTTAAAAGCGCACTTATTTTTCAGTTATAGAATTTTTCAGTTTGATCTGGATTAGTCACAGAACTGGCATGAACCTTCTAATTGTGAAGGCTGTCCAAATGTACTATTTTTTTCTCCTGCTAGAGGAAGTTACATCCTGAGCAGTCGCTGAGCTCTCTGGTAAGTGTAACATGTGAGCATTACTAGGCATTTCATTCTGCGGGTCTGCAGTCTTTGCTCTTCAGGCTGTTGCTGGGTCGAAATGCTTCTGCAGGACCGATCCTGAGGTTGTGTAGCTATTTCTCAAGGGCCTGCTCGTTTGAGGATATCAGCGGCATTTTGCAAGATCATCTGAAGAACAGGAAAGCATTTGAAATCAACTGAAGGATATCTGTAGCGGTTTTCACCAGGGAAGGAAACTATATTGGCACAGAGGCAAATGACTGAATAAAGTAGTTGGCTCCGAGAAGATGTACAGTCTGCTGTTTTTTCCTCTGAATGAAGACTATTTAATGGAAGCTGTATTCATGTAGAGATCAAAGGAAATACTACAGTGATATACTACTTTCTTCTCTTCTCTTTAAAATGAAAATCCTGAAGCAGTAATTGGAGCTCAAAGGTCTTCAAAGTCTTTTGCTGTCTGCTTGTTCTATTAAGCTTCTGCACTGACACCATTTCTGCCTGGTGCCTGTGTCTTTTTTGCTGGGCTGCTAGAAACAACTGCCTGGTGGAGAAAGAATGAAAGCTCTGCTTTGCCTCTGTTACTGAGGGATAAAGCTAGCTCTGTTTCGCCTATTATTGGGAAGTCTGGATTAATCAACTTGTATTCTCGTACCAGTGGTCCTATTATCTCTTGTGATCTGACTCATCACATGTAAATGTGCTGCAGCTTTTCTCTTAATGCAGATTGGTGGTTGGTTCTCCTTCTGTGTTCATCTTCTTTCTTTCCTAAACACAGAAAGGACTGTCAGCGCCTGAGTTTCGTTTTCAGGATTTAGGCTAAATTTTATGTATTTTTTGTTTGTTTGTTCCCTGTATAATATCTGTATTAAGTCAGTGAAGCTGAAGAAATGAAGACCAATTAGAAGTGGAAACAGAATAGTGAGATTCTGGTTTTAATTTTCAGCTACAGACCGCCCAGCCTTCCGGTAACTATATGACCTTGCAGACGAGAGTGGGGATATCTTCGGCCACCTCTGTCACAGCACTTGTTTCTCATTTCATTCTTTATTGTGTGGTGGTGTGTTACCAAAAACAAAGATTGTTTTGTACAAGTAAATTTCAGAGCTCAATGTAACTATTTTGGTGGAAGAAAAATATTTTTAAAAGAATAGTCCTAGACTGAGTTTTAATTATTGACACATTGATGTGAACCTTTTTATAGATTACAGTAACCTGGAAGAAAGAAGTAGGTTTATTTTTAGGAAGTTCTGTATCATTATTTTGAACTTAAGTTTTCCTAATACCACTAACTATAAAACCAGCTGCGCTGCTCAGAGAATGTTTATAAGTGGTGTACAGAAGAGGAGGGAAAATTGTTTGTGCTCCTCCCACTGTGACTTTTACCACATAGCTTGGAATTTAATGTTTTAAAAGAGCGAATGAGTCGAGTGTGTATTGTTGTTTTGGAGGAGGTAGAAGATGATTCTCCTGTATTCATTTCTAAGTTGCCCCAGGAAAGTAAATGTCTACAGTCTCCACCCTCTGGAAATGTGTTGGTAAGCTATGAGAGTTTCTGTTGCTTATATTTTTATAGAACTAGTCATGTAACTGTAATTTTGTAAGCACACACTGAGTTAGTGTCTACTAGTTTCATAGTGTCACTGGTTTCATACTCCAGGCAGTATGTGGGTCTGTATGATGCAGTATTATTTGTGTGTAAAATTAGCACATTTCTGAATTTTTCTTTTTCAAATGCTTAGGTTCCACTTTAAATTTTATTGCCTGTTCATCTTCTTACGGGATATTGAAAATAAACTAAGAAATAGTGAAATACTTATGAAATATGTTCCTTTTCATTTGGCTTTAGAACTAATCTGACAAGAATCAGGGACTCTGCATATTTTTCAAAAAGTTGACTACTACCAGCAACATCAGGGCATAGCCTTTTGTATAAAGAATTTTACCTATTTGCATGCAAGACTTTATATTAAAAGGAATCAGACTATATTCTTAATCTTATTTTTACCAGTGTTGTCAACTAACTCCTTATTTGAGTGGTATGAACGATACATCAGAGGTTATGCTGTTGAAGAGATTATCTTAGATGTGCACTTGCTTGTATTCTCCTGTAGTTCAGATGGATACTATTCTTTGGACTTTGAGTAGTAGATATTTTTTTATCAGTTGCCAAGTTTCCTCTCTGGGATTTCTATCATTATATATATATATGGAATAAAAACCACATGCATGTGATTATCTTGACCTGAATAGACCTTTTAAAAATATCCTTCTTGCCGGGCATTGGTGGCGCACGCCTTTAATCCCAGCACTTGGGAGGCAGAGTCAGGCGGATTTCTGAGTTCGAGGCCAGCCTGGTCTACAGAGTGAGTTCCAGGACAGCCAGGGCTACACAGAGAAACCCTGTCTGGAAAAAAAGAAAAAAGAAAAAAAAGTCTCCTTCTTTTCATAGCTCTCACTGGGCTAGGAATTGCTTATTTGACTGGTTTTATTCCATAAATAGATTTGAACTATCAGACTTATATTCATATGTCTTTTCATTTATAAGTAAAAGGCTTTTACTTAAGAAATAAAATGAGTATGTTACTTAGTTTTGGTCAAATGAATACATTTATTAGGTAGATTTTTTTATTACCCCCACCCAGGATGAATCCTATACTTTGATATGATTAGGCTGTATGAAATATATAATTCATATTCCCTACTCCTTCAAAAAGATAATGGCTGGGTGGAAGAAAAAAACCATTAGATTTGGAAATCATGCAGAAATATCTTTAAATCTATAACTTAATGATATAATTGATGTTTTGCTTCTTTTATTTATTTTTTTATTATTTTTTTTTTTTTAGCCATCACTGGTGCAAGCTATATTTAATGGTGATCCAGATGAAGTTCGAGCACTAATATTTAAGAAAGAAGATGTTAACTTTCAGGTAAAGCAATTGATTCACTTACACCAACCTTTTTAACCTACTTTTAAAAACCAAAAAAAAAAAAAAAAAAAAACCCTTTCCTAGTATTGTAATTTTGTTCGGACGCTTTTTATGTTTTGGTTTAAAAGCATATTTTTTGTTTAAACATGTGCTTTTGTTTTGTTGCTGGTTTCATTTAAAATCATAATTCTGCAACAGATGTTTTTAGAGAAGGCAGGAGAGTCTCTCTCAAGACCATGGTGGGGGGGTTACTCTGGACGTGTGTGTGTGTGTCTGTCTGTCTGTCTGGGTGTCTATTTCTGGGTGTCTGTCTGTATTCAGTGTATGTCATATATATATGTATATGTCATATACACACTCACACACATAACTGTCTGAAAACCCACAACTCCTGGAAGCAGGTTGAAAGGTTTGTGTTCTCTGAACTTTTTGCTTTGAAACTTTCAAATACAGGAATGTTAAAAAATACTCTGTAGACTCTGAATCCTTGTTTTGGTTCAGCACTGATAGCGTTTTGTTATTTACTCTCGTTCACAGAGGTGGGGCGTGTGAGCGCACATATATACGTTTTCTTTTGCTGAACCACATTTTGACAGTAAATTGCAAATAGGACATTTCACAATTTTTTTAGGTATGAGGGTTCTTTTAAAACTTGACAGAAAAGATTTCTATAACGTTAAAATGTACCTAACTTGATTATGAGAGCAGATATGGTTTCTGTACATAGCTTTGGTGGGAGTTTTACAAAGAGTTCATATTGGTGTGTATCTACTATACAAAATGATGGGCTTCATTGATGACATTTTGTTCAAGTAAATCTTGGATCTCTGTTACTCTTTCCTAGCCTTCCCATCCTGTCCTCTTCTCAAATAGGCTTTCCATTTTTGTGTGTTATGTTGTGCGATTATGTATAGGCTGGAAGGTAGACAGACACAAAGACTCTTGATCTCTGGATCTCTGGTTAGACTCAACTACAAGGGACTAATTGAAAACTTTTTGAACTTATGAATATAGTAGATGTAATATTCAAGGCTAACGTGCTGGAAAGTGTAGAAAGAGGCTGTGTGTGTGTGCGTGTGTGTGTGTGTGTGTGTGTGTGTGTTGGTATAAAGATAATTCTCTCGCGCGCGTTTCTCCTCTGAAATATGGTCTTGTTTTATAGCCAAAGCTGATCTTTTTTAACTTACTAAACTTGTTTAAAGAATATAATTTAATAAGACAAAGTAATTTCATTAATTTATTTTTTGGAAACAAATCTTTGAGCTAAGGATGAATGAAGTCTCGTGACTCCTAAAGCTGCTATCACACCACCTAGATGTTCTAGAGGTTTTTTTGTAATTATAAGAAAGCGTCTTGAACACTCGTATTTGTTTTTCATTTTCATTGAATAAGTGTGACCACTTAATGTTGATAGACACTTAAAAAAGTTTACCTTTTTTAGGAATTCTGATTATCTGAATAGGTTTGCGTTGTTGGCTAAAGTGGTTGATTTCTAAGAACATGGAGTTTTGACCTAGAGATTACTATCAGAACTTTTTTTTTCCTGAATTTTTTCTAAGTAAGTGGCTTCTCAGATTATATTTAGTTAGAGAAGCATGCACCCAATTCAGGATGTACTTATCTTAAATGAATGCATGATTCACTTTGCCTAATTAGGCTGTCTTAGAAAGTATACTTTTCCTAGCACACAACATCGTTGTAGAGTATAGATGTGTGAGCAGAGGGAGACAGACGGACACTATTTTGTTTGCTTTTTGATCTTTGACTTAAATAGAATAGTCTAATTGCCATGGCTAATTTCATCTTTACAAAGCTTGTAGCTGCCATTGCTGCTCTTTCTTTAATCAAAATACCTTAAATGGAAAAATTAGTTGAGTCTGGTCTTGTTTTTGGACATCATTAGCACCATAAGAACTATCAATGGCCCTTTTTTTGTGTGTTTGTTTGTTTGTTTTTTCCAGACAGGGTTTCTCTGTGTAGCCCTGGCTGTCCTGGAACTCACTCTGTGGACCAGGCTGGCCTCGAACTCAGAAATCCGCCTGTCTGTGCCTCCCAAGTGCTGGGATTAAAGGCGTGTGCTGCCACTGCCCGGTTGGTGGCCCTTCTTTGAGGGAGACTATAACAAATTTCAAATAATAATAACAAGGGTAAGTGTTGAAGAATAATACTCCTTGAAATTCAGATTGCATGTTTTTAGAAGCTATTTTTGGAAGTGTATATGTGGTGTATGTGCATGTGCTTGTGGAGGCAAGATGCAGACATTGGATGTCTCCTCAAGCTGGTCTTCACCTTATTTTTTGAGGCAGGGTCTTTCTTAGATATTTGCCTGTCTCTACCCAGAACTGACTGGGATTGCAGATGCTTGCCTCTACCCCTAGCTTTTGTATAGCTTCTGGGGATCTGAACTCAAATAAGGTATTTTACTGACTGAGCCATCTTCCCAGCCCAATTCTCTGTTTTTAAGATGAGTGTACGTTCAGATTTATTTCTATTTCTACTTTTATAAATTTTCCTTGTCAGATCCTAAAATTAAAAATTTTTATGGATCGCTAAACAGTATCTTTCTTCTAAACTAGTTTGTTTTAAATAAAAGCTAGAATTTAAGAAGCATATATTCATATTATTTGCCATAAGGCTATAGCTAAAACAATTCGAAGGTTTTGACTGAGGAAGTGGAAGCTTACTGCATGTATAATTTGTTGATGGTTGTAGTGTTGGGGATCAAATTCAAGACCTTAAGCATGCTTGTTGAATTTACTCCAGAGCAGGATGTTCAGTCTTATGACAGTGCAGAATTTAGGATCCAAGCCTTGTTCTGACAGTATGAGATGAGTAACAACTGCACATGCTTAAAACAGATAAAGCAGGAAGAATATTCTCTAGGTTTCCTTTCAAATCAGGGCGTGATATCTTTTCTAGATTACCAACAGACCTGCCCCTGAGGTCTAGGTGGTCACATGCCTGCTCTATCAGCAGTCAAAATGAAAATGATTATCTTTCTATTTATTTAGTTGCTTATGTTGGTGGTTTGTTGCCTGCTTCTTAGGGGAAAGAATAGGAGCTAGTTTTCATTGCTATGTCTGGAATGGATCAGAATTTTCAAAGGAAGGAAGGAAAAAAAAAATAGTCGGTTACATCTGTAACTTAACAAAGGTAGATAATTGGTAATTTTAAACAGAATAGCAAACTTTTGGAAAAATGAAAAATTCCTTATGAAAGAAACAGTACAAGCCACTAAGGGTAAATAAAATAATGATTAAAGCTGTACTGGTGTTATAATATAAAGAACGTTTGAACTATGAATCAAATTGTCTTCATCTTTAGATGGATGACTTTGAACACGTCCCACTAGCTTCAGCACTGACATTATACTTCTCATGTAAATGTGTAGGGCTACATTAATTACTGAGCTTCTGAGTCTTTCTCCAAGCCAAATGTAGGATTCTCCAAAAGTCCTCAATGACTTTGAATGCCTTCCTGATTTTGCTGAGATTTGTCTTGATTTATATGACCCCAAATAATTAAATGTTTTCCCTAGAATTTATAAGAATTTGGTATTATGTTGTAGTTCTTGAATAGTTTAATCTGAAATGTTGATGGTACCCCATTTCAGAAGAATGTCCGATTCATACTCACACAAAAGTTGTTTTTCTATAAATAGAAATTATTTTTCTCTATCCAGAAAAATAATTGTAGAAATTAGTGTTACTTACAAAAATTGACTTAGAAACCGACATATGTATGGGCTTTTTAAAATGCTACTTAATTTTACTCAAAGAATAGTCTTATAAAGTTAGTAGAAAAATATTTGCTTCATCATTTGGTGTCAAAATAAAATTCACAGAAGTTAAAAATCTCTAAGATCAGTAGCTTTAGCACAGTATTTAGACTTTTTAGCTTATCTATTTAGGTAAGTTTTAGTTTCTTTTGCTAATATACTTTCCACTGAGTATGGTTTTGTCAGGTTTTTCTATATTCTGTACTTTTTGTTCCTAGTGTGAATGGTATTTAGTCTGAAATACTTAAGTTTTCCTTTGTACGCAGCCTGTTGACCAAGCTGTTTCTCCTATAACCATTCTCACTGAAGATGATACCACGTCCAGCTAAAGAGACTTTATATGTATGCTGGAGAAATCTTACGTTTTCTAGCAGTCCATGACAAACAGAAGACCAAGGTGTATAAATTACAAACACTATGACTGTAACGTTTCCACACCAGAGATAAATCGCTTTACGTGGAGGAAAACCTTTCTGGTGATAGCTACCACTAAGATCCTCATGCTCGGCGTCTGTGACCCTTACCATCCTCCTTTGACTTGTAGATGGTCTGCCCCTTTCACCCTGGGTGTTTCTCATGGGCTTTGAGACCTACAAAGAAGTATCAGAGGCTAGAGATTTCCAAATTTAGAGTCTACCCTCAGCTTTCTTTTTCCCCTTTTCCCCTATTGTAAGGACAGAGAGCCCAGAAGAATCCTTATGTGGTGCAGCTTATTCTGTCCACCTTCCTCTGTTTTGAGTGAGGTGCAGTGTAAGCAAAATGAAGCTTATCTTACTTTACTAATACGGTTCCTCAGCTTGTGTCATCCAGCAGATTCCTAACAGAGCTCTTTTGGACATTTTCAAAGGTAATATTTATGGGTAGTTGCTAGCTGTTCTAGTGCTATTAGCAGTTACTTTAGGGGGCAGTTAGTGTGAGGGAAAAGCTGCTGTCCTTTTGTAGGTGAATGTTAATCTCTGTGAGACTTGGTGTATGTGTATGTATGCACATATATATGTATGTGTTTGTGTGTGGCTGTGTATACAGATATAAAGGGAGATCAAAGGTCTGCGTTGAGTGCCTTTCTCAGTCACTGTCCACCTTACTCTTTGATACAAGGACTCACTGATCCTGAAGTTACTGATCCAGCTAGACTCACTGGCCAGTGAGCTTCAGGGATCTGCCTGTCTGTGTGGTAGAATTATAAATGTATGTCTGTGTGTGCTAGGGATCCAAACTTGGGTCAGGCTTGGGAGCAGGCACCTTGACCCATTGAGCCATCTTGACCCTCATGAAAACTATTTTATTACCTAATCATAATAGAATGCCTTATTGTCTCTTAAACCTCCTTCCCATTCCCATTTACTGGCCCATTGGCAACACCTACGTTTTGGAGAAATTACATTCAAATCATTTGGCCCTTAGCGCTCATGTCAGGAACCTCAACTTCTAGAAGAGCCATTTAAACATTCTTACTATTGGAGCTTTTCTGACAAGCTGAGTTTTGATTTTTATATTACAGAGAGGAAACTTAAGATTACAAGATAGATTATCAAACACAGGATCATAAAAGTAACTCGTTACTTATGAAAACCTGGGGCAGGGGTGAGGTAGTGGAGACAGGATGGAGACAGCATTGCCATTCTGTAAAAGCACTTAAGTAGCCAAGTACGTACTTTTTGATAACATGGGCTTGTATTTCAGATCATGCTGCCAGATTACTGGTACATATAAGCCAGCCTAAGTAGCTAATACATTCAAAACTTTGTAAATCCAAATACTTTCACTTTGAGTCAAGACTGAAAGAGGAACTTACCTCATCCCATTCAAATGATGCATTCACAAAGAAAATATTTTACTCTCACCACATAATTGAGATTCTCTAATAGGAAATAAATGGTTGTAGATTAATTATTGAGTAAATATGCAGCTTTTATAAAATTGCTAGATAGAAGCCTTGAAATACATTTCTATACCTTATAATTGTAGAATTCCTTTGAGTTATACATTTAAAAATAGCATGACAGTCCCCCCTCCGCCACCCCTGTTTTGCAGTTGTTCTTGTCTTGGCACTCATATACCAAAGTTATAGGCTCAGACGGACACCTGGGTTTTCCCAGGTTGTCGGTCTGAACTCAGGTCCTCCTGTTTGTGGAGCAGCCACTCCTGCCCACTGAGCCATCTCCCCAGCTTTGTTGGTTTTATAGAGAATCAAGGATTAGAACACATCACATATTTCAACAATGGTTTCCTATACCAGTCAAAAATAGTAAATGAGCTGGGTGGTTGTGGCACACACCTTCAGTCTCAGCCTTCAGAAGGCAGAGGCAGGTGAACCTTTGTGAGTTTGAGGCCAGCTTGGTCTGCAGAGTGAGTTCTAGGACATCCAAGGCTGTTACACAGAGAAACCCTGTTTCAAAAAACAAATAACAACAAGAAGTAAACAAACTGTTTTAGGATATGTCGTATACAGTTTTTTAAAAAATCAAGTACAAAGTGTAATAGAGCAAGTATTTACCATGGATTCATTCAGGGAAGGGTTGTGGTTTTGTTTACGTAGAAACTGGGTTGCTTTTTTGCTTCTCCAGGATTGCTGTATATGAATCTTCAGTAATTCTTCTAGTCTTAGTGTCCATATAGAATCAAGTTGGTATTTTGGTATATAAAGAGAGAATTTTGATTTTTCTGGGAACTGTTTTGGACTCAAAGGATACTCTGTCCCAAAGGGATCAAACATGTTAGTAGGCATGCTTGTGTTGGAAGTGGGCCTTAGGGCTAATGATTGAATGTAGAGTCTCCCAAGAGAGGCAGGTTACACACTTAGCCCCCTTACTTACCTTCTCCGTTTACAGAAATGTACTGTTTTATGCATATGAGCGTTTTGCCTGCATGTATGTCTATGAACCTTGTGTGCTTGGCAGGCAGAGGCAGAGGGCGGGCGTTAAATCCCCTGGAGCTGGAGTTACAGTTAATGAGCTCTAGGTTGATACTGAGACCCAAACCCTGCTCCTTTGGAAGAGAGGCAAGTGCTTTTATCCACAGAGCCATCTTCCTGGCTCTTTGTCTTAAAACTTTGAAACGTGTGGGTTGATGGTGACACACATCTTTACTTTGAGTTCTCGGGAAGCAGAGGCAGGTAGATCTCTGAGAGTTCCAGGCCAGCATGGTCTACATAGGGAGTTCCAGGACAGCCAGGGCCACACATAGAGACCCTATCTTGAAAAACAAACTTTAAAACATTTTCTCACCAAGTTTTCCAGACAATCCTTGAACTTTGAGTATTCCTGCCTCAGCCTTCTGATTATCTGGGATTATGTAGATCTCGCTTTATTTAGATAGTGTTCTTAACTTGGATATCCCATTTCAAAGCCTGTACATTTTGTCAATACTGATAAATCCTCCTGCCCCTTAGTTTAAATGGACCTTAGTTGATAGTTTGTGAAAATGATTACTGTTGTCTATTTTCTCTCCTCTTTTATTGTTCCGAAAATCAGTACCTCAAAATTACCCTTTGTATCTACATAATGATATACATTTCACTTTTGGGACTAGTGAAATGACTCAGTGGTTAAAAGTATGTATTACTCTTGCAGAAGACTCAAGTTTGTTTCCTAGCACCTATGTCAGGTGACTCACACTGTCTGTAACTCCAGCTCCAGGTGGGTACCTATACATGTGCATATACATGTGCACAGATGGACACATATACATATAATTAAATCTTATTTTTAAAAAATTTGGTCTTTATTTTTTATCTCTGATCATTATAATTTAGTCTCTCACCTGTATATTAGTCTCCCAACAGATTATATAATATACAATGTAATACTACTTGGATCTGAGTTCTCTTCTTCCTCTTCCTCCCCCCCCCAAGTGGAGTCTCTCTGTGTAGCCCTGGCTATTCTAGAACACACTGTATAGACCAAACTGGCCTCAAAATCAGAGACCTCAGAGATTTGCTTGTCTATTCCTCTCTAGTGCTGAGATTAAAGGCATGCTTCATCTGAGTTATTTTCTACAGTAGGTTTATTTTTGTGTGTCAGGAACAATTAAACTATTTTAAACATGTCTCTGGTATACATGGTATGCATAAGCTTGTGTTTCTATAGAATATATATGTGGCCTCCAGCACTCTGTGTGTACATAGCACCTTATAATATATATTATTAATTCACATTAGCAAGAGTTCTGTATCAGAATTCTGGTTGGTGTACATCTTTGGATCACATTCTTGGTTTTTTGTTTTGGTTTGTAGAATCTGATATTATAAAGTATTTGAATTTTTTTCCATTTCTTAGCACATAGCACTTAAAACCCTTGAAACTTTAGTCTTACAGTATCTTTTGTATGTTAGTCAGATGACTAAGTATCTAAGGGCCCCGAAATGCTTCAGGATAGGAGCTGATTGCCTGAAAGACCAAGGCATTATTAATGGTTTTTCATATTTACATTCTAACTTCTAGAAAGTAAAGACTGAAGATTGATATGGCTACTAATATTCAGTAATTTAAGGAATTTTACCTAATAAACATACATAAAACCAAAAGGACTGCTTCTGAGAGGCTTCTAAAGCTGTGCATATGGGAATGGCCTATACACAGGAAGAAAGGAGGAGGCCATGGAACTTTAATTTATAGCCAGAAGCACAGAAAAGACAATGTGGAACTTGGGACTAGTATCTGAGTTTAGGGCAGTCTTAAGGAAGTGAGCCCTTTTCTGTGTCATTTAATACTACCTCCCAAGTAGGAGGTGTTAGGACTGAATTTGAATTATTGGTCATCCAAACAAGTCCACAGCAGGAGTGATTGCTTGTTTCCTGGTGGTAATGTTAAACCTAAATGTGACACACTGGTCACAGACATAGGACAAGCTCTATTTGTGTGTTCTTATCCTTAATAAAAAAGACAACCCAATTTAAAAAAAAAAACAAAAAAGGCAAAGGATGAAAAGACACACCTCCAAAGAAAGTGCACAATGGGTAATAAGCACATGAAGACGTGCTGAACATGAACATGACCAGCCACCAGGGAAATGCTAATCAAAACCATAATTGAGATGCTACTCATTACATATGGGGAAGGAGTTGTGGGGGTGTGTTTGTTTGTTTGTTTGCTGGTTGGCTGGTTGGCCTGGTTTCCTTTTTGCTTTTTCTATTTTAGGCAAGATCTCGTCGTGTCACCTGGTTTGCCTAGAAATTGATATGGTAGACTAGGAACACTTGAACTCAGAGATCTGTTTTCCTCCAAGTGTTGAGATTAAAGGCATGTACCACAATGTGGTGGAGATAATTCACAATCACAGGCAGTAACAAATAATGTCAAGAATTTCTAGATATGAGAGCCCTCATTCACTCTGGTAAGAAATCATCATAGTAGACAGAATAGTGATTCCCCAAGTCTCAGAGTTGCTATATTACCCAGCTTTTTCATTCCAAAGGATGTACCCATAAGGAAAAAAACCAAGTCCACATAAGGCTTTTCTATTTAGAAATGAATATTCATGGCAGTATTTGTAATCCTGGTAATAGACAAAACAATGCAAGCAGTTCAAATTTCTATCAACCAATGAGTGAATAAAAAGTGTGGTATACCCTACAGTGGAATATTATTCATCAATAAAATGAAATACTAATAATGCTGTGGTATAAACAAGCCCTGAAGATATGAAAGCCAAGCAGGCAAACCCATAGGGACAGAGTATTTATTTATCTATCTATTTTGGTAGGACTAGGGAAAATGGAGGCGGGGAAGATGGTGTAAGACAGTGATTCTCAGCCTTCCTAATGCGCGACCCTTTAACGGTTCCTCAGATAATGTGTGACCCCCAGCCTTAAAATTACTTCATTCATACTTCATAACTGTAGTTTTGCTACTGTTATGAATCCTAATGTAAGTACCTGATCTGCAGGAGGTCTGATGGGTGACCCCTGTGAAATACGGTGACTCACTGGCTGGGAACCACTGGTTTCTTTGTGGCACGATAAGGTGTTCTAAGATCGACTGTGAAGTACATGTACTGCTCAGTACTGCACAGCACTGAGTTGTATAGTCAGTGTTTGTACCTAGCATTGCAACAAGGCTGTTTTAGAAAGAAAATGTTACCAAGTGCTTCAATCGAGAAATTAATGCAAAAGAAAGGGCCACCTCAACAAACTAATGTGTGCTTCCCATTATCGCATTTATTTCTTATTTTAAAAAAAATGTGCGTATGCAGGTGTTTATGGAGGACAAAGCAACTTTAGGAAGCATCCTTAGGAATGTCATCCTCCTTTGAGACAGGTCCTTTCATTAGCTAGGGAATCACTAATTAGGCTAGACTGCCTGGCCAGTAATTTGCAGGGATCCTTCGGTTTCCACCTCTGCAACACTGGGATTATTCCCACACTACCAAGGTGAGCAGTTTACCAACTGAGATATGTTCCCAGCCCTAATTGAGATCTGGTCCTAGTTCCTATTTATCTTTTAGGGAATCACTTTCAGTTCCAGGAAATGAAAAGTAGTACTCAACTATAATAGCTCTTATTGCAAGAGTTCTGTAACAGATATTTCTTTATGATCCTAAATCCTGAAGTATAAAGAATATGGACTTTTGCCAAGCTTGGTGGCACATGTCTATAATCCTAGCACTCGGGAGTTAGAGGCAAGATAATCATGAGTTTGAGACCAGACCAGACTACTTAGGAAGTTCCATGTCAGCCTGGGTTACAAGCCAAGATTCTGTCTTTAAGAATGAAAAGGGGGGAAAAAAGGAAATCTTTAAATTTGTGACAGATTTAGGTGTGTAAACCTTTGTAGACTTAGAGCCTGGGTCGTGGCTTTATACCTGTAACTACAGCACTCAAGAGGGGTAGGGTCAGGAGGATTGTACACAAGTGTGAAAACAGCCTGGACTACAGACTGAGACCATGTCTCAAAACGAAAATTTACAGGAAAAATGGCTTTTCATTGACTGCTGGGTTACACATGGAAGAGTTCAACTAACATTTTTGAAAATTAATATTACATAATGAAGTTAAGTGAATCAATTAATTGTACAAGCATGCCTCATTTTATTGAACTTTGCAAATACAGTGCTTTTTACACATAAAAATAATATAACAACTCTAAATTAAGCAAACTAGTTTACAGTGTTTTCAGTAGCTCAAGTGATCATTGGCATCCTTAAGCCATAAAGTATTTTTAATTAAGTTTATATCTTTTTTCAGACTTCTGCACACTTACTAGGCTACTGTAAAGTATTAATATTCTGTTACTATTTGTTGTTGTTGTTGTTTTTGAGACAGAGTCTCTCTGTATAGCCCTGGATGTTGTGGAACGTACTGTGTAGACCAGGCTGGCTTTAAACTTGCAGAGACTCTGCCTCCCGAGAACTAAGATTAAAGGGGTGTACCAAATTATATAATAATGAGTTATGTTTTGTTTATGATATTGTTGCCAGGCTTTGAATGGGTTTGTCTTGACCTGCACACACAGAGCCAGCCTTTTCAATCTCTTGCCATCTTTCTTTTGAGTTTTCTTGTTGATTTGCAGCAGCTTTTCATATTCTGAATGAGGCCCCTTTGAGATACATATAAATTCTGTTCCAGTACTCCAGGTCACCTTGCTTCTTTGTGGAATCATTGAACATGAGGTCTTAATTTTAACTTAGTGCCGGTTTTTGCTTATTTGATGCGTTGTTAAAGAAGTCAGCCCATCTTCCCCCACTCACCGTATCTCTCTTTTCTTCTTTCTACCCCAAATCCCCAACTGAAGTAATTTAAAAGACCTGTCCACATTCCGAAATTCTGCTTGACATATCTTTTCTTTTCTTTTTTCTTTTTTTTTTTTTGTACTCCAGATTTTATTCCCTTCCTAGTCCACCCTCAACTGTTCCACATCCCATACCTCCTCCCCAAAGCCCCTGTCTCCACGAAGATGTACCCTCCTCCCACTCCCCACCCCACCCCACCAGACCTCTAAATTCCCTGGGGCCTCCAGTCCCTTGAGGTTTAGGTGCATCCTTTCTGACTAAATCCAGACCCGGCAGTCCTCCGCTGCATATGTGCTAGGAGCCCCATATCAGCTGGCGTATGCTGCCTGCTCTCTGCTCCAGTATCTGAGAGATCTCCAGGGTCCAGGTTAATTCAGACTGCTGGTCTTCCCACAGGGCCATCCTCCTCCCCAGCCTCTTCCAGCTTTTCCCTAATTCAACCACAGGGGTCAGCAGCTTCTGTCCATTGGTTGGGTGCAAATATCTGCATCTGACTCTTTCAGCTGCTTGTTGGGTCTTTCTGAGGGCAGTCATGCTAGGTCTCTTTTTGTGAGCACTCCATAGCCTCCGTAATAGTGTCAGGTCTTGGGATGTCCCCTTGAGCTGGATCCCACTTTGGGCCTGTCGCTGGACCTTCTTTTCCTCAGGCTCTTCTCTGTTTCCATCCCTGCAGTTCTTTCAGAGAGGAACAACTCTGGGTCAGAGTTTTGACTGTGGGATGGCAGTCCCCTCCCTCACTTGATGCCCTGTCTTTCTGTTGGAGATATTCTTAAGACTCTTACATTTAAAATTTTTCATTCATTGAAGGTTTCAGTTATAAGCTTTCTGTTTGGGGGTTTTGTTTTTTTTGTTTGTTTTGTTTATGATCTCTATTGAAATTTTTATTCTGGTCATGAATTGCTTTTCTGATTTCATTAAATTATCTGTCAGGGTTTTTTGTTGTTGTTATTGTTTTTTCTTGACTCATGTCATGCTTCAATAAGATCATTATTCAGAATTCCTTCCTAGGCAGTTTGTAAGTGTACTTTTATTTGAGGTCAGATAGTAGGAAATGATTGTGTTCCTTGACAGGTGTCATCTATACTTTTACATGTTTCTATTGTCCCTAAATTGATATTTGCATCTAATACAATAATCTATCTTGTTTTATGGTTTTTTTGGGGGAGAGAGAGAGAGAGAGATTGATTGAGATTTCTGTGAGTTTTTCTACTAGCCTTTCCACTGGGTATGATGTATAAACTTTGGTTCTGAGTTAACTCTGTATGACTTCTGCAGTATTCTTTATCAGTGGTTCTTGTAAGGAGCCCCTGTGCTGATGTCAGTGTTCAAGGCTGCACACATATTGTCAGTGTGGTGATGCTACAGCTTTTCCTCCGTTTGAAAAGGCCAGGTTTGCTTCTCTTGGCTTTCACTGTGTAAACTATGTATTCCTTAGGCACGGTCACTGAGTTTGGGAGCAAGGGTTTCAGCTTTTCTGCTGGACATAGATCCGTGTATCATATACAAACATGCTGGAATGACAACTGTCTCTCAAGAATGGAGATACACAAAGCTACTAGCCCTCAAGGGAGGGTGTACTCTAGCAGTGGATTCAGTTTCAAGATAGCGTCAAGCTATAAATGGATTAGATCATGGTTGTGCATATATATATCATGAGCTTCTACTCTGGTAATAAAGTTACATAAACTCTAAGCAACTTTCTAAATTATAAAGAGCCTGCGAGGGCCACAAGAATCATCTGTGTAGTCACCCATAGGGCGGTAGAGACTATTGATGTCTTGTTCTTCATTTCTTCTTAAGAAATCCATCTTGGCTGTCAGACCATCCTGGTAGATGAAACAACTCAGGAAGGAGACAGCTTCACGCCTCTCTGTGGAGTTGTCTGGGGACTTTGTGCTCCATAGCAATCTCACAGCTGCAGTCAGACTCTACTTTCTCCTCGGTATAGTCTGTTTCTCTTGGAAGAAGGGGAAAGGGTGGAGCTGACAACAGTGAACAGCAGCCAGCTCTAGTCAGCCACTCTGCTGGCATCTTTATTTTTATTTTTAAAACAAGTACATGGTAAGAACTCTTTCTCCATCCATCCCTCCGTCTCTCCCTCCTGCATGTGCGTGTACGATGTGTGTGCGTGCGCCAGGGAATGACTTGTTAGAGCCACTTCTCCCCTCCTGCCTTGGTTCCAGGGACTGACTCAGGCCATCAGGCTTGTTGACATGTGGTTTTATTTTATTATGGTCCCTGCTTCTTAATTTAAATTATAATACAGTATTTCACTGTGTAGGTGTCCAACTGGTAATCTGATGTGCCAAGGTATGATGATTGCTAAGCATTTCAATGTACCAATATATTCACTATGGCTTTTTTAAAAAATTAAGCTCAAGATTTTTTTATTAATAACGCATAACTCAGGAATATTTTTCTTATACTATACCCACAGTACATTACTTATACCTTCCATTTTGAGTTTCTTTAAACGATATGAGAAATTAAGCCCTTAACTGACCACGTTAAGCCAGGCCTAGTGGCACATGTCTATAATTCCTCCCCACGAAAGCAGAGGTAAGATAATCTTGAGTTTTAGGCCTACATGGATTAAACTAGAGCTCTAGGTCAGCCTGTGGTCCATAGGAGATTGTCTAGGACAAAACTGGCTGAGAGCAAAACTCTGGCTCTTTATAAAAGCAGACAGCTCTAGTGTTTCAGTTTCTCACCCTTTTCCAATTTTCTAGCACTTTCCTTTATTGAATTTTTAAAATAATATTTAGCCTGTTGGTCATGGAAATACTTCATTCCTGATTTAGCTATTTAAATGCTATTTAAATAAGCTACAAATACACAAATTACTAACACATTTTACCCTTGGCAAACATAGACCCATTGTATGATCAAGAGTGTGTAGATTTATTAGTGGAAGACTATGAGTCAAACAAAGTACCTTGTGTAAAGACCAGTTATTCTAATATCCAGGAATCCAAGAATATTGCTTAATCATGTGAGTTAAATAAAGGTTGATTAAGAGCTTCTGTGTTCTATCATTTATGTAACCATTTAGGGGACATCTAATTGTTTTCAGCATTTGCTTCCTACAGTGATTGAATAAACAGGTTGGAATTCACCCTTTAAAACGTAAGTTTTAAAGCCATATTTTACTAAAGGGAATTTTAGCTATTTTATTTTATTGCCTAGTTTTCAGTACTGAACTGTAGTAGAGTGAAAAAAGATCCGTATTTTTTTCTTTCATTACTAGTTAATCCCGCTTTATTTTGATTTGCATAGAGGAATATTATGTTCGTCTGAGTCATAAAATAGCTTCATAGTATTGCAAGCATTGAGTCACAGAATTCCAGGCATCTCTCAGACACAGATGACTCATTTTCTGTGCCATCGTGCTTTCGGTCATGTTTATGATAGAGATGGTTGTCTATCTGACTACGTTTAACATTAGCAACGTTTGTTTGTTTAGTGGGTAGCACCAAAAAGCCTAGGCAACGAGTTCTTTTTAAAACACACTTCTGAATTTGTCTTCAGCTTTCAGTAAATCTTTATCTTTCAGTGTTTGCCAGATACTCTGTGTGAGCTTTTTGACAACTGTTTGGTGCATGATTCCTCTCAATGTATTCCATTTCCTGGGGTGAAAATTAAAATAAAAAGAGTGATGCAGTAGATTCTAACTCTGGTCATAGAGGGAAAACTCTTAGCTCACTAACTTATTTAACATTAACAGCACTAAACTAATTTCCAGTCCAGTATTTTTATACAGTATTGTTAAGCCTCCCCGCGCTAATCTCCAGTATCAGCTATTCCTTTCTTAGAGTAATTTAGAGAGCCCCAACGAGAAAATCATCACAAAATTAAGTAAATGTATTATCTCTTACAATCCTGAGCTGAGTGATAGCTCTGTGGGTATAAAGTTAGACCAACATGAGGAACAAAGTTTGATATTTGACCCCCATATAAATGCCGGATGTGGTGTACATGAATACCAACACTAGGAAGGCAGAAAGTTACCTGGGGATCATTGGACAGCCCGCCTAGCCTATCCTAATCAGCAAGCCCTGGGTCCCAGGAACTAGTCCTGTCTGAACACAGCGGACAGTTCTTGATGAAATCTCGAGATTGACATCTGGCTTCCACATGCACACATACACAGCCATGTATCCACACATACACATCCCTCCCCCTAAAAAAAATCATGAAGACTGGAGTAATATGCTACTTTATACAAGCTTTTTTTCCTGAATAGTCTACAAGTTGGTGTTTTAAGATGGTGGCTCTGTTCTGAGATCATTCACAATCTTATTCACAATCGGCTGTGATAGTGACCTACATCTACATGTTCAAAGCTGGCTCAGTTTCAGATCTGCCTTTCAGCCTATGGGAAGTGGGAAGATGCTCCTGCTATAATCTAGATTTTGTTTCGTTTCATTTCATTTTGTTTTTAGACAAGATCTTGCTGTATAGTTTAGCCTGATCTAGAACTACATTATGTAGCCCCGAGTGGAGCTGAATATGATCTCTCTGCCTCGGCCTCCCCAGATGCTGCTGTTGTGCATGTACAGTCATCCAGTTTTGGAAGGTCTGGGATTTGACATCACTCTTCTACTTTTGGTCCACACTAAGTATAAGTAACATAACTTCAGGTAATCTAGGGATATAACCTCTCACCGTGTGGGTAAATGGCAAGCTACAACTTGCTTTCTATAGACAGCAAGAAGAACGGAATTTAAAAAAAAAACCTTAATCTATTACCAAAGCCTTCTCAAAACAGTTATTGCTAAATAAATAATTTAAATACAGCCATGTTAGTAATAGTCAACTGTAAATTTATATGTGGTATATTAATTAAAAATCTCTTCATGTGACATTACTTTGTACTTTGCTTCATTCATTGGAGTACACTTGATTAGGAGAAAGAAAATTACAAAGCTGTACATTAGTGGCACTCCCCTTTCTGGAGGAAGATTTGGAAAAGGATGGATTTTTCTTCTTTAAAACAGACATGTATATATTCTGGATATGAAAGTAAAAACTAATAATGTTAAGACTAACCTTAGTACTGTGTTAAAGGGTAATTTAAATTCACAAAGACTTTTTTTCTATGCTCCCTGTAAGTACTCCTATGGAAACATTTTGACTAGTGAATTCTCTGATTATTTGAAGTTGTATTTAGTGTGTAAAGCTGACAATTCTAAACTTTTAAAACTGTGGAAGCGCGTTAGGGGGAAAGTAGCATCTAAGAGACCTTTGCTCCAGCTGGGTGTAGTAGTGCGCTCCTTTAATCCCAGCACTTGGGATGTGTGCATGCATGTGTGCATGTGTGTGCTTGAGCGTGCGCAGGTGTGTGTGCGTGTGTATGCCCAATTGCAGTATATGAGTCGATAAAGTCTTAAACTGTTTCCTTGTCTGTATTTCAATTTTTATTCTTTGATGAACTTTATACAGGCTGAATATCCATTATCTAAAATTCTTGAGACCAGAGTGTGTGAGATTTCAGATTTTTAAAAATATTTGGGGGGAATAGCCATCTCCATCTGTCTGTCTGTCTGTCTTTCTATCTATCTATCTAACATTGTTTTGAGGATGAGATTCAAGAATCAAAACATGAGATTTACCATCTCATATGCCTTATACACATCAGCTGAGGATAATTGTGCATAATATCTTTAAGAATTTTACATGTGAAACAAAATTTCTTCAAAGTTAAATTTTCATTTATAGTGACATATCACCTCTTGAAACCTTTTAGATTTGTTTCATTTCCAAAATGAAACAAATATTTTAAAAATAGGACTGGACAGTTTGGCCCAAGCCATGGTTTTATAGTCAAGTACATTTGAAAAGGCTTTTACTTGTCTTAACTGTGAAACACCCAAGATTTTGTTGGTGCAACTTGCAGAGTTGTGGAAATGACAATTTGGTAGTAGTAGTGTTGAATTCCATTCACACTACATTATTTTTTATTATTTTCAAAAGCGCCTATTTTCTCTTTTCACAGGACAATGAGAAGAGAACTCCTTTGCATGCTGCTGCCTATCTTGGTGATGCAGAAATCATTGAGCTGCTTATTTTATCTGGTACGGCAACTCCCGAGATGAGTTCATGGTGCTCAGTTTTGTCGTAGTGAGTGTTTGTCAGGCTGGAGTGCCTACGGAATGCACAACCTGTGTCGTAAGATTGGTTTCATAAGTAAACCAATTTAATTACTTACTCTACAAATTTTGATCATATAACCTGTTTTGGGTGCTTAAAGTCATTTAAGAAGTAAATCAAAGATTGGTTACAGACTTTCTAATTCAATAAATACAAGTCATTTTATAGACTGTTTAAAAAAATAATAATTGCTACTATGGAAAATTGGAAAACATGGATAATTAAGAATAGGAAAGAGATAAATGCTATAAAAGGCCTTCTGCATTATCATCTTAATGGGCCTCATTGAAGACAGAGTTTTGAGGAGATCCTTGCATTTCTCCAAAGGTGACCTCTCCAAGGGAAAGAGGGTAATAGTGTCCCAGCAGCTACATGGTAAAAGATAAGTACAGAAATTTAAGGTGGTACCAAAAGAACTTCTTTTTTTAAATGGCCTTTTTTTTTTTAAGAGTCGAGGATATGATTTGGTTGGTAAAGTGCTCATTGTGCAAGCATGCAACTTAAGTCTACACCCCAGCACCCTCATAACAGTCCCGGTGCAGCAGTGCAAACCTAATCCTAGTACTAGGGAGGCAGGGTAGGTGAATATCTGGAGTTTGCTAGCCAGCCAGTCGGCCTCGCAAAAGCAGTGAATTCTAGGTTCAGTAAGAGACCTTGTGTCAAAAAATAGGTGGGAAATGACTGAGGAAGACAGCCAGCATTGGCTTCTGGCTCCCACATGCACATCCATGCCACAGCCACCCTTAGAGCAACACACATACACTCCAAAAAGAAAATAGCTTTTATTTCAAGTTTTTGAAGGTCTTTAAAATGCTTCTTAAGAAATTATGCTTTATGGACTGAGTCTGTAACTCAGTTGGTCTAACATATAGGAGACCCTGGGTTTAATACCCAGCTCCCCAGCACTGCATAAACTGGACGTGATGGTACACATGTTGCTGCAGTCGCAGCTCTTGAGAGAGAGCAGCAGGAGAATCAGGAGTTCAAGGTAATTCTCAGCTATACTATGTAATGTGCAATGATGGACAGCAGCAATCCTGTTATAAACGCAGTGGGAGAAAGGTACAGCCTGGGGTAGTCTTCTGACTACCACACACATCATAGCAGATGCATATGTGTACTCTAACACATGGCTACATACACACATCATATAGGCATATACGCAGCATACACACAAAGATGGAATAAGAGGATGGTTATGTAAGAGACAGAACAGTTTGTTTATTTTAATGTCTAGGACTTTTGATAACTACTACGGATTTTTTTAAGAATCTTACTTGTTTTTATTTTAAGATACATGCTATACAAGATCTTGTATGAAGGGATTCGTTTCCCCACTTAATTAAAATTTTTATGCCTAGAAAAAACTTCAGATGCTAGGGCTAAGACAGACTCAGTCTCTTTCTTTTAAGAGTGAATATTTCCAGTAATGACTTTAACTACCAAATCAAAGCTGTGTCATAACTAACTACAGTCCAAGGGAGTTCCTTCAGACCAGATACACTCTGTTTTTGTAGCAGCTCAATCTCCTTTATTGAATCTACTGTTGGAACTTCAGACGGCAGTTTTTCCTCAAGTCCATAGGCTTTCTTTCTTTCAGTGATCTGTTGGTGGTTGGCTGTTAACCTTCCATCACTAGTGTCAGAAGTAACCGGGTTGCCTGCTTGATCTCTTCTTTAGCAGTGTTCTTTTGTGGAGAGATGACCCAGACAGCTCTAGATCATCTGAAAGATTGTTTGGGATTTCAGAACACACACAGCCAAGAGAAAGGAACACACTGACAGTAGGACAAAAACGTTCTTTTGGGGAGCTCAATCGCCTTCCTTGTATTTGAAGAAGCTTCTCTCGAGTCAGTATCTGTGCTCATTGGGTACATATCTCCTATAATGGGTAGACTTTTTTATGTTTGTGTTTATAGCGGCCACTACCCCTCCACCCCTCCCTAACATTAGGCCAAAGTTGAAAGCTCAGTTAGGTGGGGTCTTGCCCTAAGGGCACCCTCCCTTTATTCCACTGCAGATTTGCCCTCTCATTAGTGGTGTGAGTGTTAACAATTACAGATTCTTGCAGCACAAGCCATGTTGCTAGTGTCCTTTTTCTCTCTAAAACTGTGCATTTTGTATTTCTTTCTACTGCATTTGCTCCTTTGCATTGTAGACCTACATAATGACTGATGCTAATAACTCTACAACCGAGCAATATTAGGCCATCTTAAATTTTCACCAAAGAAACAGTTAATCACTTTTAAATTTAACCTAAGGCAAGTTCTTAGAACAAGAGCAAAACAGCAGCCACATTCTTTGCCAAAAATATCAGGAATGGTTGATAGCTCAGCTGCTAATATTGTTCCCTTTGAAATCTCTTGATTTCGAGGGCCTCTACTTTTATATAGCTCAGAGCACACTGTCTTCCAAGCTCCTACAAAGATGGTGCCCACTAAGCTTCATTTAAGTGTTGAAGAACTTTTCTAGTTCAGAGTCCAAAAAGCAGCATGGTCAAGTCTGTCACAGCCGTCCCCTACTCCCCCATACGACTTTCTGTATTAGTTATTTTTCTTCCGCTGTCATGAAACACCATGACCAAGACAACTTACAGAAAGAAGGGTGTATGTTGGACTTACAGTTCCAGAGGGTTAGATGGGGACAACCTGACAGCAGGTAGCAGAGGTGACAGCTGAAGCTGAGCATTGAAGGCTCACATCTCAAACCACAGTCAGGAAGCAGAATGAACTCGGAATGGTTTATAGCCTTGAAACCTCAAAGCCTGCCCCCAGTAACATGCTTCATCCAGCAAGGCAACATCTAAACCTCCAACAGGGCTACCAACTAGGGGCCAAGTGTTCAAATGCCCAAGGCTTGTGGGGAGCATCTCCTTCAACCGCCACAGCTAGCAGTAGTGTCTTAGTCAGGGTTTCTATTCCTGCACAAACATCATGACCAAAATGCAAGTTGGGGAGGAAAGGGTTTATTTGACTTACACTTCCATGCTGCTGTTCATCATGAAAGGAAATCAGGACTGGTACTCAAGCAGGTCAGGAAGCAGGAGCTGATTCAGAGGCCATGGAGGAATGCTGCTTACTGGCTTGCTTGCTTGCTTCTCCTGGCTTGCTCAGCCTGCTTTCTTATACAGCTCAAGACTACCAGCCCAGGGATGGTACCACCCACAAGGGGCCGTCCCCCCTTGATCACTAATTGAGAAAATGCCTTCCCGCTGGATCTCATGGAGGCATTTTCTCAGCTGAAACTCCTTTCTCTGTGTTAACTTCAGCTTGTGTCAAGTTGACACACAAAACTAGCCAGTACAAGTAGTAACTGTCTCCTCATTCAAGGTGATGTTTCTTCATACTATTTTATTTTTGATGACTTGTTTTAAAATTTATAATTAAATTCATTGGAACGTAAATATTTCTGTATGACACAGATCTAAGATTTGTAAGTAAGTAGTAGTAGTTTTGACCTGGTACATATAACCAAGCTTTCTTAGAATCTATAGTTATGTTGAGATCTACTGATATTAGTAATTGTTTTAGAAGGAGAAAAATAACAAGTACTTACTGTATCTCTTTAATACTATACTAAAATTAGCCTTTTCTTTTATCCTATTCTGCCCTCAGCTCTATGTCAGTGTTACCACACAAGGAAACTGAGACAGCACTTACCTGAGGCAGCATTATTTACAGCTGAAGCTTGTACTGTCATAACTCAAGCGAGAGCCTTGAGTCAGACTCGAGACATCCTTTTCAGTTCACGTTAACTGTCATCATCTGAACCTCTCTTCTTTGTATCTACCCTTCTTCATTACCACTGTTACCTCACATTGAATAACATTTGCATACACGTTAGTTTTTATTCTAGAATGTTTTTCCTAAAGACTAAATTTTCTCATCAATTAAGAATAGGCATTTTGTTTGGGAGCTGTTAATTTAATGCTTCCATTCAAACCATATGTTAGCAGACTGCTGGATGTTACCTTTTCAGCACGTGGAAAGCATTATTCAGAAATTCATCTCATTGGCCTCTTATAGGAGGTAATTCTTAATACAGAATAGGTATCTGATATTCCTTCCTTTGGAATTAGATCTAAAGTGTGCACATCTCAAAAGCTTGTAACATAAATGCATTAGCCAGGGCTGTCATTTAAAAAAGAGAGAGGAGGAGGGGCGTACCATCAAGCAGGTAGCTTAAACAGCAGCAGTTTGTTTTTTCACAGTGCTAGTCAGAAGGCTGAGGTGAAGGCATGGGCAGGATTACTTCCTTCTTAAAAGGAGAGTCTCTGTTGTGTCTCTTCCCTTGACTTGTAGTTGTAGACAGGCCATCTCCCTCTGCTTTTACTTCCTGTATAGGTGTCTGCATTTCTTGTTCTTACAAATATCTTCATTAGTTCTTTGAGAACAGTGGAGACTGGCTTGCTAGCGTGTAGGATCTGTTTTGAGTGACCAGGATTTAGTGAAGAGATTAATCTTTTCTCAGTGACTTAGCATTGTTATAGCTCATAGATTTTATCTTTTGTCGTGTGTAGAACGTGGGTGATACTGAGAGGCTGTTGCAGGTTTGTCTCTCTCTCCAAAGACAGTTATGTTTTAGGGGACATAGTGTTCTTCTTCCCCTCCCCCTTTATTTTCCTTTCTTCCTCCCCATCTTTCTCGATAACCTTTCTGGCTAGTATTTTATACTTTTGACTAGCTGCTGAACCACTTTACTCTGGCTGTGTCTTGCATTATTAGACTGGCTTTTCTGTCTAATGCATATATTAATGTATGGCTAATTTTAGGAGAGCTCTTTGTAGAACAGAAACCAGAAATACAGTGTCTTCAGAGAGTTTACCAAAAGAGGCTCTAGGAATCTGAAACAATAAAAATGTGCTGCTGTACCTGTGCCTCTTATATCATTATTGTTGTTATTTCCTTTGATAGGAACATAGCCAACTACTGTTCTTGATAATGTACATCATCACTATGCCATGTTTGTTAGTATGCAAATCACATACAATTTAATGCATGTGTATAAGAAAGACACCTTTTTCATTGGTGCCTGCAGATTTTTTTGTAAATTGTCCTTTACTTTATGAGAAATTAAAACATTTGATTAGTGCTTTTAAAAGAGGCACAGGATATAATAAAAGATAGCTGTCTTCTAAAACAAACAAAAAAGATAATGATCAGAAAATAGACTTATCCCTTCCCATTTCTAATTAAAGTTAAAACATTATTTGTAGTTATTGCTTTTTATCTTTTTTACATTTTATTTCTCAAAGCCATATCGGCACATGGAGGAGAGCCATCTTGTTTTTTTTTGTGACAGTCACAGTTCCATTCTCTTGTCATTACTTCAAAGCTGACTTGTTGAAGGTATTTATGAGACCTCAGTTTTTGCCTTTGTTGACTCAGGTACTGTCCCTTCTAGTTTTCTGTGTCTCTACCTTCAGGCCTGTATTTCTCCTACATATAGATCTATATGTGGGCATAAGTACTTATGTAGAAAAAGCTGTAGGGATTGTAGAGAACGGTGGAACTGCTCAGCAGGCAATTGAGTGTAGGGAAGACCCATTGTCCATGTGTGGCATGGACAGGGTCCTGAGTTAGATCCCTAACACTGCAGAGGATTTGTTAAATATATACACCACTCTCTTTGACCAGTTCTTTATTTTGTTGGCTTCACTTCTTTCTGTCTCAGCATTCTTGAAAGCTCTCCCCTTAGCTCTTTGTTCTGTCGTCTTTGTCACTGTTGATGCCTACAGAGAATTTAGCTACTCTCAAACTTTTAATTGCTACATTTTTTTTCTTCTTCATGTTTTATAGTTTTTTTGTAAAAGTTCAGCACATCTAAATCTACCATCAGCATATTTGCTATATGTACTGGGTTTATTACATGATAGTTTTTGTACCAGGGTATTATAAAGTCTGTTTTATAAATGACGACTCTTAGGTTCAGAGGGGTCACAACACAATTTAGAAGGTTTCTTCTGTAGCTGTAACATAAAGTCACTGCACTTGACTACCTATCCCCTGAACCCTCACACTTCAAAACACAGAAACAGTGTAAGCATTAGGAAGTGTGGATTTTAGCAATACTTGAGTCTGGTTTGTAAATGTGAGTATAAAAGTACAGAAATTTATTAAGGATCATAAAACATACTTTTTTTGTTATCATCTAGGAAATTAGGAATTGGGATTTGGAGCATAAATGTAGAGTGATGTATAGGCCAGGGCCTGATGGCCAGCCGACTAGCCAGAGCTATTTCCTTTCTGCTCCCAGCATACTCCTGCCATGAGCCCCTTCCATTTGGCTCATTTTTGTATGATAACCTTATGGTATCAGTGTGGTTTTAGTTACACCTGTACAGTTATCTTTCTATTACTTTATGACATTATGCATTTATTAGTAAAGAAATTCAGTGAAGATTTTATGTTAATATACAATTCATCTTGGAATAAGATTATGTTTGTTTCTCTTAAGTATTTGAGATTAACACTTTAAAGTGGGATTTGATTTTATCTTGAATATGCTCTGTATAAAGGTGGCTTTTCTAGCCTAACGATCAAATGATGTTTATTTTCTTTTTAATACAAAGAACTGATTCCTTTTGGATAATTATATCAACTTAAAAGAATAATTTTGTTTTATAACTTAAAGGTAATATATTGGAAGAAAATATACAAGTAATTTCTCAGTTGTTATCCCCTTGGGACTACATAACTTTAGGTTTATTAAAAAATACTTCATGTAAAATATTTCAATTATTTTTTTTCTTCTTGTTGCAGGAGCTAGAGTTAATGCCAAAGACAGCAAATGGTTGACACCTTTACACAGAGCAGTTGCATCTTGTAGTGAGGTATGACATTTCTCTTAGTGAATGTATATAAAGAAGAACTAAGTAGGTTTGCATGTGTCCAACTTAAAACTGCATTTTTTAACAGAAGGAAAAAAAACTACTAAAATACCTAGACCAGTCATTTTACTTCAGAATTTGTACAAACTAAGGTAATTGTTGCAGTTCTTCTTTTGTGTGTCAGATTCTTAAGAGAGTCTGAAGTAAATGAGTAGACACCCTTATTTCTGCCCCTCCTAAACAAGAAAGTGTTTTCTGACACATAATCCTCTTTGGGTCTTTTCTTTACTGGTTCATAATGCCCTATCCCAAGCCCTGCTTAGCACAGTGTCATCAGTATTGTAGAATGATTGATTCCAACGCTGAAGTTGAATTTTAGGAATATTACTTTTAAAGGTATTTTTATGAATGGTGTATGTGTGTCCTCATGCATATCTACGTGTGTTTGAACACACAAATATATGTGAGTGTGCTTGCATTTGTATGCACATGCATGGTGAGGCTTCTCAAATGGAAAAAGACTTTCCTGTTTGTGTTCTGTATGTTGTGTGTGCGTTACGGTAACTGGCATTTCTCCTGGTTGGTTTGTTCAAATTAGCACAAGCTAGTCATCTAAGAAGAGTGTTTTGTTTTGTTTCGTTTCGGTTTTTTGGAGACAGGCTCTTACTCCGCAATGTAGGCTAACATCAAACTCATGATCCTCCTGCCTCATCTCATCCTCCTAAGTGTCAGGATGATGGTGTATACCACTGTGCCCAGCTTGGTCTGTTTTGTTTGTTTGTTTTTTCTTTTTTGTTTTTAATGTGTGTGAGTGTTTTGCCTGCATGTATGTCTGTGTACCACACACATGCCATGTGCCCATGGATACCAGAAAGGAGTGCCAGGTCTCCTGCAGTTATAGGTGTTAGTATGTGGCTGTGGGTCTTGTGAATTGATCCCGAGGCCTTCGCAAGAGCAGCCAGCCCCAGAAAGAGAGAATCTTCATTGAGAAAATGGCACTATTAAGATTTTGGCCAGGAGTTCCTTCGAGTTTCTTCCAGCTGTGAACATTGGGGGCTCTGGCCTCTGTCTCCCCGCCACCTCCCTTGCACCATGGTTCCCAAGCGGCAGTCTGCGATCCTGCCTCAATCCAAGAAACCCAGACCAGCTGCTGCCCCGAAGCTGGAGGACAAGTCGGCCTCTCCCAGACTGCTGAAGGGAGAAAAAGAGCAGCAAGAAGCAATTGAACATATCGATGAAGTACAAAATGAAATAGACAGACTTAATGAACAAGCCAGTGAGGAAATTTGAAAGTAGAACAAAAATATAACAAACTTCGCCAACCATTTTTTCAGAAGAGGTCAGAATTGATGGCCAATATCCCAAATTTTTGGGTAACAACATTTGTCAACCATCCACAAGTGTCTGCACTGCTTGGGGAGGAAGACCAGGAGGCTCTGCATTGTTTGACCAGAGTTGAAGTGACAGAATTTGAAGACATTAAATCAGGTTACAGAATAGGTTATTATTTTGATGAAAATCCTTACTTTGAAAATAAAGTTCTCTCCAAAGAATTTCATCTGAATGAGAGTGGTGACCTGTCTTCAAAGTCCACCGAAATCAAATAGAAATCTAGAAAGGATTTGACAAAATGCTCAAGTCAACCGCGAATAAGGCCAGGAGAAAGAGGCAGCACGAAGAGCCAGAGAGCTTCTTCACCTGGTTTACTGACCATGCTGACGCAGGTGCTGACGAGTTAGGAGAGGTCATCAGGGATGATATTTGTCCAAACCCTTGCAGTACTGTTTGGTTCCCGATATGGATGATGAAAAAGGAGAGGCAGAAGATGATGACAGCGACAACGACGACGAAGAGGAGGAAGGGTTGGAAGATATTGATGAAGAAGGAGATGAGGATGAAGGTGAAGAAGACGAGGAGGAAGGGGAGGATGACTAGCACAGAAGATTGATGGATTCCGACCTTTTTTATTTTCTTTTTCTTTTTTAATTTCTTTCCAATCCCTGGGAGCAAGTTGCAGTCCTTTCTTCCCTGTTCCTCTGTGCTCAGTTGCCCTGTTTTTGAGATCTCAGCATCATGGTTCTCAACTAATTTGGGGGAAAATATCTTGAGCAAAATACAACAGGAAAAGGAAAAAAAAAAAAAAAGAGAGAGATTTTGGCCAGTAGGCAAGTCTGTGGGGTATTGTCTTGATTAATGATTGATGTGGGCGGGCCCAGCTTACGGTGGATGCTACAGTGTCTCTTGGCAGGTGGTCCTGGGTTATATAAGAAAGCACACTGAGCAAGTTGGGAAGAGCAAGCCAGTAAGCAGCACTCCTGCATGGCCTTTGTTTCAATTCTTGCCTCCGGCTTCCAGCCTTGAGTTTCTGCCCTGACTTCTTTCATGATAAGCTATAAAATGAAACAAAACCTTCCCTCACTAAGTTGCGTTTGGTCATTGTGTTTATCACAGCAGTAGAAACCTTAACTAAGGCAGCATTCTTGAACAGGTCTCTTTATTTTCTCTAACTGTAATGGAATTGTGGTGCCATGGGCCTCTGTGTGTCTTTGTTTTACCCCCTGTGCTCTCAGATGTTAGTAGATTCCTGAGTATATCTTCAGTCTTTTTGCCAACCGTATTAAATACTAGTGTTGTTTCCTATATTTCAAACAGTTCTAAATTGTTCTTTATTTCGAAGACTAAAAACCGTGCTCAGGCCGTAAACCATACCTTGCACTTAGTAACCCTGAATCCTTGTAACTTTATAGCTACTCACAGGTTAATGTTACCGCTCTGCATTAGTTATCTTACAGCGACCTTGAGAAGACTGCTGCCCAGTTAGTGTCCTCCGTCTCCTGGAGAGCACCAAGGGGCAGTTTTGCAAGACTTGAATTGTATGTCCCATAAGCAAATGGAGTTGAGTTCTTTATATATGCTTAAAAGTAAAAGCTGAGTCATATAATACTTCCATTTTTAATTTTTAAGGACTCTCCAAAATAATTTCCATAATGGGAGTATTAATTTTCACCTCCACCAGTAGTGAATGTGTTCTTCTTTCTTCACATTCTCCCTAACGTTTGTTGACTGTGACGAGCAGAGCCAGTGAGTTGTGAGCTTGATTGGCATTCAGCTGTGTTAGATCTGGAGGGTGCCACTGTTGGAAGTTCCAGAAGGTCCTTAAGAGCATCAGCAGGCCACTAGCTAGGCATGCCTGTATGAACTTAGTAACTGTGCAGGTAATTTGTTCTAAGAGAGCCAGAGTCACACAGTAGCCAGACTCAAAGTATCTTTGCAGATGGAGATCAGCACAGTGGCTTGAAATGCCCTGAGGAGTAAGATCTGGAAGCCACCTCCAAAGTTCCAGTTTCTGTATGGTTCGACTGGACATAAGCTTTGTTCTACCAGGGCTCACAGCTTAGGGTTGGTTCATTAACATATCGGAGAGCCTTATAGCTGGCTGCTTAATACCTCTTGCAAACATATTTTTTCAATGTTACACAGAATGGTTTTACACAAAATTGTTTTAGTTATGTTCTATCATGTCAGTCAGATTTCTTTTCTTCAGTGTGAATTATTTACTTTGATTTAATGTGTCTTGAGTGTTTTGCCTGTATAGCCAGATAAGAGAGAGCCCTTAGTCCCCTGAAACTGGAGTTACAGATGATTCTAACCTGCAGTGTGGGTGCTCAGAACTAAACCCAGGTCTCTTCTGTATTCATCTCTCCAGCTCTGTTGTTAGATTTCTTGATGTTAGGGCGTTCTGAATTGGTTAAGAGTAGTTTTAATTTGTATTTCCCTGATGGTTAGAAATAACACCTTTTAAAATCAGGTACTGACCCTTTGTGTTTCTCGTTGTGTTTTTTTAAAGATTGATTTATTCATGTATTTTGTCTCTATGAGTGCTGTGTCTTCATGCACACCTGAAGAGGCAATCTGATTTCTAGTAAACTATAGGTCTTGGCTCATTGCATCCATAATTAAAAAATAGTTTGATGTCTTCCTTCTTATTTTTGTTCATCCCTTGTTCTTTTGCCGTAGCTAAAACTTTGAGTACTGTAGCAAGTAAGAATGGGAATTCTTATGTCTAGTTCCTGATCTTAGAGGAAATGATCTTAGTTTGTCTCTATTTAATATAATGTATTTTACAGTTTTGTTGTGGATGCTCTGTTATTTTGATGTATACTCCATCTACTCCTAATATCTCCAAAACTTTATGATGAAGATCTGATAGAGTTTGTCAAATGCCTTTTTAGTATTAATCAAAAGGATTATGTGGTTTCTATCCTTAAGTTCATTTATATGCTATATTTATTAATTTATATATGTGAACCACTGTTGCCTTTCTGCAATGAAGCACACTTGGTCATAACATATAATCTTCTAATTGTGTACCTGAATTCCATTTGCAAGTCTTTTGCTGAGAAATTTTGCATCTGTTCATTAAAGAACCTGGTCAGTAGCTTTCTTACTGTTGTCGTTCTTGTGTCTTTACCTGGTTTGGGAATCAAAGTTAATACTGAACTCACAGAATGAATGTGGCAGTGCTCCTTCATTTTCTGATTTGTGAAACAAGTCTAGAAAAAATTGATACAAGATCTTTCTTGAAAGTTGGGTAGAATTCAGCAGTGAATCCATCTGGTCCTGGACTTTTCTTTTCCTTTGACTGTGGCTTCCAAGATCTCATTATTTATAGTGGATCTGTTTACATTATTGATATTTTCTAAGTTTAATTTTTTTTTAGGTGCTAATACATTTAGAAATTCTCTTATTTCTTCTGGGCTATCTAGCTTTTTAGAATATACTTTTTTATAACAGTCCCTAGTAATGTTCTGTAGTTTGCTGGAGTTTATTGTAATGACACCATTTGCATCTTGAATTTTGCTAATCTATGTCTTCTCCCTTTTCTTTTTGTTAGATCGGCTAAGGATTTGTCTGTCTCACTAACTTTTCCAAAGAACCAATTCTTTGGCTGATCTTGTGTTTTGTTATTTAACATTTATTTCATTCATGTATTCCCTAATCTGTACCCTTTCTTACCACCACAGAGGTGTTCGCACTCCCATGCTTGTTGCTGCTTTATTTATTACAGCAAGGGAATGAAACCAGTCCAGTCGCCCCTCCGTGAATGAGTGGTTAATTAAAATACGGTACAGATGAAATATCATTGAGCTTTAAAGAAAAGAGAAATCAAAGTTTGCAAGAGAATTGATAGACTTAGAATAGATATTAATCGAGGTCAGATAGTTTCAGAAAGAAAAAAAACTACATGGTTTTTTTTTTTTTCCTTGTGGCCTGTAATTTATGTATTATATATATTCATATATAATGCATATAAGCAAATAAATGTGTAGATGTATGAAGGAGACCAGGGAAGGAAGGGAAACATTAGGTGATGAGGAAGGGTGGGGGGCAGGTAAGGTCCCGAGCCATAAACGGACGTAAAGCTCTTTGTTTCTCTAGTTTTAGCTCTCATGGATTTGGAGAGGGTGGCAGATAAATGCATAAAAATATTGAAGGTACGATTCAGTGTTAAATTCCACAGCTTCAGGATGACTTTTCTAACCATAGAAGTTCATGGTGATTTATAGACTTTGGGTCTGGTTGATTTCTTTGAGTGATGGTATTTATTCGCAAGTTCTCCACAATAAAATTTTAATTAAAGTCTTGAGAGTCTCTTCTAGTTCTGTTGCTTTTTATTTTTATATGTAGTTTCATACTTAGCAAACATGGTTATCATGTAAGGAGAAAATTTTGCTGTTTAATTATGATTATATTGCTTAATGGTGATGGCGTGCTAAATTCCTAGGAATCCTAGCAAACATCTATACTATAAAAGTGGTAGTGTGAAATTTTTTTTCATATACTTCTAGAAGATGAATTTCTTCAAATAGTAATTCTTAAGTTGCCTCCATACTAACATTCCTGTTAAATAGCATTATAATAAAAGACCTTTTATATACTCATTTAATGAACCAAACCTAGTGATTCTTTTCTGCTTGGTAAAATGTAACGCATAATTCTTTGAGAGATGAAAAATGACTTTTTAAAAATTTGCATATTTAATATCAAAATAATAAATCTTATTAAAGCTCTTTAATGTATATGTTAATTATATTTTGCTAGTAAGTATAAGCTGTTAACACTTAATAAAAACATGCATTTCTTTTAGGTTTTTTGTCCTGTATATTTTCATAGAGAGTGCTGTGCTTTTACTAAGAAAAGAGAATGTTTTATTAAGATAATATCTTTTTATGGCTCTAAGTACTATCTTTACATTCAAAATATTTTTAAAGCTTTATTATTTATAATGAGCTCTTTCATAACTTTTATTCTCACCACATGTGTACATCTTTATAAATTTCTCAAAGTATTCAATCCTCTGGTTTATATTTTAGGAAGCAGTTCAGATACTTTTGAAGCATTCTGCTGATGTTAATGCTCGAGATAAAAATTGGCAGACCCCTTTGCACATAGCTGCTGCTAATAAAGCTGTCAAGTGTGCTGAGTCTTTGGTACCTCTTCTGAGTAATGTGAACGTGTCGGACCGAGCAGGAAGAACCGCATTACACCATGCAGCTTTCAGTGGGCATGGTGAGGTAGGTGTAGCCAATTAGAGACTGATTGTGTGTTTTCTAGCCTCTAGTTAGTAATGAGTTTGTCTTCCTTTAATTCGTTCAATTCATAAGAAAAGAAAAAAAAAATTCTCCTGATATTGCCCTTAGCAAGCCTCTAGCTTTTTTCTTTTTCAATGACATAAGTGGTCCCAAATTAAAAGATTTATTTAGTACTTATTACACATACACTAGAATTTCATAATGACCTAGAATGAGAGGGCTGTCAGCTAACTATAGGAGATATATATATAGAGAGAGAAATATAGAGAGATATATAGATATATATATCATCATATATATCTATATGATATGTATTCTGTCATTGTCAAGAAAGTGCAGGGAGACAGCAGTTTCATTGTTCTTTCAGAAGGAAGGATAATAGCAAAGAAAGACAATGTTTGGCAACTATGCTTTCTTCTAGTTTATTATTAAGATAATTAGTAACAGAACTATCAAAAGAAAACAGATTAAGAAAATTAGCCATCACAATGCTGGGGAGATGACTCAGTCCATAAAGTACCTTTTATGCAAGCACAAGGATCTGAGTTCAGATCTCCAGCACCCACATAAAAAGCTAGGGGTGCTGGTTGTGCACCTGTAATCCCAGCATAGAGGGCAGAG
Source organism: Rhynchomys soricoides (assembly GCA_019843965.1). Lineage (NCBI taxonomy): Eukaryota > Metazoa > Chordata > Mammalia > Rodentia > Muridae > Rhynchomys > Rhynchomys soricoides. The sequence goes on from JADRCH010000092.1 coordinate 2,902,813, forward strand.
ACAGCCAGAGCTCTCCAAGTAGTTGATTAGCCTTCCTAACCAGAGTGGTGAACTCCACGTCAGAGACCCTGTCTCAAAATCAGGTGGTTCATGATGGAGGGAAACAACCAGTACCAAGCTCTGGTCTCCACACGCGAGTCCATAGTCCTGCACACACACAAACAAGTTTACAGGACACACAAAACATTCAGTTATCCTTGATCAAGCATTGGCAAGCCTAGTTGACCCAGAGTTAGAAGAACCTTTGTCCAGTTCCCCACCCCCTCTGCCTGCCTTTTCTTATTTCTTTCTGTACTGTTGTTCCTACTCTTCAGTTGCCTTCCTTAATTCAAGGTGAACTATTATGTTCCAAACTCTTAAACTCCAAGCTGTCTTCCTACCTCAGCCGATTCTAAGCAGGCGGAACAACAGTGTACCCAGATCCTAGTCCTTCATTTTGAAAACACAGAATCACAGTTTTCCAGTGGCATTCTCAGAATTGTGCAGTGGGAAGCCTACTGGCCAAATTGTTTTTTTCACTGCAGTGCTCTGAATTCTTGCATCAACTGTAGCATAGATGACAACATAGATGACAAAAAAACAATTATAAATATGATAATGTTAGTATAGGCTCATTATGAGATAAGTAGACTTTGTAATAATTTGTTTTAAGTGTGGTAGATCTACCATGGATGATTAAATTAAGTTTCAGACATTACTAGTATGAGGCAGTTACAGTCTACTAACACTTTAGGTGCAAATAACACTACAACTTCTATTTAGTATTCAAACTTCAGACTTTCAAGGTTTGTATTTACTTAGATGTTCTTAAAATACTGAGTAGTTGCAAAGTGGCATCTTAAAAGAGACTGCAGGCTGATTTCAGTAACAGTGAGCCCCTCCCACGTCATCATGCTGTATCAAATGTCCTTCAGCTAGAGCAGTTCAGTGTGAGAAAAATCAAGTTAAATCAGCACAAGGCATGTTTATGAATAATTCTACTTCTGAATCTCAGTCAAACTGTTTACTTTTATTCCAGATGGTCAAGCTACTCTTGTCCAGAGGTGCCAATATTAATGCCTTTGACAAGAAAGATCGGCGCGCAATCCATTGGGCAGCATATATGGGTATGTACTTTTTAAATTTGCTTTTAACAGTATATTTAAGGGAAATAATGCGTTTTGTTTTTACATTCCTGTATTTTTAATATAAGTGAGTTATATAGTATCTGAGATTGCTACCCAAGCAGAATAGGTAGAGGAGATGTGCTGCAACAATTCACTAGCTGTAGTTTATAAAAACAGAAACTTGTTTTTAACTTATAAAAGAAGAGACATCGCAGATGGTGGCCTGGGATGTTTAGCTTATGGTGGGTGTTTACTAAAGCTCATTCTCCTATCCATCCTTGTTTTACTGGATTATTTAAGTATAAGTTGTGAAGATGCATCGAGAAGCATCTTATTAAACTAGAGGTAAAGCTGAAGTGATACTGTCTTTGCATGCACAAAGCTTTGAGTTCAATCTCTGTCACTGCAAAAAACAAACAACAAAAACTAAACCCTATTATTATGAGCTAAGACTGTGTGTGTGTGTGTGTGTGTGTGTGTGTGTGTGTGTGAGAGAGTGTGTTCATGTATGCACATGTGTGTTAGGTCAGCATCCAGAATCATTGCTCGGGAATTATCCACCTTATTTCCTGAGTCATGGCCTCTGACTAGGACCTAGGGCTATATTAGACAGAGTAGCCAAAGGGCCCCAGAGACTGCTTCTTTCTAACTCCCCAGCTCTGGGATTATATGTGCACACTCCTGCCCCTTGGGAGTCGCGTACCGTATTTTGATGGCCAAAACCTGAAAATGTGATGTGAGTGCCAAAAATATGTGCCTCTTCTTATATAAGGAAAACTTTTCTTCTTAATTGAAGGTAAAATAGCCAGAAGGAATTCTGTGTCTTCCTAAAATCTTTCACTCTGTGTGGATTTTTATATCCTTAAGTCTTTGAAGACTTTTCTGAGTAGTCTGTTGTAGGTTATTCATTGGGACAGTTTAGAAACAGTGTATGTGATTTTAAACAACACATTTTGTGTTAAAAAGGTATGCACAGTAAGTGGACTGTAGACGGCTTTTCACTTTGATGGAATTAGGTTTGACCTAACCGACTATTTTCATGAATGAAGGCCAGAATAATGTTATTTGAAGTTGAGTTTCTAAAATAGTTAAATGTGTGGACCTCAGTCTGGGCCTTAGCATGGCTTGGTTGTTCTTGGTACAGTTGATTATGATTAAAAGGGTATTCTTTGTTTGAAGATAGCAGTACATTGTTGACCTACCTTGTGTTGCTATAACAGAATATCCAAGCTTAGGTAAGTTATCCTGAGCAGAATTTCGTTTCTTTAAATTTTGGAGCTTTGGAAGTCCAAGTAAAGGTCCTACCATCTGGTCAGTACCTTTCTTCCTGCTGTGTCATGTCATGACCCGACAGAAGACATCATCACATGGTAAAAGAGAAAGAAAAAGATATTAAATGACCTTGAGATGGAGGAACAAGATCTAGTCAAGGTTAGCACGAGAAGTAAATTGTATTGCTTTTAGTTATTCTCTCTACCAATATTTTTAAAAATATTCTGAATTCTTAGATTTTTTTCAATTATCTTGAATTATAGCATGAATTATTAGTCATGCATTAGAAAATTAATGTGCTTTTTTACATTTCTTAAAAGATATTCAGGATATATTGATAATTTCTATGTGCTGATGGTTTGTTTTTGATGGTTTGATTTTCAGGTCACATTGAAGTAGTGAAGTTACTTGTATCGCATGGAGCTGAGGTGACGTGCAAGGATAAGAAGGCTTACACGCCTCTTCACGCAGCAGCCTCTAGTGGGATGGTCAGCGTGGTCAAGTACCTTCTAGATCTTGGAGTTGATGTAGGTATATAGATTGAGCAGTGTAAATTCACGTATTCTGTGTTTTTGTTATTCTATTGTCAGAACTTATGTTTGAAAGATAACAGTAATATCTTTGTCCTTTTACCAAATCTTTCTCTTTTCACTAGCTAGTATACTGATATGATCAATATATGTGTCTAAGTGAGGATTACCATCATGTGATGAAACACCATGACCAAAAGCAACTTGGGGAGAAAGGAATTTATTTGGCTTATGCTTCTATATCACTTGCAGCATCAAAGAAAGTCAGAACAGGATTCTGGAGGCAGGAGCTGTTGCAGAAGCCATGGAGGAGTGCTGCTTACTGGTTTGCTCCTCATAGCTTGCTCATCTCACTTTCTCTTGAACCTGGGATGACCATCCCAGGGATGGCATCACTCACAGTGGGCTGGGCCCTGTACATCAATCGTCGATTAAGAAAATGAATTATAGATTTGTCTATAGCCAAATTTTATGGAAGCAGTTTCTCAATTGAGGTTCCCTCCTCTAAGATGACTCTAGATTGTGTCAAGGTGACATAAAGCTATCCAGTACAGTAGATAATTAGACCGACTATGCAAACTATTCCAAAGATGAGTGATTTGCCCAAAGTTTCTCTTTTCAGTTTATGTAGCTGTTTCTTCCAGTTCTCTGGGAGTTAGCAAATCAGACACATGTTTACTAGGTAGCTGTGTTATTGTCAGTTTTCTGAGCCAGTAAGTCTAACTTTATTTTAAAAGACTATAGCATTATGGGATACTGACAAAAGCAAGAAAGGAAAACAACAAAAGATATATATATATATGTGTGTGTGTATATATATATAATATGTATGTGTGTGTACTATAAACACTATATAGTGCTGCCATTCTTTTGGAATAGGAAGGGATGCTAATCTCTTGGTATATATTTGATCCCTGAATAAAAATCCATCCAGCTTTTATGTATCATACTTTAAAAAGCATGTTTTTTTACTCCCATTTGTAATAGGTTTACTCTTTTGGTTTGGGGGACAGTCTATAGACCAAGTTGGCCTCAAATTTGGAATCCTCCTGCCTCAATTTGCAAGTGCTTGGGTAATAGGTCTATGCCGCCGTCACTGCTCTAATGTTATTTACTCTTATTGTAGGAACATGTGGGTTAAATTTAGTGGTTTTTCAAGGCAGTAGATAAGAAAGAAGAGAATAAAGAGAGGGAGACAATAAAGTCTTAATTGAAAAAGCTGTCAAAAGTATGTGATTGTAGTTGGGCAAGACGTGACAGGACTGTGAGAAACACTTAATTGAAAAAAAGAAGACATGGAAAATGTGCGAATGAGAAGAAGTTGCAAAACACCCAAACATACGGTTGAGTTGGGCCTGAGAAGCACAGGATAGCTCCAAGCTCCATTTGTTAACAGTTCTTGTAGCTCTCTTTCAACCAATTAACATAATGGCCTTAAAGGATCTCTAAAATAGATGAACAAGTTATCCTCCACTCGCCATTTATAGTGAATTCTCTCTTAGTTCAAAGACTTTTGAAAATACATTGTTTTTACTTTCTTAAAATAACTCTTGTGGAGGAATTTAACACTGTGTGTGAAGTACATTCTCTAAATGTATGTAGCCCACTTAAAACCAAATTCCTTATTGTTAGGTCTGTTATTGTAAAACAGCCTTTGCACTATAAACCTCCTGTTTGTATGTATCCATTGTTCTGTAACTAATAACTAAAAATGTCTTCTAGTAGTCATAGAATTACTTCACATTCACATTTTTTTCTGTAGATGAATGAACCCAATGCCTATGGAAACACACCTCTTCATGTGGCCTGTTATAATGGACAAGATGTTGTTGTAAATGAGCTCATAGACTGTGGTGCTAGTGTGAATCAGAAGAATGAAAAAGGATTCACTCCTTTGCACTTTGCTGCTGCATCAACGCATGGAGCACTGTGTTTAGAACTTCTGGTTGGCAATGGGGCCGATGTCAATATGAAGGTATGAAGCAATTGGAATGTGCCTTAAGTACGCCGTTAACTGTCTGAGACAACAGTTATAGCATGCCGTCCAGAGTTCTACAGGACCTACTTAAGGGCATGGGTAAAGCCAGGTGCGGTGGTGCACAGCTTTAACCCCAGCACTCCTCCCAAAAGGAACACGCACACATTTTTTAAATCTTATGCTGAATGAGAGAAAGAATTTTATCCACCTTCCCTCTATGTAAGATTCTAGAACAGATGGAATTCTGTTTATTTGGAGTTCCAGAATTTATAGTTGGGGAGAATAACAGATCACTTGTTGCCCATGGGAAGGAAGGAAAGGTCACCTGGGCAAGGGGCATGAGGAGACCTTATAGGGTAATGGAGCTGCTTTGTACTCTGTGTTCTGTAGATAAGCACCGTGAAGACCCACCACGGGTGCTTTTAAGATTAGTGCCCTTCATTATCTGTAGACTCTGTTTTAGAAAGGAGACTCCAGATATTGAATAGTGATACATCCTGATTGTCACACAATGGCAACACTTGTGACTACCTCTAAAGCATCAAATAATTGTATTGGTAATGTGATAGAAAACATAGAGTGAAGTGCTAGTGCTAGAATCCAGGTGGGATTTGTATGGATATTCATGCTGTGAGACCTTTGAAATTGTTCTTCTCTGAAATCTCTGTTACAAGATTTCTCGTGGTGTTAGATTAGAAGCATGGGTGTCTTTTACACGTAAAGATCAGTCGCTTGGCTTTTTGATGTTCATAATTGCTTTCAGGAGTAACGTAAGTATTTTAGAAATACGTTAAATTTCAGGAGTCAAAATAAATATATCTTCACTGTGTAAATCTGTGAGAAACACAGGTGTAACCAGGACTTCAAGCATTATTATAGTACATAGTCATTTTTGATTGTTAAACGGTATTTTCACTGTTTGTTCCAGGGTTTATTCATCAGTTTGTCATTTAAGCACTTGACAAACCCCTTCTTGTGTTATGAAGAAAACCACAGTCAATCAAATTTGAATAATTTAGGATTAGTAAAAATGCATCAGCGTACAAATACTGTGTACAGACAGTCTCAGCCCACTTTGTACGCGGATGATGAGCACTGCCTAACTACAGCGAAAGCACTGACGTCCTCGAGAGTGAAGCTGCATTAAGTCTGCAAGGAGGGCCTAGTTCATTTATCCCCCACCCCAACTGAGGGACAGATTTATTCCCATCATCCTCAAGGAAGGAAGACCAGAAAGTATCCTTAAGAGTCTCTATTATGCTATGGGTTAAGCTGTCTTTTTAAAGTTATTTTAAATTTTAAAATATTTTTAAAATATCTTATTACTTTACGTGTATGCATTTTTGCTTACATATATATTCCTGGTGCCCACAGAGGCCAGACTGGGAGTCAGATCCCCTGGAACTGGAATTACACTTGTGAGTCACCATATGGCTGCTGGGAGTTAAACTGGGGTTACATGTGTTCTTAACTACTGAGCCATCTCTCTAGCCCCTAAACTGTCTTTTAAAAGAATATATGTTTAGAGGCTGTAGAAATAATCAGTAAAGTGGCTTGCACGGAAGGCCTGAGGACTTTAGGCCAATAATAAACACTGTCTTAAAAAACAAAGTAACTGGCTTCTAAAGAACAATACCCGGTGTTCTCTGGCCTCCACATTTATGCACATTCACATTTGCACAAGCGAACACGTGCAGAAACATACACTTATAGATAAGCAGTTTACACACACCTGTAATCCTAACCCTTGGAAGCTAAGGCAGGAGGGGGTGCTTCTTGAGGCTACCCTAAGGTGTACAGCAATACCATGTCTCAGTTAGGAACAAAATGTACACACGTGTGTGCATGTGTGCTTTCAAACCTCAAGACCGGTAGTAACATTTTTTAATTGTTGACAGGTTCCAGGTTTTGTTTTGTTTGAGACAAAGTCTCACTGTGTAGCATGACTGGCCTAGAATTGGCTGTGCAGACCAGGCTAGTCTCAAACTCTATAGAACTTCCTGCATCTGTCTTAGGAGTGTCAAGTTTAAAGGCATGCACCACCACCCAGGTGATCATTTTCGCTTGAATTCTTCCCCAGCCCAGAAAAGTAACAAATATTATGTGGTAAGAATTTTTTTTCTCCCGAAAGATTGAAAAAACCCAGTTTATCTTAATGGACTTCAGAAGCAAAGATTAGATCTAGGTTTTTTGTTTTTTTGTTTTTTTTTTTTTTAAGTTTCTATGATTCATGATTATGATGAAATATCTAAAATTAATCTATCACCTATGTTTCATGGAAATAATGAAGGCTTACATATTCTCTTATTATAAACTTTTCAGCTGTATGCTGCTATATTTAAAGGGTAAAGATTAGATTTTAAAGATATCAATTCACACACAAACTTGATAATAAGTTGCTTGGTTCATGTCAGTGTCTCCGTTGAAAATTCTCTTAACTGATTATTTCTGTTTATCTTTTCTTAGGAAATTTAAATTGGGAATCTGTTGTCTAAGAGGTTAAACTTATAAAATGCTCAAAATAGTGGACATAATGTCCTTAATGGTTTATAAAATTCAGTACTAACTTCTGTACATCACATGAGGATTTTTTGTTAGTTGGCAAAGCGTACATCTGAGTGGTGAAGCAGATCTGAAGGCAGCGGCCTGCGACAGACACCTCAAAACTTGCCTGTCGGGTTGTTTTTGTAGGGGTCCTTTCAGTTCAGGGTCTGGATTATATTGGGGCTAAATTCCATTGAAGCTTGCTTCTTGTGTTGATGACTTCTAAAATGTCACCTAGCTCTGAAATTGTACAAAGATCATTGATAGCTCTAGATTTCAACCAACAAGAATTCTCACTGCCCACCCCCCCTCTCTCTGTGTGCTGGTAAGTCTTTTACTTTACAGAAGCTAGAGTTGTCTGAAAGGAAGAAACCTCACTTGAGAAAATGCCTCCGTAAGATCCAGCTGTAAGGCATTTATTGTCTTGATTTCTTTTCTTTCCTCTTTCTTTCCTTTGTTTTTTTGTTTGGTTTGTTTTGGTTTGGTTTTGGGGTTTTTTGTTTTGTTTTTTTCAAGACAGGGTTTCTCTGTGTAGCTCTGGCTGTCTTGGAACTTACTTTGTAGACCATTCTGGCCTCAAACTCTGAGATCCGCCTGCCTCTGCCCCTCTGCCCCTCTGCCTCTGCCTGCTGAGATTAAACACACGGCAGGCTTTTATTTTCTTAATTAGTGATTGATGAGGGAGAGCCAGCCCATGTGGGTAGTTTCATCCCTGGGCTGGTGATCCTGGGTTCTCTAAGAAAGCAGGCTAAGCAAGCTGTAGAGAACAAACCAGTAAGCAGTACTCCATCATGGCCTCTGCATCAGCTCCTGCCTCCAAGGTCCTGCCCCGTTTGGGTTCTTATCCTGTCTTCCTTCAGTGATGGTCAGTGATATGGAAGTGTAAGCCAGATAAACCCTTTCCTCCCCAAGCTGTTTTCGTCTTGGTGTATCATCACAGTAATAGTAGCCCTGACTAAGACAGTTTCCCCTGCTGTTTTTGGAGACAGGCTCTCATGTAGCCCAGACTGGCTTTTTAGCTTGCTATAAGCTGAGGTTGGCCTTCCTCTGCATCATAAGTGCTGGGATTATTTATAGGTGAGTATAACCACAATGCCTGGCTGTCTTTATTTTGAGACAGTTTCTTACTGAATACCCAGCCTGTCCTCAGACTCATTGGTCTTCCTGCTTCACCTACTTGAGTGCTGAGTGTGAACAAGAGCAGCTGTTCTGTCTGTCTGTCAGTCTACTTAGCCACAGTGCCAATGGCCAATATTCCATAACCTCCCTGATCTTGCAAAAGTTTTGTGCAAAGAGATTCCAGTCACTTAATTCCCACTTTGTAAAATGTTTATGAAAATCTTTTAGTCTCTCCTACTTGGTAAAACTTTTGTCTACACAAAGGCCTTGCAACTTTTCTGGAACCTTCTAATCTCAGTTCTTCGTTTCTACGCAGCAATTCTTTTAAAACTAGACACCATCACCCCCCTCCCCCAAAATAAAAGGTGTCACACACCTTTAATTCCAGCACTAAGGAGGCAGAGGCAGTCAGATCTCTGCATGTTTGAGGCCAGCTTCATCTACAATCTACAGAGTGAGCTCCAGGACTGCCAGGACCGTACAAAGAAACCCTGTCTGGTGAAAAAAAAGAAGGAATTTTTTTTTTTTTTTTAAATGCTGTGTAGTGTTAGCACACCCCTTTAATCCCAGCACTTGGAAGGTAGAGAGGCAGGTGGATCTCTGAGGGTTTTGAGGCCAGCCTGGTCTACAGAGTGAGTTCCAGGACAGCCAGCACTAGGTATTGGGACCCTCTCTCAAGAAAATGAATGAACGAACGAACGAATAAAATTTTTTAACCAAGCAAAATATATCACACTGAAGTTTAAGCATTAAACTACTATAAAATATATGACATCTGTTGTCATTACTGGGTTTTGATTCCTTTACTTGGTGGCAAGATGGCTCAGCAGATCAGGGTACTTATCCCCAAGCCTCACAACTTAAGTTTGGTCCCTGGAACCCACATAATAGAAGAAGAGAAATAATTTCTGCAGGCTGTCTTCTGGCTTCTACACATGCACCATGGCATTAACATATGTGCAAAAAAATAAATACTACATGAATAAATGTAAAAAAAAATTAACTTCCACCTTGACTCTAACATGATTTTAGTTGGTTAAAGACAATCATTTTTGTCCAATTTAAAGAGAAATAAATGTCCTCTCCTATTAGTGCTAGGCATATTTTTCAATTGGTAATCTCAATTTCTTATTCCTTTGTATATTACTTTGTATACTCTGTATTACCTTCTATAATCAGTATGTAGAAAGTAAAAATATCCTAGTGTTCTCTCTAAGCTTATAGAGGTCCATCTCTTATTAGCTAGAAGACAAAGTAGAATTCTTTAATCTCGGGCTCTCTGTTTCCTTGCTTATAAAACAGAAATAATAGTATATTTATATATACATTTTATTATAGTTATACACTTAGAGTGTGTAGTGTATTTGCGTGTGTGTGTGTGTGTGTGTGTGTGTGTGTGTGTGTGTGTCAGAAGACAAGTTGCAGTATTAGGTTCTCTCCTAGTCTTTGTCCGGGGATCAAACTTAAGTTATCAGGTTTAGCAGTGAGCTCTTTTTCCCTCTAGACCATCTCCCTGGGCTGAAAATAATAGTATCTGTCTATCTGTCTATCTGTCTATCTGGTTATGAGCGTTAAATGACTGGCATATATGAGCTATCTTGCAATTATACCTAAAATGTTAACTGAAGTCATAGCTATCAGATTTCACTATATTATGAATCCTGTTTATATTTTTATTTGCTTTGCTTTTTGTCTACAAAAAATGGCTATGAATAAAATTAGTACTGAGTTGAAATTTCTGTCACAGTGAGCATTTTTAAAAACATGAAACGAGAATGCTTTTGTTAAATATCTTTGTGCTTTCTCCCCTCCTGGTTAAAGTGATAAAATAAAAGTGACCAAATAAAATAGCAGGTATAGCTGTGTTACATAAGTGGTAATATTTAGACTGCAGTAGACCGATAAGGTTGAGATAATATCCTCATTTTCAGTTTGAGGAAGGCTTGAAATCGTTAGGCAGCTTGTCCAAACTCATGCTCTGCTTCTGGACTCCACGTGCACACATGCTTCTCGTGCTTCCTCCAGTGACTCTAGAGCTTAGAAATCCCTTAGATTGGATTAAAGAAACAAGCTGGGCATGGGAGTGCATCCCTGTAATCTCAGCACTCAGGAGCTGAGCTGGGAGGATCGCAAGTCAGAGCTATTCTGAGATATGTAGTGACTGTGTCCCAAAATAAGCTAGGACAAATTATGGAATCAATTACCATGATAACTATTCATGTCTGTGTAACATGAAAAGTTTTACAGGGTTGGTACAAGCTTGGAACATTTATCATAGTGTATGTACAGAAGGCATGCTGCATCGTGCTGAAGGATGAGGAATGCAGGCATTTTCTTTCCTTTGTATAGTAAGCTCGCCAGAAGATTTTAGAGATAAAACATCATACAGGAAAAAAATAATATCACATCACTCAGGCATTATTTGCATTTGAAATTTCATCCAACTGTCGAAAAATACAGCCAGCCAGTCTGATTATCTTAAATAATTCAAGAAAATAGCTAACAATGTTGATTACAAATAATTACAAACAAATTAAGATTTGGTATTTAAAATAGCTTCTAGTGACCTAAGGCAGGAGGTACAAGGTGGAAGGTGAGTGTGACACTTGGGAAGCGCCATCTGGACTACAGCAATATGGCTTATGGTGCCCTCGGTTGAACCATCTAGTAGCCTGTGTTTTTATCTTTCCACATACAGGATAAAAGTCTTAAGGTTATACTTTACAATGCCACACCAGATTTGTATAAATAGTAAGCAAGGGATTTTTGTGTTTTTTATTTGATATACATACCGAAAAATAAAAAGCCAGTTCATGCTCTAAACAGCTGACTCACCTTCAAAAGACTTGCTTCTTGTGTAATATTTATAAATTTATATAAGAAAATACCTAAAGTACAACTAAGGAATGCATATTCTGGATATAGCATAGTAATTGAACAATTTTTCTTTGTTCCATTATTTCAGAGTAAAGATGGGAAAACCCCACTACATATGACTGCCCTCCACGGTAGATTCTCCAGATCACAAACCATTATCCAGAGTGGTAAAAAGTATTTCTGTTTGTTTCTTTTATTTCTTCAATGTAGTTTGGGGTTTTTTTGTTGTTTTTGTTGTTGTTGTTTTGGTTTGGTTTTTGTTCGGTTTTTTGTTTGGTTCCTTTAACCCACAAAGTGAATAGCCCTGGGGGATTGCCATAGCAGTGTGTATCCAGTTAAGATTTTATTCCAGATTTCTTGAAAATCAGCACAGGATAAAATACAATGAATATATGTCGTTTCAGTAGTTCTATTTTTCTGAATTATTACTTTCCTTTCTTTCTCTCTTGAGGGAAAGGAGGGACGACTCTGCCTGCATTGCTTTGGCCGGCCTTGAGTTCACAGTCCTCTTAACACACGTACAGCCTTGCCTGGCCGTGAATTATACACATATTTAGTGTTTGCCTTTTCTTTTCTCATAATTGCTAACTGGAAAACCACCTTTCTATGTGTATATATTAACATGAGCTTTGTTGCATTTTCACTTTTCCCTGTTGGAATGCTTTTTGAACTCTTCTTAGGGTTTTATTTTCTGCACTTTGATTCTCTTGTGTTTGAATTTGTACTAGACAAACTGAACTTTGAAATAGTTGTGTGGCTGTTAATGTAAATCTGCTTCTCAGACCACATTCTAAAGGACTGTTTGTTAGTAGTCCTCAAGATGTTTTGTTCTTTTTAAGTCTTTATTTTATGTACATGAATATTTGCCTGAATGTCTATCTGTGCACCACATTCATACAGTGCCCATGATGACCAGAAGAGGGTGTCAGATTCCCTGGGACCCGAGTTACATGTAGTTGTGAACTTCACTGTAGGTGCTGGGAATTGAACCCAGGGCTTCTGAAAGAATATCCTGTGCTCTTAGCCAATGAGCCAGCTCTCCAGCCCCTTGTTGGCATTTAGCAAACATTCTTTTATGTGTAGGTATGCTGTGTGTGTGTAAGAAAGAGAGTGAAAGAAAAGTATACAAGCGCTATCTATCGTGGACATTTGGAGATCAGATGTTAGTCCTTACCTGCTCCCTTGTTTAAGATAGACTTAGATGTTAGCTCCAGACCGGCAGGCCCACAGGCCTCCAGGGATTCTCATTCCCACCTCCCAACTCTTCCTGTGGGCATTTGACTTAAGATAGGCACTGCCATACCCAACTTTACATGAGTTCTGTTCCACATGTTTAATGGCAGGCATTTTGCCTACTGAGCCATCTCCTCAAGAACCTATTTGTTAGCTTTTTGTTGCTAGAATTCTGCAGGGTGGGGAGGGCTCATTATCCAAAGATTTGTAAAGTACTGTAAGCAGTTGTCTTCATGAAGCATAGGATTGCTCTAAAGTGCTGCTCTAAAGCAGTGTCTTTAGCATAGTGGTCTTTAGAGTCACTGCACCCTAAAACCCTTCTGTTGATTTAAAACATGTTTAAATCCTATACTCAATTAATAAAACTTTTAACTATGCAGTTGGTAACTCTAGTAAATATGTTGTGAATGAAATTAGTTAGAATTGCTATGTCTGTTACTTTATGCTTAAACGACGTTTTACATTACATTGCATTTAACAGTTTTAGCCACTCTGTATATAATCTGGTGCCTGACATTATGTCCTTTATTGCAGGAGCTGTAATTGACTGTGAAGACAAGAATGGGAACACCCCTTTGCATATAGCAGCCCGGTATGGCCATGAACTGCTAATCAACACTCTTATTACAAGTGGTGCTGACACTGCAAAGTAAGTAGCTGTCACTCGCAGAAGTGGCGACAGCTGAGCTGAGTGGGGAGGAGTAGTGAGTGAGCTAGACTGGGAACAGGGATTCATCTTCAACATTATAGTGCTTGCTTGGCTGGTTGCTCGGTTTTTCTTTACTTCTTGTCTTTAACCCTGATAGATCTAAAATGTTTTATGTATAAGATTATTTGATTAGTCAGTGTGGTATGTTTCTACATTTCTGTTTCTTTTTCCTCCAACATAAATAATACAAAGTTTTGATAAGAAATTTAACTTTAATCCCTTTTTTTTTCAAAGTAGATGGTCTAAAAATTGTACATACCCAAATGCTTTTTTTCTTGGACCAGCTGTAGACAGTAGTTTCAGACTAATGTGCAGAGCCCAGGAATTCCCTAGTTGCTGGTATAAAGTAGTCCCCACCCCCAACCCCAACTTCTTTAATTAATAAGAAAGTTTACTCTTAATTGTTTTACATAGCAAAGTTGCCCTATAAAATTTTAAAGTATGAATTATTTTGTGTGTATTCTGCAAAAATCACGATCATACTCAAGTTGGTGTTTCCAAGTTCTATATATCATGTTATATATATTCATGAGCAATTGTAAGCTTTTTATATACATAAGTGATATTCTACTATATACATGGTCTTTGTGGTTCTAAGTATATATTAATATTCATTTAGCAATGTATATAGAGGCTTAAGATTTTTCACATTTCTATAGATAGTGCTAGTTTAAGTTATGGGGTTTCATTTTACTATATAAGGATACATACAATATTCTCCTTATTTACAGTTAAGTTGCTTTCCAATTTTCAACATTACAGAATAATGGAGATGAGTGTTCTTGAGTGTATTATTACCTTGCAGAAATGGTTTTAAATGGTGGGGTGAGATAAGGCAGAAGTTTTGTTCCTGAGCAAATACCTAGAGTTGTTTTGGGTGGGGAAAACGATATCACTGGCATAGCTCACAGGTGCTGCTGGGTATTCAACTTTTACACTATAGACCCATAAATACGCAGTGAGTCTATAGTGATCATAGTGCTGAGGTTAGAAAAACAAGCTTTGGAAAACTGTAACTGGGTGATGAATTATGCTGCTTTTCAGTGACTGCCCAGATTTTTCTCTAAAGTATTAAGAAGTTTCTGTGCAACCAGTTATCTTTTACTTAAATGATATCTTTATAATCTGTTTAAATTATTATATTTTTCATGTGTTATAATGAAGTTTCTGTTCTATTCATTTAAGGCGTGGTATACATGGAATGTTCCCACTCCATTTGGCAGCCTTAAGTGGTTTTTCAGATTGCTGTAGGAAACTCCTTTCTTCAGGTAAGTGGAACCTTCACAGCCCAGTTGGTTTGTGCACGCTTGCTTGTGCTCGCGCCCTCCCTTCCTCCTTCCCTCCCTCCCTTCTGTTGTCACAGTTTCCTCATCAGCTCTGAGCAGTGCTTTACTGATTCCCTTTGTTAATTGGTTCATGGGGTGCGGAGTGTCCATAGAGCAGCTTTTACCCAGTGACAGCAGTCTTCTCTCCTTGTCCTATTAAGCTGGTCCTAGAACGAGACACCTTACCTGCATGTTTCATTCCTTTGGGTCTTCATTTTGAGCATTAAAAGTCATAATATGAATACCTTACAGGCTCATGAAATTATTAATTCATCACCAGTACTTCGTTTTAAATGCTATAACTAGTTGGTATGAATTTTATTTTTAGTATCACTACAAACTATGATCCTTACTGAGTGCATTGAATTACTGACTGTAAAAGATTTAATTTTATTTTCTATATCAATATATAAGAAAGTAGAATATTAGCATTCTTGTTTACTGAAATAAAGTAATGAGGTTTCAGTAAAAATATTATAGGGTAAGACACACACTCTTTGAGGTTTAGGGGGAAGTTGTTTTTGTTAATGTGTGTGAGATATTTTATGTGTGTAAATTCATTGTTTTATTTGTTTTATTTATCGATAGGTGTTCATATAAAGCTGTTCACCCCCACTTAGCATGAAAAAGAATACTAAACGCGTTCCCCAGTATTAATAATAGCCACATCGAACAAAGTGCATACCCTCTGTTTAGAAGGGAGGGAGGTGATGAGTGGAATCTGTAAAGCCAGCGCTAACCTTGAACTTGCAGTTCTCCTGCTCTGCTTCCCAAGTGCTCAGGTGACAGGGGTAAACACCATCATGCCTGACTGACGTGCTTCAATATAGAGTTCAGTATTTATAATAGTCCATGTGCTTATATAACCAAAATAACATCCATGCTGAGTATCTTTAATCCCATTAGCCACTTAATAATAGAATTTTTATAGAATCACGTAACAAAATCTTTTGTGGCTGACCTTTTTTACTTTATGTTCTTGAAGGGTCTGTTATCAGTACTTCATTTCATTTTCTTGTGACTATTATTTCCATTGTGTAGCCTTTTAGAAATTAAAATAGTTTTGTTTGTCTGCCTGCCTGCTTGCTTGTGACAGGTTTTATACCATGTTACCAAGGCTTGCCAAGACTCAGGTGATCCTCCTGCTTTAGTCTTCTGTGTAGCTAGGACAGTGAGACTGAAGGTGTAAGATCTGAGCCATCACTCCTGGCAGAGCCCTGCATACAAGCACTATAGGGTTTTTCGGGGGGGGTTTTTTGTTTGTTTTGGTTTTTTTTTTTTAAGTTTTTTGTGTGTTTGTTTTTGTAATGTACAAAAACTTTTTTCTTTATTCATTTTATACATTAAGCATATATGTTTGCTTAGGGTTGAAATGAGCAATGTGATATTTAACATTTCTCGGTATACTATCTTAATGCAAAGTAATACATCTATAGTTTTATGTAAGAGAAAAGATATATATTGATTTTTACAGGATTTGACATAGATACCCCAGATGATTTTGGGAGAACCTGTCTACATGCAGCTGCAGCTGGAGGGTATGTTGATGCTATTTTCATTTCTTTGAAAAGGTGCAGGGGGAATTATGGAAGTTATTGTCAGAGTATACATCTAATATCTCAAGATTGCCTGGTCAGCCAAGAGGGAGGGGGCGCGGCACGGTGGTTCTATTTCTACCACAAAATAGAAACTGAACTATGGCTGGATATTATCAAAAGACAGCCCAAGGCAGCAAAAATTGTTTTTGTTTGTTTCATTTTGTTTTTTGTCCTCTTCCAACTAAGTTGTAAGTATTAAGAGGAAAGAACAAACCTACAGAAGGAAATGTTACTTTTTATGTGAAAAAGTAATTCCTAAACAAATAAAAATGTCCATGAAATGATGAGAACATCAAAAATATTATGAATACTCTGAATAATACTATAATATCATCTGAGAGAAAAATATTGATGATGCAGTTATGTCTTGGCTCAGAAGAAGAAATGTTGTCATTAGAACATTTTAGACTAAATTTTATTTAAATTATTTTAGTTCCCCAAGGTTCCCCCCCCCCCACACCTTTAGATTTTTGAGGCAGAGTCTGTGTAACCAAGGCTGCTTGTACCACTCAGTCCTCCAACGCCTGCCTCTGAAGAGCTGGAATTATAAGCGTGCAGCACCCTCCTTGTTTGCTCTTAAGTTATAAGAAGTACTCTTGGGGAAAGCTAGTCGGTCAGTTCTACTGAATGATCAGAACTTTTGCTCTCTGAAAGCATTCTGTTACCTTAATGCTTCTGATAATTTAGATTTGTGTTAAGCCATTTAATTCATGATTTATCAAAAGGGACATTTTGTGAGCTGATTATTTCTAGTGATAGTTCCTCAATATTTCCTATGATTTCAAAGAACAATTGTGCCGAACCAAGAATGCCACCAAGTCTTAAGTTACAGAGATGAATTGAACATATATGAATCCCTTCTTATTCTTCTGAGGTCACCAGAGGACGTTTCAGTTAAAACCTGATTTGTGTGTAACTTGCCTACAGAAGTCAGCCAGAAAGCTTTTCATGATACAAAGTTTATTGATGTTGGGTTTATAAAAATCTATCAAAAGCATACACGAGTGTCCTATAATTTTAACTAAGGTTCAGTCTGAATATATAGGGATAGTATAGGAGGCAGTGGGAAAAATCGACTTGCTGCTATTATGTGTTTGAAAGGTGCAGGACTTTCTGTTGTTTTTAATTCTTATTTATTGTTTTAAAACCCCTTAAATTTAAGACATTTAAATATAAATATTGGTAGAAATTTATTTAAATCCTGAGTCCAGAGCTTCTACCCTGCCTTTGGTTATTGAATTCCCAGATAAAACACACACAGTCTTTATATTTACAAGGGGCCCTAAACAGCACACTAGCTGGGCAGCTGCCTACCCTCCCTGCTGCTAGAGTCCACTTTCCTATCGACAACACCAGCACTATTTACTGCTCTCCATCTGGGCTGCTCTTAACTCCAGTTGGCCAGCCCACATGGAGTAAATGTCCTTACTCCTAACCCATGGTACCGTCTCCTTGCTCCTCCTGAACTTTCTTCCTCTTCCTCATCCTCCCCTCCTGCAAGCCCTGCAAGCCTCTGAAGCCTAAACCCCACCTATATCTTCTATGCCCAGCTAATGGCTGTTGGCATCTTTATTTACCAATCGCAATTAACTGGGAGCAAGGTAACTTAGCTAGCATCTATGTGTAGTCTCTCTTCTCTGGGGCAACCAGTTTTGGGGACCCAAATTAGCATTTGAATACAAGCAGCATCAGGTTAAACCACTACAAGAAATCTCTTTGGAGCTCTTAAAAATATGACCTTTTTTACAGTAATGTAATTCATCTGTTTATTTCTTGTGTGCCAGTATTTATGCACATCACTTTTTAAGTATAAGTAAAAATACTAATAATATGCTAAGTATAAAGCAAAGTAATCCTCATTTTAAAATAATGCATTTAGGCTTCTTTAAGCCTATCATTTTTATCATAAAAATCACTGACAATTATACTTTCAAACTCTTTTTCTCTCTCTCTCTTTCCCCCTGACTAGCAATTTGGAGTGCCTAAACCTTCTGCTGAATACTGGTGCAGACTTCAACAAAAAGGATAAATTTGGAAGGTAATCTGTGATTTCACTCCTATAGAGTGAGATTAAATTTGCTTATTTAACGGCTTGCTTGACCTTTAACTGACTCCTGAAACTTAACTTTATATGTTACACATCGTCTTTTGAGTTGAAATCATGATTACCTAAGAGTCTGAAGTGGGCCTGGCGTGTGACTTATCTTCCTCAAATGCATAGGGTTGGGTTTGCTCCCTAGCACTGCTAAAAGGAACAGAAAAGGAGCATACACATGGACACTGGGCAGCTGAAGTCATTGGGTTCTGACCCCACCCAATCTTTTCATTGGGCACTCCTACAGTCCTATGCTCCCTCTGTCCTTTTCTTAAATTATTATTTAAGGATTTGTTTATCTGTATAGGTGTTCTGCCTACTTGTATGTCTGTGTACCATGTGTGCACAATACTCACAGGGCCAAAAGAAGATAACAGATCCCTTGAACCTGGAGTTCCAGATCATTGTGAGCTCATCACGTGGGTGCTGAGCATTGAACTCAGGTTCTCTGGAAGAGCAGCCAGTGCTCTTAACTGTTGAGCCATCTCTCCAGCTCTTTCTCTATTCTTCTTTATGATAATTGTCCTTTTCCCATAATTATGGCATGGAAATTTAAAACTTCATTGTACCAAAGTACCTTCAAAAATCTCAAAAGTACCTAGAATTGTTCCAAGTCATTTTTTATGAGAAGTTTTCTTCCCACTACTGAAGTGAAAAAATAGTTTACAAATATACGCGTGATTTCCCTTCTCCTTACTCACATGCATGTGACCACTGAGTGCAGTCTGCAGGAGAGCAGCTGTGAAAGGACAAATCTCATTGTCTAGCCTTACCGCTGTTAGCATTTAGAGCAGTGGCCGTTGAAGCTTCTAGTTACTGTCCTTACATATAGCAGGAATAGACATACAAAATTCATTAGAACCATTCAGAAAAGAAGTAAATGCATTTGTTTAAAAGATGTAGATGACATACTAAGCACTATGTGTCAGGAGGTAAGAACTGTATGTCAGACTGTGTTCTGGGAGGGTGTAAATCAGGAGAAGACGTGTGGATGTACATCGGTGCGTATGATAGTGCCAATGCAAAGCGAAAGGAACGGCCTTGTGTGGTAGGAAGTACGAAACACAGCGAAGAAAGCTAAATGCTGCTTGATCATATGATGCTGAGGAGTAGACTGAGTTCACGTGTACTAACGAAAGGAACAAATGACCTACAAAATGACGTTTCATAGCTAGTTTTTATGTGTAATTATTTATACATTCCATGCAACAAATAGTAGAGGGTTTTGATATTCTTATGAGCTTAAAAGCTTTTTATTTCCAGGGTTAGCTGCATTTTTAAAAATCTCTATAATAGCTGAGCATCATGGCACATTCCCACATTTGGGAGGAAGATCTGTGTGAGTTCTAGGCCAGCCAGGGCTGCATAGTGCATGAGACCCTCTCTCAAACAAACAAAAAACTTTATAGTATTTTCCAATAAGGCAAAGTAACGCTTTGCTATCATTTTCCTAAATCAATGTATTAGAGGGAAAAATACACTATAAGGAGCTCTGAGTTAAATTTACTGTAATTTTTGTTTTTCATTTAATGAGATCATAGAATCATCTTATTTTTACCATCCTAAAATACTCATATGTTTAATAGCATTTAGAGAGAAATTAGCTATGGTTATTCAGTTTTCAGAGATGAAACCAGTACACTAGCTCTTCTGAATAGGAAATTACTCTGTAAGACTGTTCCTGGGTTATTGCTCCAGAAACTTTATTACTGTTGAGGCCTGTGTGGATTTGATAATCGCTCAAGATATGGACTGTGGGGCATTTTTGTTACTATAAGGCAAGCTTTATTAAAATGGAAGTTTTGTACATCTCTAAGCAGAATATAGTGGTCGTAATTGATTTGGGAGCATAGTATAACTAAATGAGTGGAGTAAGGGTTAGCTAGGGTCTGTTTACAAATGTATGTTTCTGACTTTTATCTTTCTTGTGTTAATTTGGTCACAAAAGGTCTCCACTGCACTATGCTGCTGCCAACTGCAATTACCAGTGCCTGTTTGCTCTTGTGGGATCAGGAGCCAGTGTGAATGACCTTGATGAGAGAGGCTGCACACCCCTGCACTATGCAGCTACATCAGACACAGATGGCAAGTAAGTACCACGTGGTGGGCACAAGAGCATTATTATTTCTACAAGTTGACATCTTTATATGGGGACTGTTTTACTGCAAGTGTGCATTTCCGTTATGGATTTTTATTATCATCCCTGAATCCACAGTGTATAAAATAAAGGCATTTAATAATTATTACTAAATTCTAGCTATTGCTGTCTTCCAAGTATCTGGTCCTTACTTGAAAAGTCTGGTAGTCTTTTCTCATTCTTCTTGCAAAACAGTATTTGATTTTTTGGTTTGTGGTTTGTGGTTTTTTCATTTTAGGGTTTCTCTGTGTAGCCCTGGCTGTCCTGGAACTCCCTCTGTAGGGAAAAAAAAAAGTAGGATTAGCATCACAATGTGTGTGCCTACACACAGACACCCATAGTTAAAAATGAAAGTATTTTTAAAAACTACAGAGCTAAGGTAACAAGAACTATATTGCAAGGCAGTAGTGGTGGTTGCCTTTAATCCCAGTACTTGAGAGACAGAAGCAGGCCTATCTCTGCATTCGAGGCCAGCCTGGTCTACAAAATGAGTTCCAAGACAGCCAGAGCTACACAGAGAAAACCTGTCTCAAAAACAAAAACTGTAATCGATTCTAGCCATCTTATGAGTGTATATTGAGCCCTTCTTATCTGAATGAATGAATAACACCACACGCACGCACGCACACTCACTCACATACACCCTTGACCTCATCTTACCTCATAGGAAGGAGTGGAGTTGGTAGTCAGTACTCAAAGACCCTTTTGGGCCAAGTTTTAGCAAGTCTCATTTAGTCTCAGTAGAGTTCTGGTTGAATTATCAGAAACCATGCTTCTGTATAATGTTAATAGACCACGGTTTACAAATCTGTTGTGTATGGCTTAGCAGCTTATAAAACAGTATACCAGCTATAGTTTGAATAATATCAGGTTGGTGAAGCAGTTGTGAATTTTATGTTGTTAGAAAACTTGTACCCTGATTTAGCAAACACGGAAGCACTAGTGGTGTTATAGTTACATAGAATTTTATACATTAATTTAGCCTGTAAGACGTTAGAGATTCAGACCAAGCTAAAAAATGGTAGTAATTACCATAAACAGACTTATCTGATGTGCAAATGTATCTGACTGTATATAATACCCCTATTGTATAAGGTTAGTGGCATTTGGACTTCTTCCTAAACAGTCATATGAACAGGCCCTTTCATTGTTAAAAGCCTGACAAATTAACACTACAGAACAACAACAAAGCTATTAGAGCTTGAATATAATATTTACATTATATAATCATGGCTATAAAATATTAATAACAAGAGTATAATTACTAGTATTTAATGATTGGCTTAAAATGCAGGTGGAAAGGCTAGGCGTGGTACGAGGCAAAGGCAGGAGGACCTCTTAAGTTCAAACTGGCCTAGTCTGCGTAGAGAGTTCCAGGACAGCCAGAACTGTACAGAGAGACCTTGTCCCAAATAAACACACACACACACACACACACACATATACACACACACACATAAACACACACACTTGCATATGTGCATACCTTATCCCAAATGAATGCAGGTGGATAAGTATATAAATGTTTTGATACTGAAGATAGAAAATCTAATGTCAAGCCCCACAGCTTCCACCCAAATGCTTATTCTTACTGTAGAGAAAAGTGTATATAGTCTTTATATGTAGTCTTTGGGGCTGGTTAATTTGGGCATGTGATTTTTTTTTTTTTTTTAATTGCTGCAGTGTTTTTTATAATAAGGTTTAAATGTAAATTTTAGAATCTTCATTTTGCTGTTCTTGCATATAGGTGCCTGGAATACTTACTAAGAAATGATGCAAATCCCGGGATCCGGGACAAGCAAGGCTACAATGCAGTTCATTACTCAGCTGCATACGGTCACCGTCTGTGTCTTCAACTGGTAAGATCCTGAATTCTCATGACAGGACCAGTATGAGTTTTTAATTCAGTAATATAACTAAAAGGAGACTAATGATCCAGAAAACATCAGTTTTGTTACTTAACATTTTCAGACTCCATTTACCTCTTAAATTCATGGTTGTTTCAATAAGATAACTCTTCTCTTTTCATTTTAAAAAAAGAAAAACATTAAGTCACTGAGCCCCGTGTGGTGGCACATACCTATAATCTTGATCCTTGAGAAGCTAAAGCAGGAATATTGTAAATGCTGGGCTAGCCTGTGTTGCAGTGAGATGTTGTCTAAATGATGAAGTATTTACTCTTTTGAGGTGAAGTCAGGCACAACAGTGACCCTTGCAGTCCTAATTTCGAGGCTGGGCAAGGACACTGACTTGAGTCCAGGACAACATAGTGAGACACTACCTCAACAGAACAAACCACCAAACAACAAGAACAAAAACAGCTAAATCTCT
The DNA here is from genome assembly GCA_019843965.1 of Rhynchomys soricoides. Lineage (NCBI taxonomy): Eukaryota > Metazoa > Chordata > Mammalia > Rodentia > Muridae > Rhynchomys > Rhynchomys soricoides. The sequence goes on from JADRCH010000092.1 coordinate 2,925,667, forward strand.
GAAGAAGGCCCCTAAAATGGTGTTGTGTTTCTTGAGACACATAACCAGGCTGGCCTCCAGCAAGCTATGTATATGAGGACGACCTTGAACTCCCGTTCCTCCACTTCCTGAATTCAAGCATGCACCATCACAGACAGCTACTTTGTGTGATGCTGGGGATTCAGTTCATGCCAGCACACCACCAACACTCATGCACTACCAGCCTCCAGACCCTCCTAATCGCCCACATCTAGGTCTGTTGTGATTATTTCTACCCTTTAAAGTACATATTTTCTATATTTCTTTTAAAGATGTAACTGTATCTTATTTGAAAAATAAAAATAAAACCCCTGAAAGAGTTAGATTTCTCCCATATGTTTAGAGAACTCTGCAAGGTCCTTTAATTTCCCAGTTCTTCCTAAAAAGGATAGTCTATTTTTGCAAAAGAAGCTTGAATTTAAACCGTGGCCTTGTCTTGGAATAGACACACCACCCCGGACCCTACTGTACCAAACTAGAAGGGAAGGAATGAGTTAAACTCTTTTTTTGCTGTTGTTTTGGGTTTTTTGTTTTTGTTTTTGTTTTTTTTTTTCGTGACAGGGTTTCTCTGTGTAGCCCTGGCTGTCCTGGAACTCACTCTGTAGACCAGGCTGGGCTCGAACTCAGAAATCCGCCTGCCTCTGCCTCCCAAGTGCTGGGATTAAAGGCGTGCACCACCACTGCCTGCTGAGTTAAACTCTTATGTGACAGATCTTTCCAGTTACAGCTTCCTTTATAAACATACAATAGGCATTGCTTCCTTTCAATAGAAAATAAAATTTAAGGAAGGTATCTAAGATGGTCAACATATTTAATATAGCATTTAATGTGCTACTATAAAGATAACCCATATTTCATAGGTTACTATGGTTCTTTAGAATAAAATCTTAGGCTCTGTATATAGATGTGTTGACTACTGTAGTGTTTAATTATCTGTATAAAAGACATCTTTTCTGGAGGCAAAGAAAGCATGGGTTTAAAACAAACCAACAAAGTACTCTATCATTAAAGATGTCAAATATATTAATATATATATATATATATAATTGTGTAAAATGTCATATCTAACTTTTATTTCAGATTGCAAGTGAAACTCCTTTAGATGTTGTAAGTATCAATCAATTCCCCAACATTCAAAATAGGCTACTGCCATTCAAGATAGTGTGTTTCTTTGTTCTCATTAGAACTGAGGTTAGACACTAAGACAGTGACAAGAATGTATGTTCAGTAAGGGAAGGCATTTACCAGATGGAAGTATATTTCCCCAAATCCTAGTTAATAAAGCTCTTCTGTCTCAGTCAGGGTTCACTGCTGTGAGCAGATACCACGACTGGGCGGCTTACAAGTTCAGTCCATTATCATCAAAGCGGGAGCATGGCAGCCATGGTGCAGGAGAAGCTGAGAGTTCTACATCTTTTATCTGAAGGCTGCTAGCAGAAGACAGACTTGTAGGCAACTAGGGTGAAGGTCCTAAAGCCCACGCCCACAGTGACACACCTACTCCAACAAGGCCATTCCTAGTCCAACAAGACCACACAGAACTCCTAATAGTGCCACTCCCTGGGCCATCACAAACCATCACATTCCACTCCCTAGCCCCCATAGGCTTGTTCAAACATATGAGTCTGTGGGGCCAACCTACCCATAGCATAATAAAAAATATATTTAGTCCAACTTCCAAAGCCCTCATAATCTATATAGCAGACTCAGCAGTGTTACAAGTTCAAAGTCTCTTCTGAGATTCATCCAATCACTTAACTGTAATCCCCAAAGCAAGACAGGAAACCAGCTGGGCAAACTACAAACTCTCCATCTCCACGTCTGATGGCAAAGCAGTCTTCGGACCTCCAACTCCTTTTTAAATCTTTATTGACTGCAACAAACTTTCTCCTAGGCTTGTTCCACTCCCTATTAGCAGCTTTCCTGAGTAGATAGCCTACAGCTCTGACATCTTTAATATCTTGGGGTCTCCAAGGCAACTTCAATGTTACAGCTTCTTGTTTGTTTGTTTGTTTGTTTGTTTGTTTCTTTCTTTCTTTCTTTCTTTCTTTCTTTCTTTCTTTCTTTCGTTTTTCGAGACAGGGTTTCTCTGTGTAGCCCTGGCTGTCCTGGAACTCACTCTGTAGACCAGGCTGGCCTTGAACTCAGAAATCCGCCTGCCTCTGCCTCCCAAGTGCTGGGATTAAAGGAGTGTGCCACCACTGCCCACAGCTTCTTGTTTCAATGTCTGGGATTCACACATGATCTTCTGGGCTCCAAAGGTCTGGCATCACTTCTCCAGCTTTGCCCTCTGTAGCAGTCTAAGTTCAAGATTATCCACTCCACGGCTGCTGCTGTTCTTGGTGGTCATCCCATGGTATTGGCATCTCCAATATACTAGGTCTTCCACTACAAATAGCCTCTCATAGGCTCTCTTCATGGTGCCAGGCGTCAACCCCTTTGCATGACCCCTTCAGTCCTGGGCTGTCAACTGCAACTGGAGCTGCATCTTTACCAATGGCCTTCTACGGCCTCTCACAGTGCCAAGGCTCAGCTGTTCTTCATGACCCCTTCATGCCTTCAAAACCAGCACCACCCGGGTGACTCTTACACATTACCAAGTACAGCCACAGCAAGAGGTACAACCTTGGCTATCTCTGGAACACAGCTTCTTTGTGCTCTCAGAAAATACTTCCTAGAAGATTTCACCTCAGTGATGCTGGTCTCTTAATCAGCACTAATTTCTTAGCTCCAGCTAACCAGCATCAATTGTCCCAGTAGTTCCTTCTATCCTTGACTCTAAAGCCAGAGCCACATGGCTGAAGCTGTTCCTTATTAGAGCTGAGTCATGGCCCCCTTGTTCTATTACATCATCACCAGCTCTGTTTTCCAATTCCCTCACTGCCTAAGCTTGGCTGTTCTGGAAGTTGCTCTGTAGATTGACCTTAAACTCAGATCTGAATTACTCTGTCTCCTGAATGCTGGAATTAAAAGGTGTGTACCCCCATGCCCAGATTTTATAGCCTTTCTTCACCTAGAACCTGTTCTGTCCTAGGCTGGCCTTAAATTCAGAGAACTGCTTGCCTTTGCCTCCTGGGATTAAAGCTGTGCCCCACTGTGCCTGGACCTAAAATTTAGCTGGGTGGGATACTGCCCCAAGGTCACCACTCCCTTAATTCAATTTAATATCCATCCTGAACCAGGCTTCATCTCCATTTCACTTCCTGGTGCCCCTTTATATTTTTCCTTTGTAAGCTTGCTACACTTGTTCAAAATGCTTTTTATGAGACTTAACCAGAGAACAAAGTCTATGCTGGGCATTTCTGAGACTTCCTTTGTCATTGCAGTTACTATAAATCTCTACCTTAGCCTCAGGCAGACTCCTCAGACAAGGGCAAAAGCAGCCACACTCTTCCCCAAAATATCCAAGAAACAGTCTCTCGGCCACATACGAAAATTCTTCTCCTCTGAAACCTCTAGAGCCAAGCTTCCACAGTTCAAATCACCTCAGCGACAAAGTCTTCCATATTTCTACTAGGATGGCCCACTAAGCCCCACTTAAAGCATTCTACTGCTTTCCAAATCCAAAGTCCCAAATCTACATTCTTCCAGAAAAAACCATGGTCAGGTCTATCACAGCAATACCCCAGTCCCTGGTATCAACTTCTGTCTTAGTTAGGGTTGTGCTGCTGTGAACAGACACCATGACCAAGACAAGTCTTATAAAGGACAACATTTAATTGAGGCTGGCTTACAGGTCAGAGGTTCAGTCCATTCTCATCAACATGGGAGCATGGCATTGTCCAGGCAAGCATGGTACAGGCAGGGCTTAGAGTCCTACATCTTCATCTGAAGGCTGCTAGTGGAAGACTGACTTCCAGGCAGCTAGGGTGAGGGTCTTAAAGCCTATGCCCACGGTGACTCACCTACTCCAACAAGACCACACCTCCTAACATTGTGGTTCTCCTGTTCTGTGGGCTTATTTACTGTTGTACTCTATAGTGGATTGGAATGAAGGATGGGAGACGTACCTACTATGAAATATTTAAAAATATCATTCCTAACATTTTTAAATGTTTGGCTTTCTAACTTTGAATGTCTCTTTTTTCAGTTAATGGAAACCTCGGGAACAGACATGTTGAGTGATTCAGATAATAGAGCAACAATAAGCCCTTTACATTTGGCTGTAAGTACTGCCTTTGTAGCCAGCTTGATAGTCCACTGCAGACCTCCAGTATCTACTTGTGTTGACTTAAAGCTCTAGACATTTGGTTGGTAAAGTAATTATCATAGAAATGGAACTTTAAGAACTTGTTTAGTGCATTCTTGATTATCTGCTTCTTGCTTTCCTTTAAGCAGTGGTTCTTGGCTCCCTCAAGCCCTGCTTTTAAGTGAGAAAATATGATTTTGACATGAATTTAAAATGTGCTGCCCCCATAGGAGTACTGTACTTTGTTGAGCAGATAATATACACCACCCAGTTTCTGTAAATTTCAGCAGTTGGCTTGCTCATGGCCGTGAGTGCTAGCTAAATTGTAGAGTCAGTGCTACTTCACTCTCTCACTGCTGTAGGACTTGGGTGAATACTCTATAATTTCCCATCATCAGAAGACCAGGATATATGACTAGATATTTGGATATATGATCCCTGATGTTAAGTACAGAGCTTCATTTAACAGGATCACTAGAAGTTCAATAATCCGTTTATTTTTCATGTGTTCTGTAACTTTTTATCTTAATTTTCTCCTTGCATATGATCAAACACTGACATACTGAATCTTTCTGCCTCCTGCTCCCCTCCCCCACCTTAGTTATCTCAATTACCAATAAGGTCCCTGGCTTAGTTAAGGTTTCTGTTACAGTGATAATACAACACGACCAAAAACTAATAGGAGAATGTCTTAGCTACTGTTACTATTGCTGAGAAGAGACACCATGACCAAGGCATTTTATAGAAGAAAGCATTTAACTGGGGACCTGTTTACAGTTTCAGAGGATGAGTCCATGACCCATTATGGCACGGAGCAGTAACTTAAGAGCTCGTATACTGATCCAAAAGCAGAGAGAAAGCAGGACTGGGCCTGCTGTGGGCTTTTGAAACCTCAAAGTTCATCCCAATGACTTACCTCCTCCAACAAGGCCACACCTCTTAATCCTTCCTAAATAGTTCGCAAACTGGGGACCAAGCATTTAAATCTGAGTCTGTGGAAGACATTCTCACTTAAACCACTGCAGAGATGAAAGGGTTATTTTGCTTATACTTTCAGATTTCAGTTCTTGATTGAAGGTCATCAGGGCAGAAATTTAAACAGAGCAGAAATCTGGAGGCAGGAGCTAATGCAAAGGCCATAGAGGAGTGCTACTTACTGGCTTTCACCTTTGGATTGTTTGGCCTGCTTTCTTTGAACCCAGGACCATCATCCCAGGGGTGGACCCACCCGAAATGGGCTGGGCCCTCACACATCACTAAGAAAATGCACTTTGAGCATGCCTATGGCAAGATCTTACTCTGGCATTTTCTCAGTTGAGGCTCACTCCTCTCAGATAGCTCTAGCTAGAGTCAACTTGACATAAAACCTAGCTAAGCACAGTGTTCTAAAGCTTTCTGCTTCCTTGTCTCCTCTACCAAGCTTGAATTAGAAGTACTAAGTCTGAAAATTATAAGTACTAAGTCAGTATGGAGAAAGTAGTTCTTTTATTATTGGTGAGAAGACAGGAACTTTTTAAGTAGATAACTAGGTGTTTCTTGCATTGTCACTGTCAGTCATTTCTGGGGCATTTGCTAGGTGCTAGATTCACTCTTTGGTAGAGAATCAACAAATCAGCATCAGTGGTTTCCGACAGCCTTGCAGACTATCATAGGACTAGCTTACTAACTAATTAGTGTTAATTTTCTGTTCACCAATTTGACAAGTTCTTCCTTCCCTCTCTTCATTACTCACAGGGTCTTGCTTTGTAGCCCAAGCTAGCCTTCAACTGACAGTCCCTTATCTTAGCCTCCCATAATCTGCGATTGCTCCTCCATCCCCGTCAATGTACTTCCTTAAGCATCTCTTAGAGTACTGTTCAATTGGGTTAGATCTCTAGAACTTTTGTGTCTTAAAAATTGAAACTAAATTTATTAAGACAGTAGCTGTGTATTTTCCCTCCTTCTGGCTACTACCATAAATTTGACTAAATACACAGTTCCTTCATTTTTGAGCTTACATATGTGCATGTGTGCCTTGCATTTTTGTATTCAATCAGCTTATCAATGGATACTTAGATTGCTCCATCTCTTGGCTATCTCAGTATAGCTGTGTCAGATAGGCTTTCTAAAATGAAATGGGCATAGTTTTGTAATTTAGTAATTAAGTTCAGTGAAATTTGATTATATTGCAAGTTTTGCATTTTATATCTGTCTTACTTAGGGTTTCCATTGCTGTGAAGAAATACCATGACTGAGGCAGTTCTTATAAAGGAAAACATTTCATTGGGGCTGGCTTACAGTTTCAGTGGGTCAGTCCATTATCATCATGGTAGGAAGGATGGCAGTGTATAGGCAGACGTGGTGCTGGAGAAGGAGCTGAGAGTTCTACATCTTCATCTGTAGGCAGCAGAAGGGGACTGTCTTCCACACCGGTTGGAATTTGAGCATAGGAGACTTCAAAGCCCACCTCCACAGTGACACACTTTCTCCAACAAGGCCACACCTCCTAATAGTGCCACTCCCCATGAGCCAAGCATTCAAACACATGGGTCTATTGGGACCATACCTATTCAAACCACCACAATATCTCATCCTAAGAGACTTTCAGAAATTAGTTGCAATAGTTTAGTTTCTTTTATTACCATTTTCAACTCACCTTTTCCACTTGATACCATGGGACACTGGAGTGAGGTTTAGGAATGTGTTAGTTCTTCCTGAACTTGTTGGTGCTAGACATGCAGGCTTTTCCTTTGGTCCTGTCCTGTAGAAGAGCTGATGACGGGAGAGCCATATAACAAAGCATTATCATTTTCTCTTTTTTTTTTTTTTGTGGTTAAATCTGTCTTCTGTGTGTCCAGTGATTTCTTGAAGCTCACTCTTGGAGAAGCATAAGAGCTTTCACTTTATATTGCCAAGTAAAACTGGATGTGAGTCTAGAATGAATTCTATTGACTACATTCACTTGAATCTCTGAGACAGTTAACCTTTTGGATCCTTAAACTTCCTACATAGACATCAGTAAAACTAAGCATTCTCTTCGTTTATACTCTCTGGATTTTTCTTTCCTTCTTTTAGAGTGGACATCCTGAACCCTCTGTACCCCATTTTCAGTCCATCTCATAAATGATTCAATTCTGTCCTACCTTTGCATGAGTTCTGGAAATTGAACTTAGGTCACTAGGCTTGTGTACCACGTGCCACTACACAGAGAACCATTTTGCCAGCCTGCTTTTTTTGGACATTTTGCACAAGAAGCACCGCTTTACTATCCTTTGAAGCTTACTGCTTTATTCCCTGTACAGTATTCGGTCCAGTATAAATAATATATGTGCCGTTAACATCTTGTAAGATGAATTGTCTGCAAAGCTTCTTTAGGCAGTGTGATGAAGGGAGCTCCATTTTTTCCGACAGATCTTTAAGTATTACTGGTTTGTAGATATCACAGTGCCTAACAAATATTCTGCCAGGTCTCAAATCAGTACCTCAGTGCTGGAAGGTCTGCTTATGTGTGAGCTCTGGCACCTTGTTAGGGGGAAAGGTAAGCTTATGAGAAGCCAAGACTTGAGCATTGGCTCATCTCAGATTACCCTCTTCCTTGTGATTGAAGTCTAGCAAAGTTCTGTCAGTGCCCCAGTGACCGCAGGAGCTTTCTCCTCTGCCTTACAGCCAGATCTTCCAGTGACTTCATGTCACATCCATGTTTTGATGTCTGCCCTGATTCAAGCATTGTTACCACCTGTCATTTGAGGTTTTATTATTTATAGAGTATGTATTCCTTAATATGGGAGGGTACTAGTAATTATTACAAAATAAAAATCTATAGTTTAAATTTTCTGTCTTTTCAGTATAGAAGTTTGTATTATGTCAGGTGTAACAATGTAAAGATAAATTTGCTTACTTTACATTTCCAATGCAGTGGGGTATTGGGCATGTAACTCTGGTAAATTTGCTTCCTTCCTTCCTTACCTAGCCCACACAAGCCCTTTGTTCCTATCCCCAGAACTGGGGGGAGGGGGAGAGGTCTACTTAGGGAGTTGGTCTAACGTACATATTTTTATTTCTAGGCTTATCACGGTCATCATCAAGCCCTGGAAGTGCTGGTACAGTCTTTGTTAGATCTTGATGTAAGAAATAGTAGTGGTAGAACACCCTTAGATCTTGCAGCATTTAAGGGCCATGTTGAATGTGTGGATGTACTCATTAATCAGGGAGCGTCAATCCTCGTAAAAGATTACGTTTTGAAGAGAACACCCATCCATGCAGCAGGTATGCCAAATATTATACTTGATTTGCTATTTATAGTCTTGTTTTGTTTTGTTTTGTTTTTTGAGACAGGGTTTGTCTGTGTAGCCCTGGCTGTCCTGGAACTCACTCTGTAGACCAGGCTGGTCTTGAACTCAGAAATCCACCTGTCTCTGCCTTACAGTCTTAATATACTTTTTGTACTGCTACTGGTAATTTTGTTTACTTCTTATGTTAAGTAGTCAAATGATTGTATTCTGAAGGAAAAACAACAGCAAGACAACACTTTAAAAAAAAACAAAGTGGAAGTTATTTTAGAGTAACATGTACTCTGATGGCAACCATTAATGTCTTAAAAATAAATCTTTTTATTTTTAAGACTTATTTGAATTTCATATATATGAATGTTTTGCCTTTATGAATATATGTCTGTGCCACATATGTGCCTTGTGTTTATGGAAACCAGAAGGTGTCCAGTCTCGCAGAGCTAGAGTTGTGGGTAAGCCATCATGTCAGTGTTAGGGACCAACCCAGATCCTCTGTAAGAGGATCAAACGCTCTTGACCACTAAACCGTCTCTTTAACCCTAATAGATGGTTTTGCTTGTTTTCTAATCTAGTACACTGCATTAAATGCTTACAAAAAATGTAGAGACTGTTAACTTCTGCAAGAACTACCCCAGATTGTAATTTTATAATGTTAGCGATATATGAAAAATGCAGGAATCTGTAACCAAGTTACTGGTGTGTGAGAAAAGACTGGCAAGGGGGAGGGGAACAACCATGGAAATGACTAGTACCAGCTGTATAGAACTAGAAGACACACATTTCCCAACTCTTTACAGACAGGACTCATTTTCAATAGCCAAGACTGGTGGAATTGAAAGATAGCAGTCAAGCCAAGTGATGGTGGCTCATGTCTTTAATCCCAGCACTCTGGGGGCAGAGGTAGGGGGATCTCTTGAATTAGAGGTCAGTCTGGTCTACAGAGTGAGTTCCAGGACAGCCAGGGCTACACAGAGAAACCCTGTCTCAAAAAAAAATAAAATAGGAAGGAAGGAAGGAAAAAAGAGAGAGAGAAAAAGCGAAAACAGTCGTCAGATGTTTTTCTTAGTTCCTGTCTTTCTGTAACCTGACCCAGTTCACTCTATGGGTTAATCTTTAAGAAATCACTCAGATACTGCTCACGTTCTACTCGTACTGCTTGGGAAAGGGTGCACTGTAGAAGACTGTAGAAATACACAAGATGCTGCTGCTCCCACAGAAGCTTTTAAAGACAGGCAAAGGTTAAAGACAGCTGTTTAATGAACATTTAAACTCTCATAATAAATATGTTTGTAAAAACTATCAAGTGGTATGAATTAATCATTTTCTATTATAAATAAAAGTAGAGTCATATAAATCTTTATCTACAAAATTATAATGTAACCACAGATTATTTACAGACTAATTTAAAGCTTTAAATGGAGTATTGTCACCCCCATCCATATATACATACATACATACATACATACATACATACATACATACATACATACATGAATGACTACATGGTCCCATCAGCCTACACTGGCTTAGAACTCTGATGTATGTAGCCCATGACTGCCTCAAACTGACAATTTTCCTACATCAGCCTCTGTCTCAAGTGCTGGGAATAGAGGCACCTAGTGGTCTAATTCATGAGAATTTTGAAAGATAAAGCGCTCTGAGACACTCTGCTATATAATGTATCATAAGTGCTACCCATCATATAGAACAAAAAACACTCGATGAAACTGTATCTGTAGATGTCGTTCACGGTATTTTGGGGGGCACCCCATTACTTATGTGCTGTGGGGAAAGCACGATTTTTTTCCTCCCTAAAGGTTAACATTTCTTTCTCACAATGATACTATGGTGGTACTGTGCTTATTAAACTTAGAACACAACACTCATCAGAAGCTGCTGTGTGCCGAATGTACATGAATTGACATTTTAATACTAAGCCAAATTTAGAACCTTTTGGTCTATCCCCAAGTATTGTGAAACTTGTTTATTACTAAGCTAAGAGCTGTTGCCAGTGTGCAGTATTATGCAGACTGAGTGAGGGTGGTTTTGAGTGATACATTTTTATAACTTATTAACTATTTAACTGTTAAAAGGTGCTGTAGAAAGGCTGGGGGGGGGGGCAGGCAGCTCAGCTGGTAGAGCACCTACCTAGCAGGCAAAGCCCTGGGTTTGATTCCCCAGTACCACATAAAAGAGGGAGTGGTGGTGTGTGCCTATAACGACGGAGGTAGAAAGGTCAGCAGTTCTGTCTCTAGACACACAAAGAAGGTGTGCTTGTGCTCAGCTGTAACTCCAGCACTCAGGAGGCAGAGGCAGAAAGGTCAGCAGTTCTGTCTCTAGACACACAAAGAAGGTGTGCTTGTGCTCAGCTGTAACTCCAGCACTCAGGAGGCAGAGGCAGAAAGGTCAGAAGTTCATGGTCGTTCTTTGATAAACAGTGAATCTGACACTTGCCAAGCTATATGAGACTCTGTCTCAAAAAAAGAAAAAGAAAGGAAAGAAAAAAGTGCTCTATACAATGAGGCACCTAGTTTTCTCATTACTTTTTTGGGGGGAGGGGCTTGGGAATCATAGAAGACCTTCCTTTCTGTATCGTTTTGTCACTTGCATATTTCTATATGCTTAAAAGTTTATTGTGTGTGCAGGACCTGATTTTTGGAAGATATATAACATACTTTAAAAACTTCCTCTCGAGGTGGAGGGGTTGGTCTTCTGCTTGCCAGTTAAGATTTTGGACCTATAAAAACAGTTCTTTATAAAAATATGTCATCTATTAATGTATATGCCATTTAGAAACCCTTTCAGCTAAAAATCACCTAACCAAATGTGTCCTAATTGACAGGGATTCAGTCTCACCCCAGAGAGTGTACAGTCCTACAGTCGGGTGGTCCCACAGTGCCCTCACTCAGCATGCTGTCAGAGTCCTTATCACCGCTTGCTTTTGTGTTTATGTCACAGGATGGTTGCTACTGCTTTACAAGACCACATCCACAACTGGGGTTTTAGAAAGAGGACCTTTCATTACCAGAATTAAAATGATTTGCCCAAAGCTCTCTCAATAGCTTAGTGGTTGGCTCTAGATCTTGTCTCACCTTGCAGCTAATCACTGTTGAAAGAAAATATGACTAATATGATTGACTTGGTCTAACATAGTTGACTTGATTGCACCCCTTGGCTGGAGACAGGTCACTCTTGTAATAAAATGAGGGTTCTGTTAGCATGGAGGAGGATGAAGGGATAGCTGTGGAGTATGTGTTTTACTTGCTGTGGACAGATGTGACTCCTTTACTAGCAAATACGTACAAAACCTACTTTATGCTGTCCTGGTGCTTAATGAATTCAGTGAAATTGTCCCAAAATTATATTCTGAAAGATGTGCTTACTCTATTTTTGTTATATTGTATATATTAAAATTATTATTTTATTTCCTTTACAGCAACAAATGGTCATTCAGAATGCTTACGGTTATTGATAGGAAATGCAGAACCACAGAACGCAGTAGATATTCAAGATGGAAATGGACAGTAAGTTTCAATAATTTTTAAATGTTTTTTTGAGACAGCATTTGAGTATATAATCCAGGCCTCTATCCCATAATCTCATACCTCACCCCTTTTAGTGCTGGGATGTGCCACAGTACTTTGCTCTTAATTAAATATTCTAGTCCTTTTGTCCTTATTTTAGTAAATATATCAAAGTTTGTAAATGAAAATGTCAAACATAGTTTTCCATTTAAATACATAGAAAGTTATGTCACAAAAGTACATATATAAAAAATAAGCCATCACATCACTGCTGTTTTATAAGTGATGACACTAGACCTCATTCTGTTATTGTTCAGGACACCGCTTATGCTGTCGGTTCTCAATGGGCACACGGACTGTGTATACTCACTACTGAACAAAGGAGCAAATGTAGATGCCAAAGATAAGTGGGGAAGGACAGCGTTGCACAGAGGGGTGAGCCAAAATTAAACACAAATGCATTATATGTGTGTGCCCTCCCCACACACAGTGTATTTATTTAATACACCCAAATTATTTTTGCAGGCAGTGACAGGCCATGAAGAGTGTGTAGATGCATTACTTCAACATGGTGCTAAGTGCTTACTACGGGACAGCAGGGGTCGGACACCCATACACTTGTCAGCGGCCTGTGGACACATTGGAGTTCTTGGAGCCCTTTTGCAGTCAGCAACATCAGTGGATGCAAATCCAGCCATAGTAGACAATCTTGGGTATACAGCACTTCACTGGGCTTGCTACAATGGTTAAGTATCAGATAAACACCTGCATTGAGTGTCTGCCTACTAGGTACTAAGTAAAAACAAAAGTCCTTTATCTTGCTAAAGACAAGTCACTCATTTTCAAAAGTGTTTGAGATAAGCCTTTACATTTTTTCTCAGCTCGCTTGGATGGATGTCTAATAATTATACCACTGTAGCCAGATTGTCTGTGAGTCAAAGGAAACCATACCTTGCCACTGAAGCTGTTTGTTTTTATACTATGAATTACCATTTTATGAGTTTAAATCAATGAGAAAGTATCTACAGATGTAAATTTTATGTAAAAATCAGATAAACTTTTAAGGCTTGCTTTCTTCTTTTTTTTTGGTTTGGTTTGGTTTGGTTTTTTAAGACAAGATTTCTCTGTGTAGACCTGACTGGCCTCAAACTCAAAGATCTACCTGCCTCTGTCTCTCGAGCGCTGGGATTAAAGGCGTGTGCCAGCACTACCTGGCTAAAGCAAATTTTTTTGTTGGCTGATTTTTTTTTTTTTTAATGTATCAACAGTGACAACCATTAAAAATGTTGCAAAGAAGTGTGTTTTCTAAGGTAAAAACCTTACTTATCCTTTGGAGATTTACTTTGACAACATTTCTTATCAGGTCTGTCTGAGAAATGTTTTTCTTACGCTATCACTGATGAGCTTAGGCTTTCTAAATGCGTTCTGTATAAGAAACAGAATTTTACACAAACTTCATGCTGGTTGCCATTTAAAAAAGACAGATGTGTCTGATTTTCAGACAAGCACAATTTTAGTGATTCTGAATTGAGCTGGAAGGAAGAACTGTTAAGGCGGTAAGAAACCAGGCAGTCTAAACTGAATGCCTTATCTACAGCCAAAGGATTGCCTTGCAGGAGCTTGACATTATGAAAGTGGAATATAGTGAATGGCTTTACTTTGATTAGTAATTTTTGTACAGAAAAATAGAAACACTCCGATAAAATCAAACAAGCTTTCTTTTTTCTCAAAATAATGATCAGGTTTTAGAAAAGAATTAGCTATATACTTACTAAGCTTAAAGTTTAGAATTTCTGTGTGTGTGTGTGTGTGTGTGTGTGTGTGTGTGTGTGCTTGTATAATTTTGAGCATTTTGATTATCTCATTTATTCCTTTCAAAAGGTAACCAACGTTTTGAACCTTAAACACCCTCAGAAATAGCTCTCTGAAGTATTAAGAGAAATGGTGAGATTGTCGGTTCAGTTCCACCCAGTGCTGATTCCTGGAGATAGTAGTAAAGTAGTCCTTACCCAATTCAGATGGCAGTGGCTCTTCATCCCTTGGTCTCAGGGTTTGGGAGCTGCAGCTATTAATAATGTCTGCATTGTTAACAGGAACTGAAAAGTTTAAAAATCTTCACAAGAATAAGCTCTTGAGGGACCCACAAAATGGCTCATCAAGAAGGTGCTTGCCACCAAGCCTGCCAACCTAAATTTGCTTCCTGGGAATCCATATGATAGGAGAGAACCAAGTCCCAGGCTAAGAAAATCTGAAGTTTTGGTTGGGATTTATAATTTTGTTGGATTTTTTGTTTGTTTTATGTTTTTAAGGTTCCTTTTTTTTTTTAAAGGCTATCTGCAGACTTCCCTCAGAAGTGCTATTTTAGAAAGGTCCATACCATTTATTAATTGAAAAAGAAAGTTGCAAAACAAGATACACCATTTGAACTGTAAAGGAAAGTGTGCAGGCAGGTGTATATGCCTGGACATTTGGTTCCACAGCTTTTGAGGTCACTAGTTACATTAGTTATGGTCTAAAGATGGAGATACAGTTAAGCAGGGGCATAGACTTTTTCCTTCTAGATACTTGTATGTATCTGAGATTGTTGCAAGTATGTCTTGTATTTTAATCTGTAGTTCTTATGCACCTTTTAGGTCATGAGACATGTGTGGAACTCCTCCTAGAACAGGATGTTTTCCAGAAAATAGATGGAAATGCTTTCAGTCCACTGCACTGTGCTGTGTAAGTAAAGCCATAGGGAATCAAATTTATTGGGGTCTTTTAAGAAACACTGTTACTGTGAGACTGATTACATTGTTATTTTGTCCAGGATCAATGACAATGAAGGTGCTGCTGAAATGCTTATTGATACCTTAGGAGCCAGCATTGTGAATGCCACAGATTCAAAGGGAAGGTAGGATTCCAATTAGTATCATCCAATATTACTTTTAATAAGAGAAAATACCGTAACTATTGACCTTCTGTTTGCGAGCTTATAGAGAACTCACAGCTAATTGAAAACAGGATTTTACAGATGTAAATTGTCAAGTCCTAAATTTCACATTATTAGGGAGTTATACTTTTTGTCACTTTATTTTAAAATACAAATGTTACTCTCCTGTTTGAAGAATTATGATTTTTAAACCCAGAGAAAATTGCTTAAAAAGTTAACAGTTTTCTAAATTGGATTACAGACTGAAAAAACAGTGCAACAATTGTAATAAGTAATAGTTTGGGGGTAAACATTTATTTCTTTATAGATTATATAAAGTATACATATCTAAAATTGAAATTAGTTCCATTGAGCTTATTTGTTTCTTAGCAGTGCTTTTGTAACGTAATAAGTAAACCCTTGAAAAAATGTTTGTTCTGAATTAAGGAATAATTGTTTCCAGTGTACGTGCCATTTAGCTCGTGTCCTGTATTTTACTGTGTCCCAGAACTCCTCTCCATGCCGCTGCCTTCACAGACCATGTGGAGTGTTTACAGCTGCTGCTCAGTCAGAATGCTCAGGTCAATTCTGCAGATGCTACTGGAAAAACACCTCTCATGATGGCTGCAGAAAACGGACAAACCAATACAGTTGGTAAAGAAACTGTTTAGAGATGGCGGAGGCATACAGTCAGCCTTGGGTACATTGTGTCTCCATAAGAAAGGAAACACTGTTTAGAACCCAGCTTAGTTTGCTCCTATAAACTCAGCTGCCCAAGAACCTCTCAGAAGATTAGAAGGGGAAGGGGGAGCTTCGAAAGAATTCCTTGAATTCTGTTCCCTGTGTGGAACTTAGATTTCCAGTGCTTTTCACCATTCCACATTTTCATTTTGGAGCATTGCCCTTTCTTTATCAAGGTAGTTAAACCTCTTGATTTAATAGCATTGGCTGTGGAATCAGATTGCGTGAGTGTGAGCCCTAGGTCTACTTAAGTGACCTCCTGCCTCAGTTTTCTCACTTGCAAAATGAGAAAAATGACAGCATCTACTTTAAAAGATCATGTGAGGGTTGAATAAATTCCTATAAATCTAGAGCACAAAAAACAATGTTTGAAATTTATTAACACTCCAAAATGTTAATTATTGTTGCTACTATCTGATTTGCATAAGAATATAAAAGTTCCCTATAATTGTATGGTATTGTGCATTATAGTGTTTATCTTGCAATTAAGTATTTGCAAGAGGGATGTTTTTTGCTCTATGTCTTCGTTTCTCTACAGCGAGTTACTGGTAATTTAAGAAACATGTTCATAAGCATAAGAATTGATGCACTTTTTCCTCCCAGAGATGCTGGTTAGCAGTGCTAGTGCAGATCTGACATTACAAGATAAGAGTAAAAACACCGCCCTTCATTTGGCTTGTAGCAAGGTATGTACTTTGTTTAAGGATGGATTCTCATGGTTACTGCTGATTGGCCTTTTTCCAGTTCACTAAAATGAGCAGAAGTAGGAAACAAACCTAATAATTACTTAGGTAGGGCTGGAGTTACAGGGGAGTGTTGGCTTACTATGTTTTGAAATAGAAGCTTAGCAGTTCATATTGACCTGTCTTCTTATTCTCATTTCTGCTACCTATGAGTAGATACTTAAGACATTGGCTTAGAAATTTGTATATATGTGGAATATTGTACATTTATTAGAGATGGTTGGATTTATATGTTTATTCTTAATAGTGTAATGTTTTTAAGAGCTATTTTCCACAATTTTAGGGTCATGAAACTAGTGCCTTGTTAATTCTGGAAAAGATAACAGATAGAAACCTCATCAATGCAACCAACGCAGCCTTGCAAACGTGAGTGTCTAACTAAACTTAGTGATCTCTACAATTTTAAAGGTAAATGCACTTTTAAAACTGAAAAATAGATCAGTTACAAACCATTTAAAGAATAGTTTTTACAATTGTCAGAATTCATTTCTGAAATCATATAACTAAAAGCTCTAATATTTAAAGTATTTTTAACATTGCAACATTGTAGCGATTTGAAATTACAACATTGATAATTTGATAAACATTGAGGTGATTTTTTTCACCTCCGTCTGCTTATTCATATGATTTTTCTAAAGGAAGATAGTGCTATTCTGTGTATTATTAAAATCAGCTGAAAAGTGCTATTTCATACTAGCTGTATGAAGTTAAGAAGCTTTCTCTCTCTTAAAGAGGTTTCGGAAAAGAATCAGCCTCTCAGTATAAGCAGTAAGACTTGAGTTTGACTGAGATCTTAAACCCATGTCTCCCATCATCCTCTTTCAAATTCCATTGGTTTTTAAACAGGAAAAAAAAAAAAAAGATTGGAATAGTTTATATTCTGGGTTCAGTCAGATCCCTCAAAGGTTCAAATTTTAGTCACTGGGCCAATAAACATCTTTTAAAGACTATTTGAATTTGTGATACTGCTGTATAAAAGTTTATATGATTGTGTATTTGTTGACTTCATTTCTTAAAACAGTAAGTTAAGACTGTAGTTCGCCCAGTCCCAGTGGACACATCTATAAAATACTCCTGCACCTAAGATTCAGGGAACACTGTGGAAGAGAGGGCCAAAAGATAGCAAGAGTCAGAGAGTCAGGGAATTTTTTGTGAGGGCGTGCCATGTAGTAAGATCAGAAGCTACACCTATGAAGTCTTGCCAAAATGACTGCCTCAGCATGACCTCTACAAGGACAACAATAGCCATGCCAAAGTGGACCAGGGACAGCCAGGAGGCCTCACCCTTACAAAGAACTACCACTGGTACCTAAGGAATACTGAGAGTGTGACATGATCTTCTCTAGGGAAGAGTTCATCCATCCGCTGTCAATGGCCAGCCCTGAAGAGTCCGTGCAGTATACACAAGTAGCATTATACCGACCCAGCAGGCTATATAGCAATGTATTTGTATGCACACATATACATGGGATAGCAGTAAGTGAAAAACAGAGACCATGAATTTGGAAGAAAGCTAAGAGTATATGGGAGGGGTCTAGAGGAAGGAAGGGGAAGGGGAAATGATGCAATTATAACCTCAGAATATAAGGAATTTATATTTATAATTTTAAAATAAAATGTAGTTCATTTGGCTAACTCTTTGAATATGGAGTCTTAGAAGGTGCAGTGGATTTGATGAGGTCAGGAAACCACTACTGATGACCAAGGAAGCTTTTTGTGGAGGTGCTGCTCTCCCTCCTGTCTTCACTGACTGAGAGCTCAGGTATCTCTAGGTCTTCACAACTTGGCCAAGTGTTCATTGGCAGCCAGGTGTGTGTCTGCGTTCACTGCACATATATGTACAACTCTTCCCCACAGGCCTCTGCATGTTGCTGCCCGAAATGGGCTCACGATGGTTGTCCAAGAGCTCCTGGGGAAAGGGGCAAGTGTCCTCGCTGTCGATGAGAACGGTGAGTAGGCTCCGTGGGCCTTCCCTTGGCCAACTTCTTGGTTGGAGTTTTTCTCTTTTGATGGTACATCTTTGAAGTTAAATGAAGATTAGTGGGTTTTTTATTGGGTAAAGAAGAGCGTTGGAATTAATATTGAGTTCTGTGTAGTGAGAAGTAAGAGCAAGAGAAACAAGAACAGTTTGTCTGATAGGTGAGCTTCTGGATTCTCATATCTTCTGTTAGATCAAGCTTGATATTTCCTATTTGCTCACCACTGTTGTTCATTTTGGAACCCAGGGTTTTGTTCTTTTAACAAATATTTACCAAAGCTCTACTCACGTTTCCTGTTCGTAAACAAAGCAGTCCTTCTACTCTGAAATTAGGTTCTGTCACCTTTTTCCTGTTAGAGACTATCACTTTAGCAATCACTCCCTGTTAATATCACTGTGTGTTTGTGGTGTTGGAATCAAGTACTGCAAGCACTCTACCACTGAACTGTACCCCCAAGCCTCTCACCCCTCAACATAAAGATATTAGTTCTGCCACCTTAAAAATCCCTAATCTCACAACCTCTGCCAGCTGCCGCTCATCTGTCTTCCACTGAAGCAGAACTACTCAAGAGCTGGCTTTCTATAGGCAGGCCTCAGTCGCCACTGTACTGTAGAGCCCTTCCCATCAGGGTTCCTGTCAGATTTTGTTTCACTTGGCAAGCCATTTTGGGCATGTGAGTATTCCTTTCTTCTTGGTAAACTTTCTTTACTTGGCTTTTAGGGACTCCACACCAATGCTGGAGAGTTCTGAAGTCTGTAGTCCTTCCTGCTGTTCTTGTCTGTCTGGGTTTGCCCTCTAGATGATCCTCTCTAACCCTTGATTCTGAAAATTCCTTGCTGAGACTTGCTAATCTTTTACTTAG
Organism: Rhynchomys soricoides; assembly: GCA_019843965.1. Lineage (NCBI taxonomy): Eukaryota > Metazoa > Chordata > Mammalia > Rodentia > Muridae > Rhynchomys > Rhynchomys soricoides. Next base: position 2,944,902 of record JADRCH010000092.1, read on the forward strand.
GAGTGACCTTCCCCAGTGTCTGCATTCATACGTCTGTCTGGCTGCTTAATTAATAATACCATATAGATGTCTAATAGAACTGTCATCCCTTTTACCTTACCCACTGCAGACTTACCCTTCCAGTAGCCATCCTGGTTTCAGTTAATGACAGTTCCCTTCTTCATAGCTTGGGGAATTGTCCGTGGTTCCTCTCTCACGCCCACTGTACAGTCCATCAGCTTTGCTACTGACTCTTCCTTTAAAGTAAGTGCAGTGTCTGTCCTCCTGTTTCTCTGCTTACTGCCTCACAGGTACTCCTTAAAACACTTAAGAAATGTTTCTCCATCAGCTTCTTTATAGTTCTCACAGTGAACTGCAAAACACTCCACTCCGTTCTGAGCTTGTTTCCTACCCCTGCCCTTTCTGCTTCACTCTTCCCTCCCAGCTCTTCTACCGTGGAATCGGTGCATACATTATAATCTTTGTTTTAGCTCTTCTGCCTGGAACACTGATCTGCAAGTATTCATTGACTAAATCCTTCACCTGTTTCAAGTCGTAACTCAAATTCCACCCTCTCAATGAAAGCTTAACTCCACTGACTACCTGTGACAGCATTCTTAGTCCCAGTCAACCTGATCAGCTCGCTCTTATTTTCAGTAAAACTGTCTGTGTGACTTACTGATGTGACTTACTGGTGTGCTTCTTTTCATGTTGGAGTGTGTCTCCTACATGAGAATGAATATGCACTCCATAAGAGCAGAGAATCATCTTTGGTGTCTACGCTCACTGGTATTTTCTAAGTGTTGGAAGAGTTCAGGTCCAGTTGCATGTATAATTATGCCAAACTGGGTTAGGTTCTGAGGTGTCTGTGTGGACTAAGTATGACATAGTCTACCCCCACACAGGCGCATCAAAGAGTCTTAACCCTTCCCTACAAGGTCAGGTGAGATGTTCCAAGACAGCAGATAGAGGGGGAACCGTTTTTAATGGTCTTTTTTTCATATAATCTATTTTGACCATTCCTCTCCCGATTCTTCCCAGACCCTTATTTCCCTACCCACCCAATTTTATGTTCTCTCCTTCTCCCCCCTCAAAATAAACAGGAAACACAAACACACAAAATAACCAATAAAATTAAAAATGTCTAAAGCGAAATGGGACACAAAGTCCTACAAAATATAAAAATAAAAATAAAAAATTTAAAAATACAAAAATAATAGTCATTGGCCAACTGCTCATAGCCGTTGGGTCTGCCCTGATGTGTGGTTAATATATTCAGTGACACTCTAGTGGAGAATACTGATTTTTCCTTTGCCAGTGGTTATAAATTACAGATAGCTTCTTTGTTAGAGATGGGAGCCTTGGAATCATCCATCTCTTCTGGCTCTTAAAAACTTTCCCCCTCCCTTCCACAGATAGCCTGGAGGGAGAGGTTCAATGAAGACATTCCACTTAGTATTAAATGCCCCAAAGCCTCTCACTCTGCACATTGTCCAGTTGCAGGTTTCTGTGTTAGTTTGGGAGAACCCTGTTGTCTTTTTCCTGTTGAGGAAGCATGTTGAGAGGTAAAACTTGAGCTGAGTGCAGACGTAAGAGCAAGTTGCCTTGGTATTAGGAAGATGGCAGTTCCTCAGAAAGGGGAGCAGCAAGACCAGATGGGGAAGTGACACTTGGAGATAGATGGTCACCAGCACTGAAAGCAGAGGTACTTGGAATGAAAGCCATAGAAGATGTTTTCTAGAGTGTATGGTCATAGGTTCTTTGGGATTTGGTGAAGGAGAGATGAGTATTTGAAGGTAAAGTTATATCCATAGAAGCTTGGAAACCTTGTGCGGATGACACTTTACAGTATCATTGAGCCAGAAGTACAGGGGAAACAGTGAAGTTCATTTGGGGATGTATGCAAAGCTGAGTGAAACTAACAATTAAATGCAAGGATCTGAAACCTAAAAGCAAAATCTAGATATTTCTAGAAATGCAACTACTTGCATAGATTTAAATGCAGAAATAAAAACATTAATATTTGGCCACATTTTGGACATTATGATAGGTACTGATATGTAGGTCTTTGTTGACTATTTCTAAGAGTTTATATTGTCGTCTTAAGAAATTAAAAAGCGGCCAGGTGTGCTGGTGCATACCTTTCATCTCAGAACTCAGGAGGCAGAGACAGGAGAATCTCTTGAGTTCAAGGGCAGCCTGGACTACACAGAGAGACCCTGTCTTAGACATACACAGAGAGAGAGAGAGAGAGAGAGAGAGAGAGAGAGAGAGAGAGAGAGAGAGAGAGAGAGAGAAGAAATGGACAGGATAATAAACCTGTTACTAAAGGTCTCCAGTGGTGACCTACTTATCCTCTAACCCCTTTGAAGTATTTCATAGGAATGTGGCTTTAGTTCACACGATACAGGAATACCAGTCTCATTTTGTGATTGTGTGTAGTGATGATTGTAAGTTAGTCTAATAATAACAATGTATGATTATGTTCTGAGGACTAAATAAAGACAACATAAGCCATTGGTGGTGGCTCACTCCTTTAATCCCAGCATTTGAGAGGCAGAGGCAGGCGGCGCTCTCTCTCTCTCTCTCTCTCTCTCTCTCTCTCTCTCTTTTTTTTTTTTACAGAGCTAGTTCCAGGGCAGCCAGGGATACACAGAGAAACCTTGTCTTGGAAAACAAACAGAAAGTACAAGATGAAGGGACATTCTGTGCCTTTGTTCACTCCCAAGAGTGGGGTAGTGGTATCGAGGTGTGTTTTCTAAAGAAGAAAGACCGTGTTGCATGCTCATGGGATGTCCTCAAGGAGTTCTCGTTCTATAACCACACAGCTCATGTGGAAGAGAGGCTTCTGTTTAAGTTAGGTTCTTTCTACAGATACTGGTAAGAGGTGCAGTCCCCGTTTCTAGGCATTCTGTCCTGTCTGATGACTTGCTTCATCAGACAGGTGTAGAGTAGCAATAGCTGGTACCTTAACATTTTCAGCAGAACCTTTGAAAGCTATGAGAATAAAGTCCTCACTCAGGCATTTTTGAGGAGATGATTTAATTAAGTCATGCTCATTCTTCAGTCACTGTTGCCCATCCTTCCGGGTAATTAGCTAGTTGTTCCTTTGACCTTTTACTAATCACAGAGGTTAACAATACCTTCATCATAATAATGAAAATATGGAAGAGGTAGAAAAACCAAATGCCCAGTAATTAAATGTATATACTGTGATATGGTCACATATTGAAATACCGTACAGCAGTGAAAGTTATCTGACTATAGTTAGTTGTGACAATATTAGGTCTCACATAATTAATCAAAAGAAGTCAAATTTTAAAATATGTATACTATATGCTTCCATTTCAAAAAAACTGGACAACAAGGAAATTGTTACCACAGAAAAGGTCAGGATAGTGGTTACCACTGTGGAGGAAGAAAAGGCATGAAGCATTTGTGGGTACTGGTAATATTCTCTTTCTGTGTTCCCCTGTGGCCGGTGGCTGTATCAATATTTGGTTCATGATAAATCATCCTATTTTAAAAACAAATTATGTCTTTTAAAGCACATCTGTTTGTGGCTGCTAAGACAAGAGCACAGTAATATGAGAAACAATGCAACAATAAGCCAAGCTAGTCTAAGCTTGGCAGGCATCTATGTCTTTGGCACCTTTTGGCTCCACACGGCTTAAAACAAGGGAAACCCAATATTTCATATGGGAAAGTTGGAACTTGCCCTCACGGTAGCGTGTTTACCATTCTCTCTCCCATCTCAGCCACAAGGTTGTTTCTTTGCAAACCAAGGTACCTGTCTTAGTCAGGGGTTCTATTCCTGCACAAACATCATGACCAAAATGCAAGTTTGGGGAGGAAAGAGTTTATTCAGCTTACACTTCCACATTGCTGTTCGTCACCAGAGGAAGTCAGGACTGGAACTCAAGCAGGTCAGGGATCAGGAGTTGATGCAGAGGCCATGGAGGGATGCTGCTTACTGGCTTGCTTGCTTGCTTGCTTGCTCAGTCTGCTTCCTTATAGGAACCAAGACCACCAGACCACAGATGGTACCACCCACAAGGGGCCCTCCCCCATGATCACTAATTGAGAAAATGCCTTACACCTGGATCTCATGGAGACATTTTCTCAACTGAAGCTCCTTTCTCTGTGATAACTCCAGCTTGTGTCAAGTTGACACAAACTGTATCAGTATAGTATAGTAGCCAGTATAGTACTACATGCTTTCTCCATGGCTTTCCCATTGATGCTTGATGTTGGGGTTCTTTATATTTGAGGAACTTTTTCTGCTAAGGTAAAAGGAAATCCCTGTCTGGATTCCGGGCTCTAGCATTCCGTTTAGTTTCCCATTTTCTTATATGGGTGTGTCTACCCAGGGCTCCCAGGGACTCGTTTTTTTCAATAGTGGAATTTTAAGTGCATACCACGGTGCCTGGCTTCTCTACATGGGATCCAGGATTGAACCTAGGTTCTCATGCTTACAAGGTGCTTTACCCACTGAACCATCTGCCCTCCCCGCTCCCTCCCCCCCACCCCACCCCCCACCCCGCCATCATCTTCATCTGAGGCTGACTGACAAGCACACTAAAATTTTGACTTCTGTAATTCAGTTGGTATATAGTTAGTGATCATCTCCTTAATGTTAAATTCATATATGTCCATGTTTAGCTGTTCACCATGTAAAAGTTAACTTATACAGGTATGAATTACAGTAAGCCTCGACTCACTGTTCCAAAGGGAAGCCAGCTGATGTGGGTTTATGGGTTGGTTTTGTTGTTGGTTTTTTTCTCTTTATTCTAAGAATGCTCTGTATTTCCTGAGCTGAGATGGAGATGGGTGAGTTGTGAGATGTTGGGGAACGTATCCATTGTGAGGCTTTAGTTCCCCCTTCTGTTATTTACTGTGAAAGCTCTCCTTCTACACCACATTCTTTGGATTGTGTCTCTGTGTGAAGATTGCAGATCTTAGGATGATAACATTTAAATTTTAAATTCAATTCTAGGCTACACCCCAGCTTTGGCCTGTGCTCCCAATAAGGATGTGGCTGACTGCCTGGCTCTCATTTTGGCCACCATGATGCCTGTCTCGTCAAGTAGCCCATTGACATCTCTGACATTCAATGCCATTAACCGTTATACCAACACCTCAAAAACAGTTAGCTTTGAAGCCTTGCCTATCATGAGGAATGAACCCAGCTCCTACTGCAGTTTCAACAACATTGGTGGGGAACAGGAATACTTGTACACCGACGTGGATGAGCTCAACGACTCTGACTCCGAGACCTACTGAAGGGCCGAGCTGCAGCTCTAAGGAAGTTCTGACACTGAAACTTCAAACCAGGCTTTTTCAGGAAAAAAGCACTTTTCTTATCATACGGATTCAACCTGAAGAAAGATTACGCAGTGAACGAATAGAAGAAACGTGATGACCATTAGGAAGAAGAGTCTTAAAGGCAAGTTTTGCAAAAGGAACTTCTAGAATCTTAATAATGACTTGACCAGTGGAAAACACAATGATGTCGATTGCTTTGTGGGATCGTTTGATTGTCTTTGCAGTGCCATAAATTAGGACACTGCTCCCTGACCTGCTTACATGGGCAACACTGCTGTACAGAAAGAGATAAAAACACTAGATTAAATTTTACCCATAAAATTACAGCTAAATTTAAATGCAATAAAAGTTTGGTATAATAGGCATTGTGTACACACCAAATTGCCAAGGACCAAATAACATACAGATTTTTTTATTAGAACTCCATTTTGTGGAAACGGAAATAGATGAAATGAGAAATCATCTAAAGCAAACTTCAGTGCTTCTGAAAGTGAAGCCAGATTTGGTTTGTTGTTGATTGTTATAAAGAAGACATCTCAAAGTCTCCCAGTGCTGTATTAAACTATGAGAGGAAACAGAGATGTATTTTTACATTTTTTTATAGAAAAGTTTTTCAATTGCAGTTTTTATAGACTTCAGAACCAGCTGACTGGGTGCAGCATGGTTGAAAGTACTAGAGACAAATGCAGATGAGGCCATGGCTTGTCCACGATTGAGTGGTTTGGTTTTAAATTGAACTCTTTTTGTTTAAGGAATTCCATGGAGGAAATTTTTCGTGAAATTACAAAACAGGCTGTTTCACCTGTTGTAGCCCAGCAGTCCTGGGGAGAGGGCTCGCTGGGCCTCTGTGCGAGGCTCACCTGCACCTGCGTCATGTCGGTTACCGTGGGGCCTCCACCTTTTGGCTGGAGGAATTCTGTTGTCATTTATTTTAACCTTTGAACTTTGCAAAGCAAGAATCAAAATTAAAAAAATTTTAAAGACTCGTGTTTGAAAGCTGGTTTTGAATTCTATACAAACTGGGATTTTAAATGTTTTATGTAAAAGAAAATATTGTAAAAATGCGTCTGCTTCCTCTCGTGCTTTACCACAGTACTGGAAGGTTCTTTAATGCATCCTGTCTTTTGTTGTTTGTTGTTTTAGGACAGGGTTTCTCTTTGTAGCCCTGGCTGTCCTGGAACTTGCTTTGTAGACCAGGCTGGCCTCGATCTCACAGAGATCCACCTGCCTCTGCCTCCCAAGTGCTGGGATTAAAGGCATGTGCCAACATTGCCTGGCTTCAGATGCTTTCTTTATAAAACTCAACATCAAACAACCATTTGGCTTCATTTTCAGAAGCACTGAAGTTTGCTTTAGATGAGGATGCATAACGTAAACAGAATCAGGTCATTTGGAAGGCATTTCTATATTGGGCAAGATTTAAAATACTACAGGCTTGGGGGCCTACTCAGAGCTAGAGTAGCGTGTTTGCAGCTTCTTACTGTCAGAGAGATTGCCTGCCAAATCGAAGACTGCCTTTCAGGTAATAGAGAAGAGGCTGACATTAGGCTAATTTGAAATGACACTTTTCCGTGGTTCTTTTACTGTAACTGTCACTTTCCCGGTAACAGTGATTTCACATTAGGGGGAGGGGTCGTAATAGAGCTGGGTAAAGTTGCATACATTGCGACAAAATGATACCCAGTTTCATCTCATCCTTTTTGTATTGTGAGACTGGAGCTTTATGACATTGTAAATTATCAGCTGGTTTTTCTGAATATAAAGTGTGAAAACACAGAACAGTATTTTGATCTATTTGATAATTTTGTGGGTTTTTTGAAGAATTAATGAGCATGTACATAGAAATAGTGACTGCTTGAATACTGTATTTACTTGCACTCTTTCAGTACATCAAGATTCCTGTATATTTTAGAGTATAATAAAACACAGACGTGAGCTGTATTTAATGAATAATGTATTTGTATCTGTGCATATTACTTAAAAATCTATAAAGTTTCTAGGGCATTGACTACTAGATTTTAAGCATTTTTCTAAAATATTTACAAAATTATAAATATAATCTCCATCTTTTCTTTATAATATAAAGAAGTCGTAATGAACCCTTCCTAATTAATAGTGGGAGAAGGGTAAATATGCATTTTAAAAGACCGTAGACTACATTTTCTATTGTACCTTTTAAAAAAGAAACCTCGAGGATTCTAAAAGTATACCATGTGTGCTTCTCTCTCCCTTTAGGAATTCTCTTCTGAATTCCCTGAGGGAATTTTCTAGAATCTCAGAATTGAAAGAGACCTGAGGTTCATCCAGTCTAACCTCTTAACAAATGCAGGAGTCCCTTCTCCAAGGTTGTCTTTCCACCTTGAACACTTGCAGTGACTCTACCTCACGAGCAGTCCATTCATTGAGCAGCTCTGTTAGGAAGGTCTCCTTAATGGAGCTGAAGCCTCCCTCCTGGTAACTTCTGTCCTTGAGCCCAGCTCTGTCCTCCAAGAGAATGTTGGAAGGATGAATCTTCCACCCTCTGCCATGTCTTCTCTTTCACAGGCTGTTGACTCCTTTGCTGAAGTGATTTCCAGATGGACTCATTAGACACATTGCCTCCACATCTATTGAAATCAAAGGTGTAGCTATAAAGTAACAGACTCATCCTTCCATTTATCCTCAGATGGATGTAGAGACCAAGATCCTGCATCACTTTAAGTAAATGATGCCAAAACTGAAAACATTCGAGAGGTGGTTGGTGCTGTTGCCAGCCAGCTAGAAAAGCTGTTCCTCTGCTTTGTGGTAGTTTGTCTCTGGCTTGAGCAACCTTTGGTGTGCCCTGGAAGAGGGAAATTGTGAAGTACTATCCCAGAAAGTGTTGGCCAACACCAGTATTTGGAATAGATACAGGAGCAAAGCACCGCGCCATACGTTACTTTATAGTTACATACACCTAGTGTGCACAAAGCACTGGACCCGGCTCTGTAGTGTTTTTATCCTCGCCCACAAGGGGAAAGCCTGTCAGCCTTTAACTTCTGCGTGAAAGGTGACAGCTGAGCTATGTATTACAGTAATACCAGCTTTTGCTCAGAAACAACTTTGGGGGAGATGACGATGACAGGTGACCTCGAACAGTGCCATTTAGTTCAGAGATCTCTAAATGTAGCTGTAAATTTGGGGTTAATTTGGCTTCATACATTGGATCTTTTAAATGAAATAAAAATTTTTAATGCAAAAAACCAAGTGTCTTTCTTTTTTACATATAAAGAACATTTCCCTTTAAACTGTGTTAAGTTTCGGCAGGTTTTCAGACAAGTTTTTTGCAGGTTGTTAGCCAGTCTCATCCAGCCTAGGATGAATTCCTGATTGTTGCTGCCCACATCCACGTGCTGCGATTACAGGTGCGTGACTCATACCCAGCTCTGATTTTTGTCCTTAAGAACTCAGTGGCTTCTTAGTAAAGTTATTTTAGACTTTTGAGCTTACCAAAATGAGTCTTTCAAATGTATGTATTCCTTACCTGCTATGTACTTGAGTATCAGTGGGCAGAATGGTGGTGGTGTCCTTTAAGAGCTAACAGATTCATCATGAGATGTCGTGGGCAGAAAGTGATAAAGTATGACAAATAAGCTGCTGAGGAAGGCTGGAACAGGACACCTGAGCAGGAAGACCTCGAGCTTCGTGGCGGAGGCAGCACAGGACCTGGACGCTGAGGACCAAGTCTGACTGAAGCAGGTGAAGAAGAAGGGCTAAGTGATTTCCTAGGTTCAAGAGCAGAGCTAGTGATCTGGAAGTGCCTGGAAAAGGGCAGTGTGGGGCACGGGGCATTCCTGAGTGTGAGATGAGAGTGTAACAAGCTATGTGGTGCTTAGAGACAGGCAGAAAAACAGATAAATATTAATAGCCCGTTGGCGCAACAGATAAAGGAGTTGTGATCTTTGAAATCATCTCTGCAGGTAACAGTAACAGAAAAGGCCAGTATGCTGGTGATCATGTACCAGGCAAAGACGTAAATACTTGAAATATGTTATCTCTTAATCCCCATGACTATCCCATGAGGTAGGTACTATTAATAGCATTTGACACGTGGAAGAAGACGAAATAACTTTTGACCACAGCCTTGATTTTTAAAACCTGACTTCAACTGCAGGCAGTCCTCCTTCTCCTGTAATGCTCTCTAACATGGGTGATTTTCTGGGTTTTGTCTTGACTTCAAAATTGTTAAATCCCCTTCAGTTTTGTTCTCATAGCTCACTATCTTTAGAATAAACAGAAAGGTCACAGCCCATACTGGACACCTGCTGCTTGCAGTGGAGCTGAGGCTCTGGGTGTAGGGAAGTAAGAGGGGGAGGTGTGTCACTCACCCTTGTGACGGTGGAGCCAGAGAGCCTGCCATCTGCTCACCTCAGTCACTGTTGCCATGTTAAGCACCCTGCATCTCACTTGCTTAAAATAACCCTCATGCCTTTGTAGGTTGGCCGACACAGGCTTGTTAGAGGGGCTGCTTCAAGTGGGGGCCTACCCAGGGCTTGGCCACCTCTTGGGAGCCGATCTTCATCTGTTTTATCTTGAGCCTGGGTTGAAATCCAATAAGTTACATGGAAAGTTTTCATAAACCTGGAAGGAATTCTGCGCACACCGACATGATTGGTCCTCAGGCATCACATCGGCTGCTGCCTTTGAGCTTATTAGCAAGTGGCATGGCAAACCCAGCCTCTGGGATAGGGGACGGCGGTTCTGGAGCCATTTCCACAGTGTATTTAGTCTCAGATGGTGTGCCAGGCAGTTGGTTGTACCTGGAAGCGTTCATTTCATCCCTGTACCCTCCTTTTTGTTTCTGTGCCCCACCTCCTGTTTGTTGGTTTCGGATGAGACAGGACATCAAACGTGTAATCCCCTGCCTCCTTCTGAATCCTTCTGAATGCTGCATAGGTGTGTACCACCTTCATGTTCCGTTCTTGACTCTGTTCTAATGTGGGTGGAATCTGGAGGTTGGAGAGGCTTGGGGAAGTGCGGAGGAGTAGTTGTTGAATTTACCTCCGCCCACCACAGCCCCCAAAAGAACTCTGTGCTCGGCCCCTCTAAGCAGATGCTAGACTAAATGAAGGTGAGAAGGTCGGATAGTGGCTGCCTTTAGGAACCAGAAAAGATAAAAATGTGCAGTGTTGTCTGAAGACAGCTTTCATCCTTCAGCGCCGCTCCGTCCCATCCCTGCCTCCTCTGGGTTGCTTCTCATTTCCTTCCAGTTACTCCTGCATTCTGGGTACTGGTTGGTTTGGGTTGTTTATTGTTTTGTTTTAAGAAAGAAAATGCCCTTTAACATATTAATTATAGATGATGGGCTATCTGTCTGCTGTTTTTATGTTGGTTTTGTTTTTACCAAGGCAAAAAGTTTTACTTCCCCAGAGGGTTTCTAATTCTGCTCCTGTCTGCTTTCTTAATTAGCTTTTGAAACAAAATTTGAGTAGTGACTTAAACTTAAAATATTTCTTTCTGCTTTAAACTTAAAATGAGTTTCAGGTTTTTTCCATTAATTTATTTATTAACTTTACATCTGGATCACAGCCCACCCACCCCCAGCCCATGCCAAGGGCCATGCATGAGGAATGACAAATGGCTTTAGAACTCATGGAATGCAACCCACAGGTTACCACAGCCATATGGATGAGCCCTGGCATGGCATGACCCAGAGGACCATGTGTCCTGAGGACTTCGTGCTATGGAGTTCTGCTCTGCTTGCTACCCTCACATTCCTCTTAATCTAAGAATTGTATGAAAACTTTAAGGGGACTTCCAGTCCCTCACTGGGTAGTGTCTCTGACACTCACAGTAGTAATGCTTGGTCTCTTTCAGGCATTGCTGCTGGAGCAGATTCAGTCACCACCCTAGGAAAGAACTTAAGAGATGTAGACTATCAGCAGTGACCACAGCCCTTAGAAAACATTTGGAAAAATAAAATTGTTGGTGAGGCTAGCTTGAGATGTTTTTACTACTGGCTCTTACAAAAAAAAAAAAAGCAGGCTGAAATCCAGAAAGGCACACTCTTATTATAAGTTAAGCAAGGGACCTCTTATGGTCAGGGGACAAGAACAATGGCAGCACTGACTGACGTGACTCTCACTGAGGCTGGACTGGTGATGATTGATATCCTATAGCTATTTTTTGCCCTTAGCTTCCTGATATGATTTAATAAGAATTGCTAATAAGTAGATACTCATTTCAAGGACTTAAGGTAGATATGACTGACTGATTTTTATATAAAGGCTTAGATTTGTGATTCTTTCTAGATTCTTAGAAGATTACTTTTAAAAATAAATAATAAAATAGTTACCCCTTTCTTTGTAACTGTAAATTGCTGCCTGCCGGTAAGAGAAACCGGATGAGAAAAACTACCTTGCTTGCTTACACTTCGTTAGTCTGTAGCAAGTTGCTTAGTTATGAATGTACAGGGTTTGGGGGAATAGTTTTTCTTTACCTGTATTACCTAATGTTATTTCTTGTAAAGGTGTTGGAGAGCACATTGTTTTTTCATAGTCATTCACTAAAAGAAAACTAAAAGGTAGTCACAGTGTAATTTTAGACTGCTTAAAAGATTTGGCTGGGATATGTAAGCTGTGGAAGAAAGAATAAAGTATGAGGGGTTGGCACGTAGTTCCATCAACCGTGTGTGTGTGTGTGTGCGCGCGTGCGCGTGTACGTGTGTGTGCGTGTGCGCGTGTGTGCGCGCGTGCGTGCGTGTGTGCGTGCGCATGTGTATGCGTGTGTGTGTGCGTGCGCGTGTGTGCGTGTGTGTGTGTGTGTTCGTTCTGTGTGAATGGGGGTTGGCCCATTGTTCCGTTGTGTATATGTGTGAATTTTCTCTTTTCCCTTTCTCACCAGCCCCAAGGAGTTAAAAGGAGTTCATAGTTTTTCCACTGGCCACAGGGAGTGCCAACCCCAGTAAATTAAGCTTTGTTCCCTCAGAGAAAAGTCTGCTGAGTAACCTCTCTAATCCCTGGCTGCCATTGGCAGCAGCCCCTGTAGGTATCTGGAGCCACCCCGTCAGCTGCTCTAAGCACTGACTCCCAAACAGCTACCTGCCTCAGTTTACCCATCACATAATGCCAAAACTGGTTCTTGGCATTCAGGGACCTGAGGAGATAAGCCCCCTATTGTTTTGAGTAGACTGGGATAAATCGTGTAATTGGAGTTGAGTTCACCTAGGCCCCTGCCAGCCAACAGATGGTCCTGTCAATCACCTGCCACTGTAGGTGGAGGCTCCTGTCAGCTTAGAATGCTGACCCTGTGAATTGTCTGCTGCTTTGGGCTGAGGCTCCCTCCTGTTAAGCATCAACCCCACCAAAATAGGACAAGGTAAATCTATGTACAAAAGGTTTTCCTCTGCTCTTATTAAACATATACTTAAGAAAAAGGAAATTAAAGTTAGCACTAGTCACCTGATTGGTTCTCTCCAACTTGTACAATAAGCCAGCCCTTGATTTTCTAGACCAAGGAACTTTAGATATTGAAATGTGGGAAACAGCAGGAATGGAGGGAAGGGCATGCCTCTCAAAACACTTGCTATTTGGAATATTCGTAAGCAGACACTGGCAGATGATAAAGAACTCTGGTCCACTCAGGAGCCCTCTGCTCCCCCTCATGAAGGGACTCCTTTATTGATGTCTTGTTCAGGATCTATGAACAATGTTTATTTCTTGATAGAATAAAAAAGATAGTTCAGGAGAAGATAGTAATGAATTAGAGGAGGAGAACTTGACCTTGGAGATGGAATCTGACTTGCAGATGGAGACAGCAACATTCTGTAAACCTGAATGCCTTCAACTACAATACCCAGGACCTTAAGCCACCTTCTCCTCAGGCCTCCTGAAAAACAACTAAAATAGTCTATGGGATTCACCACTGCTGTGCTGTGCTGTGCTGTGCTGTCAGGCTTGACAAAAGTGTAATTAATTAAGGTGCTTTTTTATTTTAAAAAATTGAATAATTTTCAAAAAATTCTTCGTAATATTAATTGGATTTGTCATTTCTTAGAAATAATTACAGCTAAATTGAAGCCTTTGTTTGATATTCTCAGCCTGGATGCTGCCCCAGAGTCATTAAGAAAATTGATTTCTATGTTAAAATTGTATTGACCCTTTTAGCAGCAGATCAGCTCCATTGCTCCAAACCAATAATATTTACTTATGGCTCCTTAGACAGGCCACCTTGATTACTGATGCTCAGAGTCTTTCCCCACACAAAAAAACGTGTACGCAACAAAGGAGCTAATCACAATAACTACAGTTTTTAAAAGACTACGGAACAAACCCTTTAACTTGTATATAGTCAAGTTGTTCTCCCCATGTTAAAAACGTTCTGCTTCTGGCTGCTTTAACACCCTAACCCTGCCTTCAGTTACAGGTCTTACTTCAATCTAGAGACTGCCTTTTCTCCGTGGAACACACGCAAGCTCATTGTGTGCTTCCTGGTCCAATATATAAAGGTCAGGATAAAGTTGATTCCCTGACAAAGGTTGTTGCTTTCTCTACAGAGGCAACTGAGCAGAGCCATGCTGCTCTCCGCCTCCAAAGGCCGCTGGAGTCATCTGCAGAACTGCTTGGCATACCCCACCCCCATGCGTGTTCTCCCCATAGTAACTAACTCGCAGAGCCTTGCAAGCTTTGATACTTATGTTAACCTGCAGGGCTTGTGTATGCCCTTGCAATCTGTGATATACTTGGGTTATTTGTGCTTCTGTCTGACCTGGGGAGGCTTTCAACCAGGTAGTACAGCATTTGTTCTACTGTTTTACAATCTTGGGGATGCCAAGGGCTTTAAAAATAGACTACACCTGCTCCTATGTCCACTGGCATTCCCCATAATCTCTAAGAACAGGCTATTAAGTCCCTTTTTTTGTTTGTTTGTTTGTTTTTCGAGACAGGGTTTCTCTGTATAGCCCTGGCTGTCCTGGAACTCACTCTATAGACCAGGCTGGCCTCGAACTCAGAAATCTGCCTGCCTCTGTCTCCCAAGTCCTGGGATTAAAGGCATGCGCCACCACTGCCCAGCTATAAGTCCCCCTTTAAACATCTTAATATAAAATTTACTCCAAACCTCTAATAAGATTTTTGTTTAAAATTTAAAAAAAAAAAAAAAAAGGCCTACTAACTGGATAATAAAAAGGACGAAATGTCTCATTCCAGGAGAAGTTTTGTTTGTATGTTTTCACAGGACTCTACTTCACCAGTGCCAGATCAATTGATTGTGCCTTGACGTACCTTATTGACATGGGGGCAGAAACTTCCACCCCTGCCACTTCCTGCATCCCCACCTCACCTATCAACAAACCCACCCTGGCACAGTAAGTCACTGCAGGACTAGGCACATCCTCTCCCACTGAGGCCAGACAAAGCAGCCCAGTTAGGGGGACAGGACTCACAGCCAGGCAAGAGTCAGGGACAGCCCCGCTCCAGTTGCTGGGGGACCTGTATGAAGACCAAGCTACACATCTGCTAAGTATGTGCAGGGTGGCCTAGGTCCAGCCCATGTATGCTCTTCAACAGTTGGTGGTTCAGTCTCTGGGACCCCCAAGGGTCCAAGTTAGTTGATTCTGTTGGTCTTCCTGTGGAGTTCCTGTCCCCTCCGGATCCACAATCTTTCCCCCAACTCTTCCATAAGACTCCCAACTCCCGGCTAATGTTTGGCTGTGGGTCTCTGCATCTGTTTTGGTGACCTGCTGGGCCTATTTTCCACATTCAACAAACTTTTAGAGACAGGGTTTCTTTGTATAGGCAAGCTGTTCTTGAACTCACAGAGATCTGCCTGCCTCTTGACTCCCAAGTGCTGGCATTAAAGGTGTATGCTACCACCCCCACCGCCTGGCTCAAAAACTGACAAGATAGTATGTTGAAAGAAAATGGACTCGGTGGAGGAGAAGGTTTATTGTAGATAAAAGGGAGATGCAGGGACATCTGTAGGAGTCCAAAGTAGACATGACCCTGAGCCGTATTCAAGGTGGGGAGGGGAGAGTAGCTGCCAACCTAGAGGGGCAACCTGGGCTAAGAAACAGGCCAAGAAAGTAGATAAAAGGGACCGGGTAACCAAACTAGTTAGATTATACAGGGAAGAGCAGCCTAACCCCTGGGCTGGGGAAGTTTAAGGTAGGAACAGGGGTATGCCAGCCAGGAGACCCCTATAAAGGCAGGGACAGAGGGATGCTGGGAGAACCTGGCCAAGATTGAGAGCAATGTTGACGGAGCCCTGGTGTGAGAGAAACCCTTGAGGATGAGAAGATTGCTTGTTCACACACTAAGGATTTCACAGATAGTTACGGTAAAAGATGACAAGTTGCTGCTGAGTAAGTAGAACAAACTCATGGTAGTTAGGTGAAGATGGAGATGCTGAGTGAACCTGGCGGCACCAACCACAGAGTGTCACAGGTTCACCCGAGAGCCTCTTATCCGCGGCTTTGTTGAGTTTGTGTGTTGGTTTGAGCTGTACTGTGGATTGAACTCGGAACCTCAGATACACTAGTCAAACACTACCACAGAGCTCTATCCTCAGCCCTTCAGTTTTCTTTTGAGCTAGTTTGTCAACTATGAGCCCTTTTTGACTGTCTTCTGGCTGTACAGTATCTAACTGGCTTTGCCTCCAGATAGCCTGCTTCCTAAAGTATGAAATTTCTAGAGGTAAGGAGCAGTTAGAAAGCGGGGTAAGTTGGCTCTTTTCTGCTACTCAAGAATAGCAGCAGGAGCTGTGACTAGTAAACTCTGGTCTAACAGACGATCAGAATGCCCATTCCATACGGACAGGAAAGCTTGCACTTAACCTCTGCTGCCTTGGTAGCCTGGTATGAGCTCACATTCTGGTCACCAAGGCATAATATACATGAAAGAAAAGTCCCTTGTGGTTCTGATGGTGAAGTCTCAAAACAGGAAATGCCAAGCAAGACCCAAGAGAAGGAATGAAGAGAATTCAAGGCAAAGGTGCTTCTAGAGAAGAGTGGTCTCCTTTCAGCTGAGCAGCCATGAATGTGAAGGGCATGTGAACATTGGTGGCCCTCCCCTTTGATCCCAGCACTCAAAGCATGTAGGAAAAGGCCTGCAGTTGCCTGCAACTCTGTGATGTAGGAACAGGCCATGAGAACTACTGTCAAAGGTTGGGCATCAGAGTCCGGGTTTAGGACTCCATCTCTGTACTTCCCCAGGGTTGTGCTGCCCATGAAGCCATGTGCCCTGAGCTGGCCAGAGACTCTATTCAGGGAAGGGGCCTGTGCTTCACTAAAAGTTCTCAAGTCCTAGGAAGAATGATGGCTAAGGCCATAGGAGTATCCAGTCCATCTGAGGGGCTTGAATGTGTAAAGTAACTTCTACCCACATGCCTTACCAGCTGAGCTGTGAGAGGGTTTGGAGCAGCTTTCCCACTGCTGGCTTAGAGAGCTGCCCTTGCTTGCATTCCAAGTCCAGCAAAGATAGTGGTAAAAGAAAAGAAAGGGCTTTTCTCCATCAAGGTGGTGGTGACCAGAGACTATTCCACCACATTCACTAGCACGTTCTCAGAATGGCCTTCAGGAGGCATGCCTGTCAGACACTCAGTTCCAGGCATTTACCATGAAGTATGGAAACTCTAGATGTGCACACTGATGGCAGGTGCAACAAAGACTTCTGAACAAAAAGAATATATGTGTGCATATATCCAGAAGATGTGAGGATTTGTCAAACAAGCCTTATTTTGGCAACCTGTGTCCCTATTACCACATTTAGAAATCTATAGACAGTAAATATAGAGGATTTCTGAGTGTCTGGTACAGTCATGAAACCTCAGTTAATGATGATGAAAATGGCAGAATAAGCAATTCTGATGTTTATCTCCACAGAAGCAGAGGTAAACTGGCAAAGTGTGTCAAAACGGAATCTCCCAAATGTGAACATATAGCTGCCAGCAACTTCTTTAGCATGTGTCTAGGAAAAAGCACTGCCTGTAGTAAGAACAGCAAGTGTCCCTTGCATCCCTCACTCTCCAGCTCTGTAGTAACTTGGAAACAAGTGGCCCACATTCCTAGAGTAGGTGGCAAAGCTAATGCTCGCTCTTTCAAAGCACATTCCCACTCTTGCCCCATGTTAAAATTTCTATTCAAGCAGCAGCACAGACCACGTATATCCACATGGCCTTTAGTGGTAGCATGGGCCCCAGACATCGACACAGACCCAGCTTCAGTAGGACCATGGACCCAGATATGGCCTTTGGTAGCAGCACTGCCCACAGACATCAGCATGGCTTCTGGCTTCAGCAGACCAAAAAAGCAACAGCCTAGACAGATGGCCATCAAAGAGAACTCTTAAAAATTGTGATATGGATGCTGAAGTGTTGCTCTCCACAGCTGATGGCTTCTGGCAGGAGTGCGAGTGGGGAAGGACTTGGTTTTCTTTAAGGGGCTGGCCACGCTCCAGTGAGTATATGGGCAATACAAATTGGACTTGGTTTTTTTCCCCTATTTGCAAGGTGGTGGTGGTGGTGGAGGGGAGGACCACAGGAGGACAGATCTGGGAGGACTATGAAGTAAGTGTGCTTGGGGTTCATAATGTGAAATTCCCAAATAATAAAAATATTATGAAAAAATCCTATTCTTGTTCTTTGACATGTAACAATAGGGTATCAGAATTGATGCAATTCACTTAAAGATTTTCCTATCAGTTAACCAGTAATGGGGACTAGCAGGTAGGCAGTCAGTAGTCATAGCTGACCTCAACAGCAGTGTCACCAAATGCATGTTGTAGACAAAGTCTGTAGAATCTTAACAGCAAAATACACACATCTGAAACAGGGAGCTCTCACCAAATAGACTGTATTCTGGAATATTGACCATCCCATAGCAGACCTAAAATAGAAAAAAAATATATGGTGTCTGCTTTTGGACACTGACAGCAGTAAGTTAGAAATCAATGGAGCAACTGAAAACACTTGAAGATTAAGTAGCACATAAACCAAACATGTTAAGAAGAAGATACTGCAATTTTTAAAACTGAATTAAATGAAAAGATGAGAATTGTGTTTTTACACAAGCAGTGTTTGAGTGTAAAGTTCCTGACATTGACTGTCCACATGAGAAAGGTCTGAGATCAGCCATCTGAGCACCCTCCTTAGAAGACTAGAACCATGCAAGTTATAAACGTGATGGCACATGCCTTTAATCCCAGCAGAGGCAGGTGGGTCTATAGAGAGTTCCAGGACAACCAGGGTTACATGGATAGTCCCTGTCTTCAAAAACAAAAGGGGGCATGAAATTGAAAGTAATTTCATTAGCAAGACAGAAAATCCAACAACTGCAAACTTGCAGCTTGCAACTTGCAAAGACTAATCAAAGTCTTTATCAAAGCTTGGGGGCAGGGGAAGAAAGACTAAGGCACAATTAGGAAAAGACTCAACCACAGAGCCTATGGACATGAATAATAAAGGATTGCCCCCAAAAAAGGGGGGGCTGGAGAGATGGTTCAGTGGTTAAGAGCACTGACTGCTCTTCCGGAGGTCCTGAGTTCAATTCCCAGGACCCACATGGTGGCTCACAACCATCTGTAATGGGATCCGATGCCCTCTTCTGGTGTGTCTAAAGACAGCTACAGTGTACTCATATACATAAAACAAATAAAATAAATCTTTTAAAAAAAAAATAGGATTGCCAAGAACAACCTTCTACACACAGGTTTCATAACCTAGATTAAAGAGACTAATTTCTTGAAACACAATTAGTGAAAAGTGACGAGAATTTAAAAAAAAAAATGTGTATATACTACATGAGGTGAATTTATAAAACTGACCGAAATTTTAAAAATTAAACTGGAACAATATTTCATGTTTATACATCATCAATAATGTGAAGATATCAGATATCTGCCCCTGCCTATTTATAGTGAATACAGCCCAGATGAAAATTCCAGCCAGTGTGTTTGCAAACAAAAGGATTCTAAAGTTTGAATATAGGAGAAAGTCCAGAAGCTCTCACAGAATACTGGAGCACAAAGAGAAGTAACATAAAGCTATAGTAAACTGCAGACTACTGACTACACAGTAAGGCATTGGGGAAGTGGAACAGAATAGAGTGCAGGCATCGGAATGAACACCGTCAGCTAAGCTTTGACAATGGAGTGAGGAAGATATAATGGAGCCAAGGAAAACCATTTAGACAAACTGCAGGGATTCATGGACATCTGAAAGTCAGTATAGACACTGATGTACACACTTCTCAGAACCTAGTTCATAAATGGATTTTAGATCTACATGCAAAACCTCAGTGAGCTGTGGTTTGGCAGTGATTTTAGGCACAATCTGTAAAGAAAAGAGAAACTAAACCTGAATAAAATTTTTAAATTCTACTTTGTAAAAGTTGACTGAAAGAGAATAAAAGGCAGGACATAGGCTAGGATAAAACACTAACAAAAGGCATAGCCAATAAAGGAGTGTTATCCAAAATATACAGATGACTTAAAAATTCGTAGAACTCACGGTGGGCACCATTAGGATGAACATAGATGTGATGCAAAGATAGGAAAAATAGAAAAAACGGGACGTAAGGTTGGCAGAGCAAAGCAGCAGCCTGGAACTTATGCAGACGAGGACTCAGCCCCTGCTGTGGGGCCACAGGATCACCTTGGCTCTAGGCAACAATGAAGACTGAGATGACTAGATTGGATCTCCTTGAAAGACCACCTTCATCCATGATGCCACCAGGGGTCATGTTGGTGTCTGGTCTGTTCCACTGCCCTAGGCAGCTAGGAAGCCTGAGATCTATGTGGCTGTTTGTAGTCTGTCCTAGTGACTGATGCCTTGGTGATGTTCTTGGAGGGCCATCTGGTTGTGATTGGCATGTATAGCCATCTGAGGACATGTTGAAGTCCATGGTCTGTGGGTACACAGACCATGAGTGGGTCAGTGGTCCTGATAAGGCCAGGGGCTGTGTTGATGTCTATAGCCTTCATTACCCCTGAAGTCCGATGTCCATGGTCTGGGCTGCCATGTTGATGTCTGTGGGTCAGGGAGAGATGGCCTCACCCCTCACCAGCATGGTGTGGGCATGCCAGAGAGCTGGGCCAGCCCTTCAGGTAGCTACACGGCAGCACCAGTGGAGGCATGGGCTGACCCTGACATTTTGGCAGCCTCACAGAGGTGCCAGCCAGTGGCATGAGCTTGGGTGAAATGTGCTGCTCTTCTCCAGCTCTCTCACTGCTCTTCACAATTGATGGCTTTGGTGGGGGTGCAGGTGGAGAAAGATTCTTCTTCCCTTGGGGGACTGGCCACTAGGAATTGTCCATGCTCCATGAATGGAAAACACAAAATGGACTTGGGGGGGGTGTTTTCATTCTTTTTCTTTTCAGGGGAATGGGGGGGTCACCAGTGAGAGGGGCTGACATGGGGAAGTAAGCATAAGTGGAGTGCATGTGAAGTTCCCAAATAATAAAACAAAAAAAAAAATTAAACTTATTTTTAAACCTTGGAAAGGAGAGGTTGTTAAGGCTCTGGATTTGGAAAATAAAATTTTAATAAAAAATAATAACTCCATAATAACCCTTTGTGGAAAATGTACAGCAGACCTTGTCAAACTAGATAAACAATATTCTACCCTTTGTGGTTTCACTGCAGGCCAGAAATTTTAAATGTCAAAATCCAGAAGTAAGCAATTCTCAAGTCCTGACGTTGTTCACCATTCTGTTAGTGTGGTAAAGCAGCTCCTCATCCTGCTCTGTCCCACTAGGGGACATAGGGGACATAGGTCATTCACATGCCCTACATATCCATACTGGACACACCAGTACCTGCCCATCCCTTAGCCATCCTGCCTATCTGATCGATTGCTGCAGTCTCAGCGCTAGAGTCCAGCTAACCCTTACTGTGCCTAATAATGGCTCCAAGCTCAAGAGCAGTGATCTGAAAATATGCTTCTTGCAGCAAGAAGGTAAAGCTGATTTCACATTAAGAGGAAAGAAATCATTTGCTGAGTTTGCTCAAATTTACAGTAAAGTAAGGTAGTTTAAGAGGTCACATTCATGTAACTTGTAAAGTATATTTTTATAACTTTTATTATTGGTTATTAATATCTTACTAAGATTTACAAGTTAAATTTTATCATACATATATAGAGATAGAAAAACACATAGAAAGTCTGGTACTGTAAGGTTGCAGGTATCCACCAAGGTCTTAGGATGCTTCCCTTATGAATAAAGGGACAGACAGTACAGAAGGCAGAAGATTGGAAGATGCTCCACAGGGTTGCCATTGAAGAACAAATGAACCACTACATCAAGTAGAGTGGTGTAGGCTGACACCTCAGAACGCTGCTGCTGAGGAGGGGGAACTCCATCCATTTCTAGTGGGAATTCAAAACATCTGTCTCAGCCAATTTGAAAAGCACTTTGGCTGTTTCTTATAAAAGAAAAACACTGGGCATGGCGGCACATACCTTTAATCCACCAGCACATACAGAAGCAGAGGTAAGTGTATATCTGTGAGTTCAAGACCAGCCCTGGTCTACATAGCAAGTTCCAGGCCAATCAAAGCTACATAGAGAGACCCTGTCTCGAAAAACTAATTCATAATATTACTAATTCATAATGTGAGACATAATCATATTACTACACGATTCAGCAGCTGTGCTTTTTGGTATCTACCCACAAAGGCCTGCCCATGAATGTTTATAGCATACACAGTTGCCCAGACTTCAAAGCAACCAAAATGGCCTTCAGCAGGAAGAAGACCAAGCATACTAGTACATCCATTGTGATTCAGAGCTAAAAGGAATGACCTATCATGGAGCTGGGGAGATTGCTCTGTTGGTAAAGTGTAGGGAGCTGGTTCTGGTGCTTTGATCTGTGTTTTCTGACACTGAAGGTCCTTGCCCCCAATTGGTTTTTGATCTATAAATAAAGATGCCTGTGGCCAATGGCTGGGGGAGAAGAAAGAGAAGGGACTTCCAGGTTCCTGCAGGATAGGGAGAGAAGGGAACACAGTAGTGGAGGAGATAAAGCCAACCAGCCATGTAAGTTTTCGGGCCTGGGGTAGCAAGGGAAGATTTAGGAGTGCCCAGTCATTGAGTCAGCCAAGGCATTTCAAGATTAACTGGTTGTGTGTGTGTGTGTGTGTGTGTGTGTGTGTGTGTGTGTTTTCTATCTGCAGATCTGAGATAGCTCCTGGATAGGTGCACACCTGTGACTCTCTGGGAGCAAAAAGCGGTGTAGTAGGAACTACAAGCTACAAGCCATGCAACATAAGGACCTGAGTTCAGATCCCATGGGCCCATGTATGAAGATGGACACATTGGCACATACCTATAATCCCAACGCTGGGAAGGCAGAAACAGGAGGATCCTTGGAACTTGCTGGCTGTCCAGTCTAGCCCAAGTGGTGAGCTCACTGGAGAACCTGTCACAAGAAAAATTGAGTGGAGAGAAACTGAATACACCTAATGTCAGTGACAGGTGCCTTCACACACATAATGCATGTACTTGTACACACATACACACACTTGCATACATACACATACAGCACACACAACACACAAATACAGGTTACTGGGCGAAGTGCCAGACAGGCTGCATATTCTACCAGGCACTTTTGGAGGAAGAGGCATCTCTAGAGAGAGCAAGAGCAATGATCGCAGGAGCTGGGTTGGGGGAACAGCACAGGATGCTTGGGGCAGCAAAGCTGTTCAGATAATATGAAGAGAGGTCCCCAGTTTTACTGGAACAAGACCACAAAGCACTAAATTGATTCTGTATTTTCCAATGCAAATCCTTTTTCAGTGACATCAAGATGTTTATACTTTTTTACTTACCATACATTTCCATGTCAACATGGATAGCAAAGACATCCACAGACACTCTTTGACAAAGCACATTATATAGAAATACATTTGGTGCTTAATGGGGCGTCCATGTTCTATTAAAATACTACATACATGGGCAATTGTGTTTTATATGTGTCTCAAGTCAGGAAAAGCATGACCTGGGGTTCAGGTACCAGGAAGGTGGAATCCCACCATGAGTGGCAGGGCTTAGAGCAGACATCTGTGAAGGGGAGCCTGAGCAGACCGCCTTTCCCAATGGCTGTGACAGTGTCGCCTCCTGACTGGGCCATCTCTTCATTTTTCCTTGCCTTTGTTTCTTGGCTGTGAAGCAGTGATAGTGATGTTCAGAGCCACAATGGATGTGGCAGGAGTTAAATGGGAGATCGTGGAAGGGATCTGGTGTGCAACATGCACTGGGTAAAGGTTAGCTATCTTCTCCGCCCTGGGGTTTTATGGGAAGGATTAAATGAGATAATGGACAGCCTAGAGTCTGAACTCGGAGGCTTCTTGGCTATGTGACTTTAAGACTAGTCATTTAACTTCTCTGAACTTCAAGGGTTTTTTTTAGTTTGGTTTGTAAAATGAAAAATTCTTTCCTATTCTTTTATCTCCCTGGCTGCTGTTGCTCAGAGGCTTCTTGTCTTGTTGAGAAGGGATCATGGAAGGTCTGTAGGAGGGACACACGCAGAGCACGTAGGGCATGGTCTGGTGTCAGGGAGAGCTCCTGAAAGGCCACTTGCCAAAAGTTTTACTGCTGTGACATTCTGTCTCCTAAAGAAGACATTATCTTTTTTTCAGGGAATAGAGGTCATTCAAAAGTCATCTAAAAATCTACCGTCTTGGTCTGGGTCCACTATGGAGCAACATGCATATTAACTGTGCAAGAGCCTGACTAAAGGAGACACCTTTGTGGAAGGAACTTAGGGATGGTGGAGCCTGAGGCTACTTCAAGTCTACCCTCAGCTATCAATTCCTTCTGTATGACAAATATCTGACAAAGTACACATAAGCCCTTGGGCCCAGAGTGCCCTCCTTCCCAGAATGGCTCTACTTTGGTATCCTCAGTGTGTTCTCAGAAGTGTGTGAAGACCTGGCCTAATGGAGCACTACAGGGCAGAGAGGCCTCCTCAAGGCTGACTCGAGATGAGAGTGTGTGTATACGTTAAGGTGTTTGCACCTTATCTTTTTTTGTAAACTTGGTGTAAACTTGTATTTGCACCAACCACAGTACAGTTTCTAGTTCCACCAATCACAGGCCCCACATATAGACCAGTCTCAAATCCTGCATTGTACCAATCACCAGCGCCTTGCTGAATTACTGAGAGGTTGCAGCAGCTGAGTTCTCTGAGCCCTGTCTTGCCTGAAGTACTGCCTTCTTAGGCAGGTACAGCTGATCTTGAGTAGCTGTGACTCCCAAAGGTATGATCCAGATATCTAAGAAATGGGGGTGGGGAAGTGCCAAAGCATGGACAAGAAAACACTAGGCGGTGTGCCGAGAAGCTGTGCTTAATAGCCTGGCAATATTTTTTTAGGTGCCAGGCACTTTCATTCCCAAACATTATTGTTTCTCTCTGTGGGACAGTGTGGCATCACTCATGTCAGAGGTATGGGCAAGATGACTCCTTCATTGACTGAGAAAAGCTCTGGAGAGGCCAACACACATTCTGGGCAGCCCAGCACTTTGTTAGCTGCACTGTTATCTTGAGCACAGTGACACCTCTGTTCATCTCCATTGCCTCAGTTCCTGGTATTCTTTGGCTGCTTGGAGACTTCCATCTTGTTCATAAGCTTCATGCCAGGGAAACTGCTAGACTGCTCCTGAGATGCCCTCAAGCAGACCTTCACTCACCCACAGGCAGGATCTTCTGTGCCTGCAACAAAACAGCCTCGGAGACCATCCCACCTATGTGGGACAGCTACATGTCAGGACACTGCCTGATACAGGGAGAGGCTGTCTCCTGAAGAGTGCTTAGACAGGCCTTGTCATGGTTAGTCTTAAATATAGCGATTTACGAGAATACATTTCTTAGTCAATTCGTTAATTTCCCATGCACGGACCACCCAATTTCAAAATATTGCTCACATACAGCCTGGGGGTCTCGGGGAAATTGTTAGACTCTTGTCTGATTTTCTATGTGAAATAAGTCAGTAAAAGTACCTGTCTTGGGCTGGAGAGAAGGCTCAGTGGTTAGAATCTGGCTTCCAACACTCATATTCAGTAGGTAAGAACTACTTGTAACTCCAGCTCCAGGGGATTTATGCCCTTTTCTGGCCTCTGGGCACCTGCATGAACACACACACACACACACACACACACACACACACACACCCCTAAATTAAAGATATCTTGTAGAGTGAAAGCATTAAATTAGCTGCTACAACTGCCAAACTAGTAAACTCTAAATAAACCTGCCAATGGTGTAATTCGTCCATTGAGACAGGCTTAAGGTAGCCATAGATTCCTTCACCAGCTGCTGACTGGCACATGCGCTCTATTTCCTCTGACTGTAGGAGGGAGCTAGAGTAACAACAACCCAGAAGCAGCTGTGTCACTGTATCTATTTCTGGCTCAACCTTAAAGAATTTGAATACTGAATTTGAGGTCAGCTTGGGCTATATGAAACCCTGTCTCTCCCCTCAAAACAAAACAACAGGGTCAGCAAGATGACTCAGCCAGTAAAGGCGCTTGTATGATAGACAACCTGAGTTTGGTCTCCAGGTCCCATGGTGGAAGGAGCGAACCAGTTCCCCCAAAGTTGTCCTTTGACTGGCACATGTTCACTGGGGCACACATTTGGCTGCATTCTTCCACACAAATAAATATGAAAATAAATACCAGCTTATACAGGGCCCTGGCTCCCATTCCTGGTACAGAAATAAAAAGACAAAAACAAAAAACCATGGATACACAGGCAATGACGTGGCTCACTCAGTAAAATGCTTTCCACCCAGTTTGACAACCTGGGAGTCTAACAGAGAAGAAAAAGAGAACCAGCTCCCATAAATTGTCTTCTGACATCCTTATGGACACTGTATATGCACACATACTCAATAAACCATTTTTGTTAAAAAGAAATTGGAGGAGGTTCCCTCTTCCTGTCTCTATTACTCATGAAGATCAGTTGCAAGTCCCAGCTGTCCTGCGACCCACTTGGTACAGTATGGTACACAGAGCAGCAAAGCAGGGAAGGGCCCCTTGGATCTTTCTGTTTCCCCACACAGGCACATGTGGACATGGAGGAACTGCCTTTGAAGCAGCTTCTACCCCCCACCCCCCAGCCACTTCTCTACCCTCAGCTAAGAGGATCTTATTATACAGCTAAACACCCCAACTTAGGGCACAAAAGACAACGGTTGTTTTGAGCATTGATGGTTCAGAGTAGCTCCTTCTACTATCAGTAAATGATAGGACCAGCTGTGAAAATCTAAACTTCCTAAACAGATGAGCTGAAAGAGTAGGCTGTCTCCTGCCTGGGAACACAGGATTCAGCTGCCAAATTATGTCCTTGTTTTTGTTTACAAGGCATTGTATAATCAGAGCCAGTTCTGTGGATGGTACTTACTCCTATTTACTGTACCAAAGGATGGAAGTATCTGAGGACACTGGCTTAGTCTCCCCCACCCCATAGAGAGGAACCTTAGACCCAGAGAGGTAAAGACATGTGTACCCAAAGTCACACAGAAAAATTTTAAGATGCCAGACTTCCTCTCAATTCTCCAAACAGTTCTTTTAAATCTGGTGTGTCATTTAACTTCTTAGTTTTTTTATGGAATTACTTTACAGGGACAAATTTGTATTTACATGTGTCCGTTTTACATGTTCAACATTCATTGCCCATTCCCTGGAAAGAACTGAGATAGAATCTTAAGAGCTTGTAGAATGTAATACTCACATTGTATATTAACTGCAACTATTTTTTCTTACAATTTTTAAGTTCATTTATGATGCCAAAGTATTGGTCCTCATACAAGTACATCTTTGTTTATAGTTCAGCCATTTGCTTCATGTATATGTCAAACTCTTGGCATGGTTCAGCCGACTTTGCACCAGTTCCCATGAAACACATCATGGTTCAGAGGACACATACCTCTTTGTTCTTTTAATGGTTTCGGAAAATTCTGGATTACAAGTATTCTTTGAAGATGCATTGATTTTTACTGAAAATATATGCTTTTCTATTATCTATGGATGTGGGCTTTGGTTTTGTTTCTTGGTTTTCATGTATCTGATAATGCTTTAAAAACTTGGGCTTCATCAGCCCCTCAATACTCCTTAAAGAGTACCCAACAGCCCAAAATGCACCCCTCCCCTGATCTCCATATTCCAGCCCACAACTCAGACAGATTTCTGCTTTACCAAAGGCCACTCTGTACTAGGGAACCCTAGGCAAGATACAGCCCATTGCCTGCTAATATTACTTAAAGCCCATCCAACATCCCCCAATAGCACCCTTTGCCTTGAGTCCCATATTTGGGCTCTCAACTTTGGTAGAACACTTTTGCTTTACTGGAGGCCATGCCATACTAGGAACTCCAGGGACCAAGCAGGTGCCTAGAACTCCAGAGGACACAGAGATATTTGGAACTCCAGAGGTAACACTGGCACCCAAAACCAAGAGGTCACATAGGCCACAAAATCTCCATCAGAGACACCCTGCTAAACCTGAAGACTCTCTGGTCACCAGAGGAAACAGAAACCAAGGGGGAAAACATCCATTTAATAAGGATAAACTCAGAAATCAGAACCTAAACCTATAATAACCCCAAACCCAGATGACTAGAGGCCAGTATAAGAACACAATTAACAATATCCAGGGCAATATGGCACCACCAAAGCCCAGCTATACTACTACAGCAAGCCCTGGGTATTCCAACACAGCTGAAGCACAAGAAAATGATGTTAAATCCAATCTTATGAAGATGATAAGAGGTCCTTAAAGAGAAAATAAATAAATCCCTTAAAGAAATACAGACAAATACAATAAAAAAGATGAAGGAAATGAATAAAACTGTCCAAGATCTGAAAATAGAAATAGAAGCATTAAAGAAAACACAATTATTACGAACGGAATATAAGAGATGGAAAAGAGAATTGCAGGCATATAAAATACAATAAAAGAAATTGATACATCAATCAAAAAAAAAAAAAGTTAGATCTAAAAGGTTCCTAATATAAAACATCCAGGAAATCTGGAACCCTATGAAAAAAACCAAAACCTAAAAATAAAAATAAATAAATAAATAGGAATAGGAGGAGGAGGAGGAGAAGAAGAAAGAAGTAGTAGTAGTAGTAGTAGTAGTAGTAGTAGTAGTAGTAGTAGTAGTAGAAGAAGAGGATTATTCCTAAGTCAAAGGCCCAGAAAATATTTTCAGCAAAATCATAGAAGAAAATTTTCCTAACCTAAAGAATGAGATGCCTGTAAATGTACAAGAAGCTTACAAAACACCAAATAGATTGGGCCAGAAAAAAAATTCCCCCCTCCCCATAATAATCAAAACATTAAATATAGAGAACAAAGAAAGAATATTAACAGCTGCAAGGGAAAAAGGCCAAGTAATATATAAAGGCAGACCTATAGAATTACACCCAACTTCTTAACAGAGACTCTAAAAGCCAGAAGGGACTGAACAAATGTCTTTCAGACTCTAAGAGACCACAAATGCCAGCCCAGACTACTATACCCAGCAAAACTTTCAATCATCATAGATGAAGAAAGCAAGGTATTCCATGATAAAACCAAATTTAAACAATATCTATTCACAAATCCAGCCCTATGGAAAATATTAAAAGGAAAACTCCAGCTCAAGGAGGTTAAAAACACCAAAGAAAATAAGAAATAAGTAATTTCATACTAACAAAACCAAAAAAGGGGAAAAACACACACAAAACCACCACCAACAACAAAATAACAGGAATTAACTATCATTGGTCATTAATATCTCTCATATCAATGGACTCAATTCACCAATAAAAAGACACAGACTAACAGAATGGATGGAAAAACAGGATTTATCATTCTACTGCATACAAGAAACAAACCCCAACAACAAAAATAGACATTACCTCAGAGTAAAGGGCTGGAAAAAGATTTTTCAAGCAAATGGGCCCAAGAAGCAAGGTAGTGTAGCCATTCTAATATCTAACAAAATAGACATTTAACCAAAATTAAACAAAAGAAATGAGGAAAGACACTTTATACTCACCAAAGGAAAAAGTCCACCAAGATGGTGTCTTAATTCTGAACATCTATGCCCCAATGCAAGGGCATCCATGTTTGTAAAAGAAACATTACTAAACCTTAAATCACACATCCAACTACCCATCCATTAGTAGTGGGAGACTTCAACACCCCACTCTCACCAATGGACAGGTCATTGAGACGGAAACTAAACAGAGCAATAATGTAACAGACATTATGACTCAAATGGACCTAACAGATATCTACAGAACATTTCACCCAAACACAAAAGAACATGCCTCCTTCTCAGCACCTTGTGGAAACTTCTCCAAAATTGACCATACACTCGGTCACAAAGCAAGTCTCAACAGATACAAGAAAATTGAAATAACCCCAAGTATCTTATCAGACTACCATGGATTAAACCTGAACTTCAACAAAAGAAAGCCTACAAACTTATGTGAACTGAACAACTCTCTACTGAATGATCACTTGGGCAGAGAAGAAATAAAGAAATAAGTTAAAGACTTACTAGACGTCAATGAAAATGAAGGCACAACATATCCAAAATTATGGGAACAATGAAAGAAATGCTAAGTTCATAGCTCTAAATGCCTTCATAAAGACATTAGAAAGATTTTGTACTACAACTTAACAGCCCACCTGAAAGCTCTAAAACAAAAAGAAGCAAACACACCCAAGAGGAGTAGACAATAAAAATATAATCAAACTCAGGGCTGAAATTAATAAGATAGAAACAAAGAGAACAATACAAAAAAACAAAGAGTTGGTTCTTTGAGAAAATCAACAAGCTAGACAAACCCTTAGCCAACTAAAAGGCAGAGAGAGAGAGAGAGAGAGAGAGAGAGAGAGAGAGAGAGAATATCCAAATTAACAAATTCAGAAATGAAAAGGGAGACATAACAATAGACACCGAGAAAGTCCTAAAAATCATTAGGTCTCACTTCAAAAACCTGTACTTCAAAAAATTGGAAAATCTAAAAGAAATAATTTTCTCAATAGGTACCACTTACCAAAGTTAAATCAAGATCAGATAAACAAGACCTATAATCTCTAAGGAAATAGAATCAGTCATTAAGTCTCCCCCCACACACACATACAAAATGGGCCAGATGGTTTTAGTACAGAATTCTACCAGACTTTCAACGAAGAGTTAATGCCAATACTCTTCAAACTATTCCACAAAATAGAAACAGAGGGAGCATTGTCAGATTCATTTTTTGAGGTCTCTGTCACCCTGATACCTAAACCACACAGAGACTCAACAAAGAAAGAGAATTTCAGACTAATTTCCTTCATGAACATTGATGCAAAAATATTCAATAAAATACTCATATGCCAGCTTCAAGAACATATTAAAAAGATCATCCATCATGATCAAGTAAGGTTCATCCCAAAGATGCAGGGATGGTTCAACATAGGGAAATCCATCAATGTAATCCACCATATAAACAAACTGAAAGACAATGCATTAACATCAATAATTAATAAATGGGATCTCATGAAACTGAAAAAGATATTCAGCAACCCCACATCTGACAGAAGGCTGATATACAAAATATATAAAGAACTCAAGAAATTAGACATCAACAAACCAAATAATCCAATTAAAAAATGGGGTACAGATCTAAACAGAAAATTCTCAACAGAGGAATCTTTAATGGCCACGAATCACTTAAAATGTTCAACATTCTTAGCCATCAAAGACATGCAAATCAAAACTACTCTGAGATTCCATCTTATACCTTTCAGAATGGCTAAAATAAAAACTCAAGTGACAGTTCATGCTGGTGAAGATGTTGAACACTCCTACATTGCTGGTGGGAGTGCAAACTTGTGAAATCAATTTGGCAGTTTCTCAGAAACTTAGGAATTGATGTATCTCAAAATCCAGCTATACCACTCCTGGGCATATATACCCATAGGACACTCCATCCTACCACAAGGACACTTGCTCAACTATGTTCATAGTAATTTATTTGTAATAGCTAGGAACTGGAAACAACCTAGATGTCCCTCAGTCAAAGAATGGATAAAGAAAATGTGGCACATTTACACAATGGAGTATTACTCAGCTGTTAAAAGCAATAGCCTCATGAAATTTGCAGGCAAATGGGTGGAACTAGAAAAGATCATCTTGAGTGAGGTAACTCAGACCCAGGAGACAGGCATAGTATGTACTCATTTGTAAATGGTATTAGCCATAAAGGATAACCACACTACGATCTACAGACCCAAAGCAGCTCAGTAACAAGGAGGGTTCAAGGAGGAAAAACAGAATAGACATCAGGGGTGGTTGGTGTTGTGGGCTTGATCTAACGCTTGTATTATGTTAATTGGGTTCCCAAAATTGCACAAGAATCCACATGTAAGACGTTGAGGGTCCCTGCTCCCAGTTGGCTTTGACTGGTAAATAAAGTTGCCATGGGCCAATTGCTAGGCAGGGAGACAGAGGTGGGACTTTAGGATTC
The DNA here is from genome assembly GCA_019843965.1 of Rhynchomys soricoides. Taxonomy (NCBI): domain Eukaryota; kingdom Metazoa; phylum Chordata; class Mammalia; order Rodentia; family Muridae; genus Rhynchomys; species Rhynchomys soricoides. The sequence continues at coordinate 2,976,670 of JADRCH010000092.1, forward strand.
ATGGGAAAGGGGACTGAGAGAGAGAAAGGAGGTTTTAGAATCAGCCTGAGATCCAGGACTGAGAGGTGCAGAAGAGAGAGCATATTAATCATGTAAGAGCTGGGGAAGAGCTGCCCCAGGGGGCCACCTGATTGGGTCTAGGGTAGCAAAAATGGAATATAGATTTTAGTAACTAATAACTCAGGAATATCGGAGGGGGGTGTTAGCCATGTGTAGGTTTGGGAGTGACCCAGACATTGAGCTGTTTAAGGCATACTAAAATATAAGGCTGTGTGTGTGTGTGTGTCTTTAATTCAGGAACCCAGAACATTGGAGTGGATAGAAAGGAACACACCAAAGCTGCCTCGGGGCTGATTTGCGTAGAGGTTAATAGGTTGCACTAGGTTGAGGTAGGGTTCTGGAAAGGGAGGTGGGGATCAGAACAGGAAGGATAAGGTTTGGGGAGGATGGAGGGAGAGTGTTGGGACAGACAACCAGAGTGGGGGGCATCTCCCTAGTGCAATGGAAACTATCAGGAACCCAGGAGGGTGACCCTAGCTAAGACTCCTAGCAATGAGGGATACAGAGCCTGAACCTGCCTTCTCCTGTAACCAGGCAAGACTTCCAGTAGAGGGATAGGGACACCAACCCAGCCACAAAACCTTAGACCCACAATTCCTCCTGCCTACAAGACTATAGCAGTGTACCCTGTAATTGGAACTGGTACAGCTGTGAACCCAGGATGTCTAAATAGTTTGTTCTGAGGGCAAGGACTGAAGGAGCTGAAGAGGTTTGCAATCCCATAGGAAGAATAACAATATCAATTAACCCAACCCTCCCCCCCCCCCAAAGCTCCCAGGGACAAAATCACCAACCAAAGAGTACTCATGGGGGACCCATGGCTCCAGCTGGATATGTAGCAGAGGATAGCCTTGTCGGGCATCAATAGGAGGGGAGGCCCTTGGTCATGTGGAGGCTCGATGACCCAGGGTAGGGGAATGCTAGGGTGCTGAGGCAGGAGTAGGTAGGCAAGTGGGGGAGCACCCTCATAGAGGCAGGGGGAGGGAGGAGGGGATAGCGAGTTTGTGGAGGGGAAACTGGGAAGGGGTGTAACACTTGAAATGTCAATAAATAAAATAACCAATAAAAAAATTAGTTTGCTCTGAAGCCTAATGTCTAGTTGTTTAATAGATGCTGATGTCTAAGTACACATGTAAGTACTTACTTAAGTAAGTAAGTCAATATGTGCGTATGTGTAGAAATGTATGTGTCCCCAACCCAGCCACAAAACCTTCAGTCTACATTTTGTCCTGCCTACAAGAAATGCTGGGGTAAAAGTGGGACAGAAATTATAGGAATGGCCAATCAGTGACTGGTCCAGCTTAAGACCCATGCCATGAGAGGGAGCCTAACCCTAACATTGCCTGGAGGGTCAGGAGCCAGCAGCTGGATAGCCCAAGGACCTAAGATAAATCCGAACACAACAGGCATTAAAAAAAAAAAAAAAAAAGTCAATGAAATGATTCCCAATGATGTTCTGCTGTACTCGTGGATTGACATCTATTTCAACTGTCATCAGAGAGGTTTCACTCAGCAGCTGGTGGGAACAGATGCAAAGACTCGCAGCCAAACATTAGGCAGAGCTTGGAGAATCCTTCTGAAGAAAGGGAGGGATTGTAGGAGCCAGAGGGGTGAAGGACATCACAAGAAAACCTACAGAATCAACTAACCTGAGCCTATAGAGGTCCACAAAGACTGAGCTGCCAACCAGGGAGCCTGCATGGGACTGACCTAGGCTCTCCACACAAATGTTCCAGTCATATAGCTTGGTGTTCTTGTGGGGGTCCTAATAGTTGAAGCAGGGTTGTCTCTGTCGCCCGCCTTTGGACCCTTTCTTCCTACTGGGCTGTCTCATCCATTCCTAACTGGAGAGGAGGTTCCCGGTCTTACTACAACCTGATATACTACTGTGGCTGGTTGACAACTGGGAGACCGGCCTTTTTCTGAAGAGAAACAGAGGAGGGGTGGATGGGGCTGGGAAGAGGAACTGGGAGGGGAGGAGGGAAAACTGCAGTCGGATGTAAAATAAGTAAACAAACAAACAAACAAACAAAACGCTTGGGCTAGTGAGAATGCTCAGAGGGGGCTTATCTCCAAGTCTGACGACCGGAGTTCAGTGCCCAGAACTTGCACGGTAAAAGGGGAGAACCAACTCCTGCAGGTGTCCTCTGACTTCCACAGACGCCACTGTACATACGCCCCACCCATATCCCCACACAAATAAATGCCGGGTTGTTGCCGTTATTAATTAATTGCAGGATGAATGTGGTGACTGTTAACAGCTTAAGAGGAAAACAGCAGACTCGTGGCGAGAGCTTGGCAACCACAGGGACCATGGTGGGGCATGGAGTGGCAAAGCAGTAGGAGAGACATATCATACCACCATACCATGGGCAGCACAATGGGGCCCTGAGGGGACAGAGAAGATCCTCTAAATCCTGAGAGCAAAGGGGGTTTGTGACTTTGGATCTTCAGGAGGGTGGGCATCTTCATTCCTTGTCATCCTGCCCAGGCTGCCAGACATCCGAGAGAAAGGAGGCAGGCGCTTGGTAGGACCAGAAACTAACCTCGAAGCTGCAAACTGGGAAGGGGATGGAGCAAGGGCAGCTAGAGGGGCTATGATCTAACAGTGACATTCCTATAATTCCAGTCCCAGGAGGTGGAAGCAGAAAGCAGGGAGTTCAGAGCACTCTCTCCCTCCATCCTCCCCAAACCTGATCTCTCCTGTTCTGATCCCCACCTCCCTATCCAGAACCCTATCCCAATCTGTTTCCGTAGCCAATTAACCTCTATGAAAATCCCTCTGGTTCATTCCTCGCTACCCACCCCAATGTTCTGAATTCCCTAATGAAACACACACACACACACACACACACACACACACACACACACACACACACGACACCCTTATATTTTAGTGTTCCTTAAACAGCTCAATGGTTGGGCCACTCCCAAACCTACATGTAGCTAACCACTCGGGAGCTCCCTCCCTCCCTCCTCCCCTTCTCTCACCCTCCCTCCCTCCCTCTCTCCCTTTTCCTTAAAGTATTCAAATTCTAGCAGTCCCACTTCCTAGAACAACTATTTTATTGCACTCTGTCCTGGTGAGCCCACTAGCTGCTCGTGAGGTATGCATGACTTAGGAGACAGGACTTCTGAAACTCAGCAGCAGCCAGGGGAATCATTTCAAATGCCCATGTCACCCCCAGCTTAACACTGCCACTGTTGTGCAGAGACCCAGAATCCTCCTTGGCCCACAGGGAATGCAGACAGTAGCTGCTAATGTCTCCTCATTGGGCTTTCATATTTTTATTGTTTAAAGACTGTCAAGTAGCCCAAACCCCGTGGTTCACCGATGCCAGCTATGACTGACTGCTGTGTAACAAGCCGTCCCTAGAACTTAGTGGTTCTAAACAACAACCAACACTTATTTTTGCTGCCAAGTCTGCAGCTTGGGCCTGGCAACGTGGAAATGGCCTGCCTCTCGCCTTTATCTGCTATGGTTCCTCTGGGGCTGTGGAGTCTGTTTCTCAGTGGGCAGCAGTGTTTGCTAGGGCTGCAAGCCAACCAGGGCTGAGGCTGGGGACCCCATTCTCTCTCCCTGTGATCCTGCACACGTGGCCTGCATTTTCTCAGAGAAATCAGTTTGGGTTCCCAGGAGAAAGCCTCCAGAGACAGAAGTGGTGTCATTGTGCCTAACCTGGTTCTGAAGCAGCCACAGAGTCCTTTCCAGAGCTAAAGCAAGGTGCACAGACTACCTTGATCAGGACCAGCAAAGTTCTGGAAGAATAGGAGTGACTGGGAATGATGGCTTAGACATTCGTGGGAATACAGTCTGTGGACAACCGTCACCATGGGCTTTTATTTTGTTTTGTTTTGTGTTTTGGGGGGGGTGTATTTTTGTTTTTGTTTTGTTTGTTTTTTGGTTGTTCTGGTTTTTGTTTTGTTTGATTCATGATCTCAATATGTGTGTCGTCCTGGCTGGCCTGGAACTTGCTATGTAGACCAGGCTGGCCTGGAATTCAGAGATCTACCTTGCCTCCTAAGTGTGATGATTAAAGGTGTGAAGCACCATGCCCTGCCCTGTCAGCAGTTTGTTTTGGAGCACTCACGTGTGTGTGCGTGTGTGTGTGTGTGTGTGTGTGTGTGTGTGCATTTAAACCCAGTACTTATGTGAACCAAGGCAATAAGCAGTCTCTAAGAAAATGATCTTCTCTCACGTGACTCCACACCACAGTTTAACACAGCCCCTTAACATGGACCGACCCTTTATTCTCACTGTGTTTGGGGTTGCAAAATATCTTTTACTGAAGCAACAATTTTTAGAAAATTAGAGCCTCCCCCATTGCACCTGATCTTCAAGTCACACTGTTAATAAACTTCATCTTTTGGTGACATCCAGGAGACTTTAAAAGCCTGGCTTCTCGTCACCCTTACAGAATCTGATCCTTAGAGGCAGTGTAAGATGTGGACACTCATACTGTCTTAGATATGAGGAAAATGGTGGTTTTGCCTGTAGCTTAGTGAAAATTGAAGTGACTCATCAGGGCCTAGGACAACAGATAGGTATCCTTGTGACAAATAATGACCTGTAACCTGCTTGGGCTGTTTGTCATGACTAGGCAGCTGACGTTGGCCTTGAAGAGAAGACTGAGGGCAGAGCACAGGCCTGTCCTCCAACCTGGAAGTAGTCCTTGGGATGTTGCACTATGCTCCTGGCACTGAGTTTAAACACACTTTTCCCTAGACTATGGGTTTTGGTGTGTGTTTACGGTGTATGTTTTTTGAGGCAAGAGCTCACTTGACCCAGGAAGGCCACAGTCTTTCAGTTTCTCCTGCCTTAGCTTCCTGAGGGCTGGGATCTCAGGTGCGTGCCTGGCTGGTATAAACCCAGCCCTTTTGTACATTTTTGACTGCTGTTGCCATACATAGATTCTGAATATTGGATGTTGAAGATCCAGGTTTGTCCTGAGGTCATTTGGGCAGTTCTAAACCTCAGTGGGAACTAGAGGGTGATTCTTTGCTGTCCCTCTACATGGAATTTTTGTACCAGGGCACCTCTCATGACAGCTGGCCATCTGGCTGACTAGTCTTAGGTCTTGTGCCTGCCCTGGCCAATATGCTTCAGCCAAGAGGTGGCTCCCTGCTACCTCCAGCAAAGTCTTAGTTTTTACTAATGCTTTGGCAGCTGAGTTAAGACATCTTACTGTAACCATAAAATCCATGCGGCGTTTACTTGAAAGCTATTGGCGTTGTGACATGTTACAACATCCGTAGTTAACTAACACAGTTCATGCTGTTTCACCCATGAAGGGGTCACCACGGGAGTCTTCTTCAGTGGTAGCAGGCAGCGGGCATGTCTGCCCTGTGGCATGGGTGGGAGACACTGGAACTGGGCCAGTCTTCAAGAAGGCTGTTGTTGGGTTTTTTGTTTGTTTTGTTTTTTTCCTTCTTTGGGGTACAGATGTTAAGCTCAGTGTGAATATATCTCATTACGCCCTAACTTCCTTTGTGAGAAAAACCACAGCCAGGCACAGCTGCACCTACAGAAGAGCCCACACAGACTAAGCCACTTCCCCCAAGCCTGTTTCCACCAAAAATACACTTGGCTTCCTGCCTCTGTGCTGTGGTCAGAATTGTCATTTGCTTCCTGAACTTGAGGGCCCTAGTTAATTAAAGCATAGCACAGTCATTAGTCATCGGTGTATTTCCCCCTGAAGTGGTTGGTTTTGTTCATTTTCCCATCCTTTGTTCTGCCATCTGGCAACTTCCTTTCACTGTAAGAGTCCCTTTGTTCGACCCCCATTATTTGCTGTTGCCCTTCTGTCTGCAGGAGCAACTAATTCTGAATTGTCATTAGCTGTTTGGGCGCTAGTCAGCAGGGACAAATGAAGATCTGACAGGTATGAGATGTCACTTACTGGGAGGACTGGATGGGCTCTGCACTCAGGATAAGCCTTCCTGTACCTGCTTCTCCTGCAGGTTTGGGTCATCTTGGCATGAAGTAGTGATAAGCATTTTTAAGAGACTTTCTGTCTCTCGAGGTTAGGGGGCAGGAAAGCAGCATGGACTGTGGACAGCCACATCTGGAGGCACATCCAGTCTGCCAGCTCCCGTCTGCACTGGGAGGGCAGGCAGGGACTGTCCTCTGATGGGAGAGGTCCTGCACCATCCCTGGGGGACTTCCCAGGGCGAAGGAATCTCAGGACTTCCTGAGGGATTGACTTGTTCATTTCCTCAGGACTTGACTCACCCCGAGCCTTTGCAAGCGGTGAGTCAACCCAGGCTGGTGCCACCAGTGCCTTTTGCTTTTGGCATGATGCCTGTACTTGCCCCAGGAGTGAAACAGCACCCGAAGGTTTAAACCCACTGTCAAGGCCACACTTGTAAGAGCTGTCCATTGGAACCCAGGGTACATGCTCAGTTGCCCCGCCAGGGACCAGAACAGGGACGTCCCTGCCAGAGAATGCAAAGAGTTCAATTTTCCTCTCACAGTTTGGTAATTTTGTTGTTGCTGTTTTGGGACCGGAACTCCCTGGCTGTCCTGGAACAGAAATCTGCCTGCCTCTACCTCCTTCTCACAAACACACTCCATGGCACATATGTGCACACACACACACACACACACACACACACACACAATCTTTAAAGCCATTAAATAGCAACATTACGAGGCAAAGATCGAAGACAACATCCATTCTATGCTTTATAAGAAATTATAAAAGAAACAATCACTCTGCCCAGGACTAACATCTTTTTTAAATGGCTCTGAGACATTGGATGCAAATTAGAAACCAGTGGCCTATAAATGCCTTTCTCTGTCCTGACCATGTCTGTCAATTTCTAGTGTGGAGCTGTCACTGTGGGCAGCCCTAGCCCTATGCTTTTGTGGGGTCTTGGAAAAGATCTGCTGCTGCTGCTGGGCTAGACAAAAGTATGTGACCTCGTCGGGCTGACCAGGCAGCTCCCACAGCCAACTGGGCACCGGGCCTCTCTGTGCAGCGGAGACCTATCTGGTACAAATTGTATTAAAGTCTCTGGAATCCCTGGATGAGATGCCTCAGACAGAATAATTCTTTTACTCTGTTTTCCTAGCCTCGACTTGCTCAACGCTCTCCAACCCCTCCCGCCATCCCCAACCCAGCACTCCTCCAGTTATTCCGAGGCACGCCCACACACCCATCTACTGACAGCAAGGCAGACTCGAGAAAAGCCTCTCTTCCATTTTGAAGAACTGTTCCTAGGACTACATTTCTGACACTGCTGGTGGCTCTGGCATTGCCACCTCATCTGAACAGAGTTCCTGTTGACCAGAATAGGAACAGTCACCACAGAAGCCTTTTATACAGAATTGCTTGGAGGGTGTGTTTCTCAGCACAGAACATGTTTGAGCTTGGGGCATATGGATGCGGTGTCTCTAGATCAACAGTGACAACAAACACAACACAAAACAAAAAACCATCCAGTATTCTGTGGATTTGTAAAATAGCAGCTGGTGTTTATTTTTTGGCTTAGCCATTTAAAACCAATTGTGTAGTGTTAAGAGGGTGTGGCTTGAAATAGACGAATGTGAATAGAAAATGCCAGAAAATGTCTCAGTCATTATGTAGAAAGAAAGACCTGCCTCTTCCATCTTCTCACGGCTCCCCCGGGTGGGATCCAGTGCCACAGGGGTGGCTTTCCCAGCGCAGGGGATCTGTGGCCTGTGGAAAGGCAGGCCGGCCGGCAGAGCCACCGCTGACCACAGTTTTCCTACTTTCTCTCATACAACCGTCCATAGAGAGCTGCTGTCAGCAGACCGGAGGACAGTCCCCTCTTCTTCAAGAAATAGTGGTCATTTTCCCACCCAAGCTGGTCAGGGGTGTCCAGAGTCATCCCCGAGGTTAGAAACAAAGGAAAGATAGACAAAGTGCTGAAGTTCCCCCACAGATGAAAGTCAAACAAGCCCTCGGCCTCTGTGATCTCCTGCCCGCAGGTGTCAAAGCCAAGGCCCCCGCACTTGACCAGGGCACAGGCTTGAATATAGTAGGTACCATGCACAGTGTGGAATCCGTCAAAGACACCCAGGGCATATAGCTCTTTGGACAGGGTGGGCCTCTCGTAAAGTAAGTGGCAACAGAGGCTGTTGGAGCACACCTGGAGGTGGCCTTCCTTTCCCCAGACGGGGACCAGGGTGAAATTGTCATACATCATCTCTGAGTGGAAGGTAGGTGGTGAGTTCACAGTCCACTTGTCGGCCTCATCACAGTGCACTTCCTGGGCATCCTTCTCACAGTACGGATCCCCCGATAGGATTTTTAAGAACTTCCTATGGGACCGGTCCATTTCACTAGTTGTATTATTCCCTGTCCCAGTGAGGTTCTGTGGGTTTGTGGCTATCTGAGCAATTACAAGGTGACCTTTGGGGTCATCCATGTTATGGTACCAATGGGACCTCAGAGGGGTGTGTATGCCACTGCCTGTCATCCCCAGAGTCGGGTGATGGATGTTAGCTGCCAGAACGTTGACACCGAAGGCAGTGGCGAATGCTTTCTGAATTTCAATGGCTGCCAAGAGCGGCAGCTGGTTCATCCAGGCTGTGGGGTACACAATGTGCTTCACCTCAAAGTCTCTGAGGAGTCGGATAGCTGGGTCAAAGAACAGGATGTCAAAGCAAGTGAACATGCCAAACTTGCCAGCAAAGGGTGTATCAAAGGTGGTGAGGTCCACATTAGCAGGGGTATCGAAGGCCGCCTCAAAGTATAGGTTGTGCTTACGGTATCGGTCGACAAGGGTGCCATTGTCACTGAACACCACATTTGTGTTAAACTGGTATCTCCCGTCCTGTGGGCACCCAGGGTCGCTGCTGAGGCAAGGCTGTTTTGTTCCAAGATTGGCCACCAAGAACATCTCTCCCTTGATGGCCATACAACTCAGGCGCTGGAGGACCTGGGGTGGGTAACACAGGAGGTAAGTTTAAATCCTGCCTTTTGTGGGGAGCATTTTTGCTAAAAATTTTCGGTGAAAAAGTTCCTACACTGTCTATGTAAGCAGTTATCACAGTCAGTTAGAAAAAGCTTCTGAGAACATGCAAAGGATAGGCACAGGTGACTCACAAATTTAAGAAGCACCTGGACCGATGCTTAGACTCAATAGCGACTAGTAGGACATCGAAGTGAGATGTTTGTAACCTTTGTAGAAAGGGCAGAAGCTCAAGGGAGTGTCCCTTCTCGTGTGGACCCAAGGGCAGAAAAACAGGTTCGTGAACTAGTGCTGAAGATATATAAAGGGAGAGAAACACCTTCTAATTTCTAAATTTAGCATTTCAAAGCATACTAAAATGTGTGTGGCCTTTGAGAAATTCCATCGCCAAGAGTTTTACGGGAAAACTTGAACATGCTTACAAAAATATACGTACAGGGTAGTCGTTGAAACAGTGCTTAAAATAGCGAGAGGTAAAAAGAAGGTAGCACATGTCTCCTACCAGACAGGATGCTGGTGAAGGGAGGGAAAAAAGGCACGGCACAGCATCACCGGAAGCCCCTGGAGAAGGATGAGGCCAGGCAGTGCTGGCCGTGAACTTTTAGAGCTTTGTTTGTTTGTTTGTTTGAACTTGACTTGTTTAATATATTCCGATTGGTGTGGCTCTTGTGCAATTCACCAGTGAAAAGAGCCATATTTGTGTAACGTCCCGTGTCGGCACTGGGCCTGGGGAGTTTGGGCTTGGTAGTCTGGATCTCAGAGCTTCCTTCAAAGCTCAGGCAACACCTTGTGGCTTTTGGCTACGGACCTGGTTCTGCTTGATCTGCTAGACTCCTCACCTACCTCTGTGTCATTGAACCGAAAGGGCTCCAGACACGGGTTCCACCTGACCAGCGTGGGAGATGGCATAAAGTCCAAGAACGGGTAAATGGATGTTCTTGAGAAGTTAAACCCGTGGATACCGTCTTCTGGGAATACTATAATCTGCACACCCTGGAAGTAAAAAGATAGTGCCATGAGGTAAGGGGAGCGTGTGTCCTTCATTGTCCAACATCAGCAAGCTGTCTGACCAGGCCTTTAAAGATGGCTTAACTCAGCCAGGATGGAAAGGCTTGGAAAGTCAGGTCATCAGCTGACTGCCCAAGTGCAGGACAATGGCCCCACATGTTTCCATGTCCTCTAGGGAGAGCTATGAGCATGCGTGGTTGGACAGAGGAGTGGGAGGCATTGCTGCAGGCAATCAGCACAGAGCTCACTGAGGGAACAGTTAGGCTGCGTTCTCTCTCACTGGTGTAGAATGGAGGCTGGGCCAATTGTGAAGTGCTTAAAACACTGGGTCTATTCACAGATGGGATGTCTTTGGTCCAGCGGATTTCACCCCCTCTCCCACATCTAAGTCAGTTGGGAAACTTTAGGAAAAACACTGATGTGGGCCCCATCCATAAACCAGTTGACTGGAATGTGGGTGAGTCCTGGCTGCAGTATTTGTTTAAAGATGATTCCGCTGAGCAGTCCCAGCTGTAACTCTGGGTGCCATGGATGAGCAGCAAGTGTGCTGAACTAAGAGAGTCCCTTTAGAGGCTCTGGCTGAGCTATAGGCATCTCCCCACACTGGGCTCCCTGTGCCATCTACAGCAACCTAGGGAAACAGAACAAACGGGACTGCCCTCAGCTCTCCCTTAGCATCTCTCTCTCCTGGGGCTCTCCAGTTCTGTGGATTAAAATAAAATGTCAAGCCTAGAACGTTGGCCCAATGTAGAGGGTGAGGCAGCAGGCAGCAAAGGCGTGTCATTGACAGTAGTGTCAACTTCCTCAGTGCAACACAACTTTAGGGTTTTTCTCCCTTTTGATTATAAAAGTTCTGACTCCCCCCTCCCCCACACACACATATGTGTGCGTGCATACACACTCTCTCACATCCTCTAATACAAAGGTGCTCTTGTTAACACTCTGCTCGTCCTTTTCCCTCAGTGTATCTGGGTATTCACGAGATGATATGTTGTGTAGCATGTGTCTTTCTCATAGAGAACATCCAGAAATGCCGTCTGTATGGGCCACCCCATATGTAAGACACCACTGTTTCTCCTCTACTGATCCTCTGAATCCAACCTCTGTAATAAAAAGACGCAGCAGATTAGCAGTTCAATTTGCCTTTCCAGGTTAGCAGGCTCGCTTCAGTTGGGCAATTTGACTGTGTACAGAATGGGCCTCTGCTGTGTTGTTCCTTAGAAGATCACCCGGGGAGGTTGAGGCAGGAGGATCCTGAGCTCAAAGCCAGGCTAGCTAACAGATGAGACCCTGTTTCAAAACCAAATTGAAAACAAAGGTCTTCACACTAAAGACTACATCTGTGCCTCATGGGACATTAGCTGGTTCTTTAGCTAGCACCAAATTCACCCAGCCATTGCTGGGCTGATGGGCAATGGCTCAACTCCTACCATTACCTAATGCACTAAATAAAAATGTTCATTCTCTATTTGATGAGTCATGCTTTTAACTTCTTGAGAATTATATTTGGAGAGCGCTTTTCCTCTATTCAGGAAAATAAAAACCTTGAAGGGCATCTTATGGAGCCTGCCGCTTCAGTTTCACCTATACATTGACTGCTTCAGCGGTGATCTGGCAGGAGATCAAGAACTCCTGAAGAATGAAGGTCACCAACCCCAGGAATGAACAGTCTAAATCAATCATCTTTCCTCTGTGCCAGGGGAGCAGTGCTTCACTGGGCAGGTGAGGAGTCTGTGTCCTAAGTGAGTCTGATGTAAAACTCTGGTGCCCACAGACACAGCAGAGGTGCTGAGGCACCTGACAGCACAGAAGCATCCCTGTGAGCAGCTGCCACGACTCACAGAAACACCTATGCAAGCTCCAAGCAGGGGATTCAGTTAGTTATGGTGGACAGATGGAGGAGCCAGAAGAGGCGAAGCTGAGGGTACCAAGGTGGCACAGTGCCATCAACCACCTTCACCGCAGGACCTGCCCTTGTCTAGGTCAGTGCTGGTAGGAGACTGAAGGTGCATCTGGGATTTATTTTACACAGACTTCAGCAGGAACATGGGATAAGTATCAAATGCATGAATACAATGTGGATGCCAGTGAAGATCCCTAAATAACCCATCAGGCTGACTAGCGAGCGGCTCAGGTGGGAAGGCTTGCTCAGGTTGTCTGCTGACTGCCCAAGTGCAGTAGGGCAGCACGTGGCTCTTCGTGTAAAGGAACAGGAGTCACAAGTGCCTTGGAAATGCAGTGGGATGTCATTGCCAGAAGTGTCCTGGGAACGACACCTGGAATAAGAGAGCTGAGAAAAGCTTGCTCCCCACTCTGGTCACACAGCAGTGGGATTGTGGGCCATAGTTAGAAGCAGGAAGCCTAGGAGCCTGAAGAGGCCTGGAAGCATTCCTGGGGCACTGGGGCAACAACACTGTCTCCAGGTACACAGAAAATGGAACTCAGCTACTTTTCTGAACTCAAGGTCAGAACTATGGTAAAAAAAAAAAAAAAAAAAAAAAAAAGCCACCAAAAAACCAAAACAACAAAAAAACCTTCCCACAGTCACACAATGGAACAGGTGGACCTGGGAAACAGTGAGCTCGGAGCTACTGAAGGTGGCCAAGACAGGCGTGCCATCCATCAGGAGTGCTGGACCGCACACACTAACTCAGGATTTTAAAACGTACCAAGAAGTGGTAGTGGTGTCACTTCAGGTCACACGATGAGGGGATGGGAGGAACGGGACCTACTGGCATGGCCAGCTCTATGCCAGCAGCAGAGAAGTTTGGCTCACTTGCCATTCAGCACAGTAGGCCTTCCACAAGCAGCAGGCTTAGCGGGGGGGGGGGGGGGGGGGGGGGGGGGCGCCCACCTACAGGGATAAAGCCCAGACTCCCTTGGTCCCAGGCCTCCCAACCTCACAGCTTCTGAAAGCAGCACTTCCTGCCCGGTCCCTGAGGAGCCTATCCTCCACGGCTGGCAGAAGAGGAAAGACAGTCAAGCAGGAAGCTTTTAGGAAGGTGTGGGCCTAGAGTCCTATTCTGTCTGGACTAAGGGCTCCCCATCACAGACAATGCGCAGACAGCCTTTGTTTTGTGGGCCCCTACAAGTTCCCGTAAGCTTTGAATGTCTTTCAGTGTATGGAGTTTACTGTGTTCAACGGTTTTTTAGGGTTTTTTTTGTTTTGTTTTTCTGAATATCAGCACCCCCCAGGGACGGGCTTTGGAAATTCCCACTGCCCAAACTGTATCCATTCTGGACCACTTGGCTACAGCCCCAGCCCCTCACCCCAACTCTGGTTTACAATTCGCTATAAATTGTGCTGATTCCCAGGCACAGGCACATGAATCCTAGGCACTGCTTCTCCAACACTCCATGGGGACACTTTGCTTAACATTCCATTTTCTGGCTCTGGAGGCCAGGGGTAGGGCCTGATTTAACAAGCAGCCATGTATGGCTGGTCCGCCGACTAACTTCTGAGGAGCAAGATGCCAGCCAGCTGACCCTTCAACTCAGAATCTGCAAGCTGACCCGATTTCTCAGGAGGACCTCGGGAGCCTGGGGTTTTTCCTCACTCGGAGCAGCTGGCTCTGTGAGCCCTGAGCCCGGGTCAGGACCGGAAAGCTGCTCTTGCCTTCTGGGCTGCAGCAATCACTTGCTGTTCATAGACGTCGAGGTTCTGCTTCATGAGCTCCAGGGCCTGCTGGCGGCTAATGAGCTCCAGGGGGTTTGGGCTCAGGACCGACCGATGCTCATATACAGCAGCCACGTAGTACCCAGCCTCGCGAGGCTCCTGGGAGGCCGAGCTGACGCACAGCGCAAGCGCAGAACAGCCAAGGAAGAAGAGAGCAGGCGCAGTGCGGGCTCCAGACATACTGCAGACCATAAATCTGAAACGAACCGGCAAGGAGAGAAGAGCTGAATAAGGAAAGCTGCCAAGGACTGAACTTCCGCAGCTGTGATTTATTAATCCTGGCAGCTAACACTCGCCTGCAGCGACGCTGGGGCTCAAAGAGTTTGTTTCATGTGCCTAATAAAAGCCCGTGTGTTTCTCTCCAAACACATAGAGCTGCATTTCAAACGGCTCGCTGTGTTAATAGACTGCCTTCCGAACATTTCCAAAACAGACTCGGTGTTTGCCTCGGGTTTCTAACGCGGCGTGCGGGAAACCTGCAGTGCGCCACTGCCTTGCTAGCCAGGCGTCTACACTGTGCGCTGCAAGGAACTGTGCTGAATTTTGGACACAATTCTGCGATATATTTGATGCTTTGCTCAAGACTTCTTACTCAGCATTGCAGGTCAGCCTTCTAGGACAGTCGTGATGGTCCTGAGGCTCCCGAACGCAGGGCAGCTTCCTATACTCTTTAGTCTATATTTGGGGCGATCTGGAATCCTAGCATCTGCTGTGTCACCCACAGGGCAGCCATAAAGAAGCCTCCCTGTCAGAGTCTTGCTCGGCTTTTACTGCTTTCTGCTTTGTCTGTTACTCCAAATCACATGCTTAAGAACGTACCGGTTTGTAAAGAAAATCCTTCTCACAGTGATAACATGGGATTTTCTAGAAAATAAATTGGAATTTTGTAGTGAGTAGTCTCTACTTACCATGAGAAAGTAGACAGAAGTAAATTACATTTCTGTATTCCCCCCCCCCACACACACACACTTCTACCGGAGAAAGAGAAACATTTACTTCGCATAACTGTGTGTGTTACTAACTGGGATTACAGCTATGCACCACCATGCCTGTTTTTTGCAGGGCTAGGATCAAAGCCATTTTGAAAACCACCCTAGCCTCCTGACTAAAGCCCCTCCCCTGGCACAGAAATTGGTCAGGCAGTGTACCACAGCCAGGCAGCTGCCCTGTGGAGACAAACAGGGGCTGACAACTGCCCAAGAATCCTGGTTCAATACCAAAGTAACTGACAAACCAAGGAATTCATCCCATTGCTGTACTTTAAGAAGAAAATAGCACCCTGTCCGAAAATAACATCTGTCCAAACCGCAACCTAGGACACTTGTGTTCGCATTCCCGAACAAACTTCACAGGCTCCTCCGAGTTCTGTGCATGGTTTAGCTAAAGAGTTCCAGAAGCAACCCATAATTATTCCAGCAACAGGATAGACCTAGAGCCTCATTCAGAACCCTTCCCCCCCACCCCCCACCCCCATCCCCCACCCCGACCCCCCACCCCCATCCCCCATCGCAGACTGCTTCTTGTTTCCCTAGGGGATAAATGTACCACACAAAGGCCAGGGCTAGATGCCACTCAGCCTCCGCTGTAAGCGATGTTCTGTGGTAAGAACAAGGGGCCGTTGAGCCAGCAGTCATGAGTTTTGGAATGGAAACAAACGTATAATTGATAAGCTTTCTTGTTGGAGCTTTGTCTCTAAAGACACCAAGGAGTAGTTTTAAATGACTCAAAAAAATCTGCTTTGCATCGCATCCTGAAAGGGTGATGATGGGGTAGTTTGGGTGACGTCACCGTCACAGTGACAACACTTTTAAAGGCCAAGTCGATGGTCTCTTGAAGAGCTGAGGTAGAGACACATGAGGCAGGCCTTGGCGGGAGGAAGTCAGGACTCCTGGGCTTGGAAGGGCATTCACAGTGTCTCCATAACAGATGTGGGCACATGGGACTCTGCATGTGCACTGGGGGTGGGATAAGGCTCAGGGTCTCACATAGGCCAGCCTAGGGCTCTATCACGGAGCCTTAGCCCCGCCCTGGGATATGAACACCTAACGCTAAGAACATGTAATCCAGCAAAACAAGGAAACTGCAGAGCCAGCAAGAAACCACATTCCTTTCTATCTTCAGAAAATAAAATTTGTATTATTTGTGGAAGGGGTTCATTAGGAAGGCTCTATGTGGCAATCGTGTGTGTGTGTGTGTGTGTGTGTGTGTGTGTGAATAATTAGACACTATGCACATTTAACCAGATATTCACGCTTGAAAGATTCAGGCTTGATGAGGTAGGAGAGAATGAGTAACTGTAATAAAAATAGCTACTCGAGTTTGCCCTTCCCAAACAGAGGCAAAGCAGGAGACATTTTCACTAAGGCAGTGAGGCTGGCTTTCCCTCTGCACTTGGCATCTCACAGACAGTCTCAGAAACAACCTAACAAGGCTGAGCAAGCACACGGAAGGGCAAAGCAGCAGCAGAAGGGGGGCTCGATCTTAAAGTGACAGGCCTGGGGACTAGGAAGTAGCTCATCTGACAGAGTGTTAGCCTAGCACACATAGAGCCTTGGATTTGACTTTAGCACTGAAAAAACAAACAAACAAACAAACAAACAAAAACAGGCCTGGTAGTATATAGCTACAATCCCAACATCAGAGGAGTGGAAGCAGGAGAATCATTAGTTCAAGCTCGTGGGTCTGGGGAGATGGCTTGGTAAATAAGGTAGATCTAAATTCTGATCCCTGACATCCACAGAAAAGCTGGGCATGGTGGTACACCTGTAACCCCAGAACTGTATGGGGTAGAGATAGGTGGATCCTAAGGACTCATCAGTCAGCTAGGCTAGCCACCAAATCCAGGTCCAGTGAGAAGCCCTGTCTCAAAAAGAAAAAAAAAAAAAAGAAGAGAGAGAGAGAGAGAGAAGAAGAAGAAGAGGAGGAGGAGGAGGAGGAGGAGGAGGAGGAGGAGGAGGAGGAAGAAGAGGAGGAGGAGGAAGAAGAAGAAGAGAAGGATAGAAGAAGACTCCAGATGTTGACCTCTGGCCACCAAGACACACATATGGGCACATGCATCTGTATACACCACACCAGAAACCAAAGGAAATTCAAGGTCATCCAACACAGGAGCCAAAGGCCAGTGTGTGTGAAGGAGGGAGGGAGGAACGGAGGAGGGGAGGGAGGAAGGGAGGCAGGGAGGGAAGGATTGGAGGAGTCAGCACTTTCAGATATGTGTAGATGAGGCAGTTTCTAGGTGCTGGCTCATGACCATATGTATAGGGACACAGGAACACAGAGGTTCTTGGAACAAGGGGGTTCTGAGGCTAAGGAGTTCTTGGAAACCCAAAAAGTAACCCATCTTTGGAGATGGTAAGGACCTTGAAAATAACAATGAGAAGTAAATGTCTGGCCCAGCATGGTGGTAACATAGTCCTTTTACTGAAGGGTCACGAGAGACTGAATCGGGACCTGGGCCAATACCAGCTGTAGAAACAAGGTATCTGCCTTCTATGGGTGTGCTCTGCTCTGAGTCAGGGCCTGGCTCCGAGGTATCCCACTTCTAGGAAGATACTTACATCAGACATCCACATATTAGTCAACTGAGCCAGGCCCAGGCACATGCCTGAAATGTAGCAGTGAGCAAACAGGGTCTCTTGGAGCTCATCCCTAGTGCACAGGAGGCTGGATACAGAGCAGTCGGTATGAACACAGACAGTACCAAGTGCAAAGGAGAAGCAGGTGCTGGGAGTGGGTACCATTTCAACAGTGTGGGGAAGGAGAGTCAGTGAGAAGGCGATGCTATGCAGAGACTTGACCAGAGGTGGGTGTGTGACGCACGTGAGATCAGGAGGAGAAGGAACATCCATGCAGAGGATCTGAGGCAGGAACATTCCACTCCATTCAAGATATGGCCAGAGAAGCAGTGTGGCTGGAGCATGGGAGGCAGGTGGGAAGTGGTGGCCGGTGGGGTTACAGGAAGACAAGCAGGGTCTGGTTACTGGTTTGAAGCCCTCCACCACCCACATCTCATTAGAAGTGTTAGGCAGAATTATGACCTGGTTACTGTTTTCATCTGGAAATGAATCATGACATAAAGAGATGTCATTGTGTGTCAAGTTGACAAGGGGTGGACTTATTACGACAAATTTTGGTTGTCAACTTGACTGCATCTGGAGACAACTAAAACCCAAGCTGCTAGACACTCCTTCCTTCGAGGGATTCTCTTAGACAGATTATTTGAAGCTGGAAGATCTACCCTGTATCTGGGCCCCACCTCCTGGTGGCAGCCCACACATGGTCTTGGCCTTTCCCCGAGGGCCCTTACTCTAACTGGGCAGTTCACCTGTCCTGTTGCTGATGGTGCTAAATCCAACTTCTTCAGAACAGTGTAGACAGAAAATCAGCAACTCTCCAGGACTCCCCTAGGACCCCAGCCTTAGACTGGGACTGCACAGACATCCAGCTTTGTGGGCTGGACGATGATCTGATTCTTGCCCTTTCTATTGTGAGACAGCCATTGTTGAGTTATCAGGATGACAGCCTGGAAGCCAGCTGAAAAGGTCACATGTAAGTAAACACAGTGTGACAACCACTGCTGATGGGAATTCACAGTTGAACCCACAAGGAACATAAAGGATCCAGTCCTCCAAGGTACGTCGGTACTCTGTGGCTTCACTTTTTCCCTTTAATGATGACAAGCAGAAATAACTCTGCACTGTGCTTGGACAGGAGCCAAGTTCTGCTTTATTAACTAGAACAGCTTAAGCTAAAAGAGAAACCCAACAATCGTGACATTAATGTTAACCTAAATGTTGTCTTTTTCTCTCTCAAATGGGGAATACTGTCACAATTTAAATAGAATAAAAACCCCTGGACTAAGGGTGTAGCTAGGTGATACAGCATTGGGCAGCATGTGCAGGGCCCTAGGTCCAGGCTCACTACTGTAAGTATCTTCCTGCAGCGCCACAGGGTTTAAGGTAAGGAGGGTCTTTGTGTGTACCATTGTAGGGGAGAAAACCCAGCGGACTGATTTTGCAGGTGTGACTGCCACCTGGTGGACCAACTGAGAATAGCACTCAAGAACAGGTTTTCTTTTTCTCCATTTCTTTCCTTTCCACTTCTAATATCTGGCCCATCTACTTCATGATGAAAAAAACTGAACCATTTGACTGCTTTAAGGTTCACTTTTCCTATGCCAGGAGTCAAAAGCATCACCTTTATTTCTCAGGTGTTTTCCTTAGGCCTGATAGAATGTGGATAGATTTCAAAGTGTTTTCAGTGATGAGAACTCTCTGCCAACAGTTTGGCAACATTGGCTGATGTGCTGGGACACAGGTAGCATCTCCTAGAAAGAGAGGTCACTGGGGGAATAACCTGGGTTGGCCTGCAGGTATGTGTGTGCTGCCAAGTGTGTGCTGCTAATGGCTTCGGGAAGCCCCAGCCCATTGCGTGCACTGTTCTAGGCAAGGCTATCAATAGTCTAAGACAGGAGGAAGCTAGTAACAGTCAAGCTAGTGAGGATCCACGCACTTCTCTCTCAGCTCTAGACTGTGGGAGTGACATTCCTGCCTTACCTGTCAGCTATAATGAACTATATTATCTGGAACTGCAAGCAGCACACACTCCTTCCTGCCTGAAGTTACTTTGGGTCAGGGTGTCTTAGCAGTCACAGACATGAAACAAAGCCAGCCAGTTAACAGACTTGGTGCTCACCTTAGCCAGGCCAGAAATACCTTAGATAGCCAACGTTACTGTTTTCGCTCCACAGTCCCTGATTAAAAACAAACAAAACAGGGCAGTCGCCCAGCCTTACTCTACAAAGCATAATGCACTTTTCGTGTGCACATCAGAGTTCACAGGAAAGAATGACTGTGGCAGAGCAGTAAGAAGAGTCCACAGTGAGGCACCTCTAGGTTTACTCTTCTGTAATGTTCGAAGTTTCTAAGAGCCATCATTGATTGCACCAAAACACTGGGAAGAGTGTTCTCTAACCCCAGCCAATCAGGGGGCTAACCTTGTTCAGGACCAACCTGGGCAATATATTGAGAATTCATTTTAAATAAAATTATTTGAAGTGAGCCTCAATAGGTGTCAACAGGAAATTGTTTTGGGAGTCTGTGTGGAAATTTTCCCTCCATTTTCCTGTTGAACTAATTAAAATTAAAGTCATAAGAACCACCCTCTAAGTGACCAGAGGGCTGTAACACAATGGGCTTAGAGCTCCTGTCAACCTTGTCTGGGAAGATGAACTCAGAATATAGACAACACAAAGGCTCACCTTTCCTAGTAAATGCATGGTGGGCACCAATCCCTAGGTGGACAATGGACACATCTCTAGATCTGTCAGGTAAACCAAGTGCCTGTGCTGGTTAGACACCTGTGCTCCTGCCTGCCGATCCTCAGGAGTGAGGGATGGAGACACAGAAGCAGGCAGTAGGTGACAGGGCCAAAGAATCCCATCCGTCACATCCACACGATGTCCTTCACAGGATGGTCTTTAAGAAACACTACCAGAGCGATGGCAGGGAGTGTGGAAGAGAGAAAACAACAAAAGCCAAAGCAAGAGGCTGACAGACCACGGGCAAAGACCCCTTCTCCCGTGAAGAGGTGACGGGAACATACTGGAAAAGGTAACTAGATTCAGCAAGAGAGAACAGACAAACTCAGGCATCCTGATTTGGTCAGTTCCTAGATCAGGAGGAGAAAGCATGGTGACACAGCATTGTGTGGGACATAGGCACACCACCTTGAGAGAGGCTGGTGGTGTTCAGAGGGCAGAGTGTAATAAAAATGGCAGCCTCCCCCTCCCCCAGGCCTATTTATCTGGTCAGTAGTACAGAGCTGCAAAAATCACATGGTATCTACACCTCACTCAGCCTGAGAAGCCCTAGGCATTTCTGTCTGGTCTGATGTGGTTAAGTCAGGAATTATGTGGGTAGCTTCTTTTTCTAGAGCAAAAGTCCCAGCTCAGCTATAGCTGCATCCTGATCCCGATACAAGTCCCACTGTCCTGTGCTTCCTAGAGTCTTGGCAGGTCAGGCATGTGGCTGGTCCTCCCAAGTCCTGCTGCTTTACCAAGCTTGATGGGTCAACCCTCCAGACCTGGGGCATGCCGAGGGTACTGAAGATACAGATGGGAAGGAGGTTTTGGTCTCTCCCATGAAAGCTGTAGGCTCTGCACTGCTTAGCATCAACCACAACGCTGAGGAAGGCATCCTAGTTCCTTGGGTGGAGAGAGATTACCCTTAAGCCACAAGCAGGATTTCACCCACATCTGCCTTTGAAAAAGCCCACACAGTGTTTGTATGCAACGCTCAAAAACCAGAGGAAAGGTTGACTGAATAAGCAAACCAGGGATGACTAAACAACAATTTGGAAATGAGCTCAAACACCCCGTGGCCCTACAAACAAACCAGTCCTAATTCTGAGTTAATCTGTCATCAATTGGAACTGGGCCTCAGGTGTTTGGAACAAATGTCTAAGAGTTGAAGCAGTTAAAAGGAAGGACAAACTGACAAACTCTATGTGCAAAATATAGACATCAAGACAGCAGTCAAGGTGCACGCCTTTAGCCCCAACTGCAGGGCAGAGGTGGCTGGATCTCTGTGAGTTCCAAGGCCAGCCTGGTCTACAAAGTGAGTTCTAGGACAGCCAGGGCTATGTCTTGAAAAACCAAAAGATTTTTTTTTAAAAAAAAAATTAAAAAAAAGACAGCATTTAAACAGACAGTGATGGAGAAGATATTTTAAAAAGAAAGTGAATCATAAACACTTAAAAAGCCTTTGAACTTACCTATAAAACAGAAATTCAAACTGGTACCTTCTCAAATTTTAAGTTTAGAAAAAATTAAGACAAGCAAGTAAAGAGACAATGGTGCTATGCTAGCTGCCTGAACAAGTGTGAGGATTTGTATTCTGAGTCACAGTTTGCTCTGGGACTTTATCTTAGGAAGTCATTCAAATGAAGTCTGAGGGAACTGCCGCTAAAACATTTGTGGACATAAGTAAAATGTGCTGTCAAGTTTCAATATATGGAGTTTAAAGCCAGCTCTGATCCTTGAGATACAATAAAGTTATAAAACTAAGCTTTCATTCCGTCATCTGTAAGCTGAAGATAAAGCACTGATGTATCGTGCTCAGTGTTCAATGCACTCCCGTGGTTGATCTGGATGTCAGCTTACAGGCGATTCTACTTGGCTCCTCCCAGGGACCTAGCAAGGGCTTATGTCACTACATCATTAAACAGCAGGTCTATAAAAGGACTGCCTGCCACCCCAGCACTCTCTGTGTGTTTACTCCCACATGTTCCTGGCGGGTCTCTCTTCCCACCTTTCTGTCCTTCTCCCCCGTCTGTCTGTCTGTCTGTCTGTCTGTCTGTCTACATGTCCATTTGTCTGCCTCTATCCTTTCCTGGGTCTTCACTCATTTCCCTTTCCACCAATAACCTCCTTTAAACCGGATCTGTTGCATGGTGAAGTTACGCAGGACACACCTTGGCATGGGCCCTTGACGCATTATATTTCATAATTCTGGAGATTGTGTGTAACAGAGGAAAGTGATGAGCAGAACAAGACACAGTAGGAAGAAAGTCGTGGATATCGATGCACATCAGCCCTACGGAATAGGAAGCAGACATTTAAAACAGGATCAAGAAGACCTTGACAATGAAATATGCTTACTGTGTACTATAATGGGAAATTCTCTCTAGCTAAGAAATAGTGTGCATGCACGTCAACAAAGACTGGAGAGAGTGGAAGTGTGCAGGTTATTTTACGGTGACTTACAACATTTTGTTTTGAGATAGGCTCTTGATACATAGATGGGGCTGGCCTTGAATTTCCAGTGATTCTCCTGACTGTGCTTCCTTAAAATAGTTCCTTAGCTGGGCATGTTGGTGCACACTTTTAATCCCAGCACTGGGGAGGCAGAGGCAGGTGGGCACCATGATTTTGAAGCTAGCCTGATCTACATAGAGAGAGCCTATCTTTTTTTTTTTAAAAAAAAAAAAAAACAACAACAAACAAACCTGTTTTTTTCAATGCTACACTATTTTTCTAATAAATCAAAACCATTTTTAAAATAGCAAACAGTTCAAGTTTCTAGTTTAGCCCACAGAAAGCACAAATACCATGGCTCTATCCTAAGAGATCAGGGTCTCTCTACAGATGCGGCAGAAAACTGAACCCGTGGAGCTGACCATTGCTTGAAGAAGCTGATAGCAGAAATCTCTTTGGCCCCCAGATCCTGGCAGGAAGCCTACCTGTAATTGAGGTCTGCAGGAGGCTCAGCATGGCGAGGCTGAGACTGTCAGACCCAGGAACCAGTGTGAGTCTGCCTCTAGGAGTTCTACTGATTTTCCCAGATTAGAGAATCCCCTGCCTCCCCCCCGCCAGGGACAGGGGGAAAGTAGCCAGAGGTTCTGCTCTTCGGCAGGTCCACCCTGGTAAGAAATCATTTTATCAGAGCTTAACTTCGGGAGGTTTTATCTGAACCTAACTGACTTGGAGGAAGAGACATGCTAACTTCAGCCCTCTCCAGCTTCCCCATGGGAGAGGGAAATGCTTCCATTAGCTCCTTCTGGCCATCCTACCTCACCTGCTGGGAGAGCCCCATGCACAGATGAAGCCCTCAGTTCAAGGTCTGAGGCACCAGGATACAGACAGTCCACAGTGTAACTGTCAACTCTAGAGCACCTATCTTGGTACTGTGACAGGGCCGAAGCTCTTCCACCTTGCATTCTTGCTGTGGCCACTTTAGATTGAGCTAGAATTTGATCTCCTTGATGGTAAGCACTGTGGGAAATTACCCAACCCCTTTCTTTAAGAACCCTAGGTCAAGATGCCCCAGATAACTTCCGTTAGCTTCTGTTAAACTTGTTTGCTGGGACAAAACCTCCCCCTGCAACTGCTGAGAGAAGATTAGCACGTGGTCTTTGCTTTAAAAAACCCAGTCCTCCAAACACGTGTTACTACAGTTGGGTCCCAAATACCTGAGTGTAGTCCCAGCCGGCTGGCTATAGAGTGTCTGAGCGGTCTTCTCTGGAGGGCTCCCTATGACATCCCCTCTTTAGTAAATGCCTGGTTACTGTACCTGCTTGCTTTACCAGAACACAATGTCATCTCTCAACAACATAAGGATATGTTACTTATGTTACAAGGATATGTTATGTATGTTACAAGAAACATCCGGATACTATGAGTACTATATAAGGGTACTACAAAGGCAAACCAAAGCTCGAAGAGACAGCAAGTATCAGGACAGCACTTAGAACTATGACAACTATGCTAAGGGGTCGACTGGGGGGGGGGCAGACACTGGGGAAAACAGACGGGTAATAGAAGCATAGAAGCAACAGAGGGAAATTCTAAGAACGTATTTAAGAAGTGATGAAATGAAAACAAACAAAAATACACACATTTTCTAACAAAAATGTAGAACCCTTCCATGCTCATTAGTGGAACGGATGTGGCTGAGGAGAGAATCTCTCACCTTTATCTGGCTATAGAAACTTCAAAGAGAACTCAAGAAGCCAAGAAAGGGAGGCTTGTCAGTATAGGCAAAGGCAACACAGCAAGACTGCCTCAAAACAAACAGATAAACAACAACAACCAAACCTCAGAGAGAAAACATGAAACACTGGATTCCTTACAGGAGGAAAGGAAGAGTGTTGGTGCTCAAAGCCGTGGCTGAGAAGTCGGCTTGGATATTTAAATGCTTGCTTCTCAGTTGGTGTGCAACCTTGATAAAGGAAATCTGTCACTTAGGGAGTGGACCTGTGAGGCCTTGAGAGACAAAAGGCAGCTGATGAGCCGGACTGGGAAACATTCCAGATAGACAGAAGGGCCAAAGATAACCATTATAAAATGAAAAATCAAGGCTAGGTGCAGATATGCCTCAGGCCCCATACAATGGACAGAATTCTCTGTTGTCAAAGACAAGCTGAAGCCACAGGTGGATGGTGACAGGCTGACGTTACCACCTCAGGCCTCCAATCATAAAAAAAGGTCAAAATTAACCACCAATGCGGGCCTACCTTTTCATGATGTTGCCAAGCTCTGCCCCAGAAAAGTATATAAAAAGTGTGCACCTTACTAGCCCGGGGTCGCCATTGCCCTGTTGGTAGGGTGGCCTCAGTGCACTGGATTCAATAGACCTCTTGCTTTGTGCATCGTTCTCAGTCTCTGTGTCTTTGTGGGGTGGGCTGCCCAGACATGTGGACTTTGAGTCCAACAGACCTTCGAGAGTTCAGCATCTCCCACTACTTCCTGTTTTCCTCCTCTGCTTTGTCTTTGTGATTGAAGACTGGAGAGCTCAGCTCCCTGTTCCAGTGTCTGCTTCCCTGCCATCCCCATCATTATGGCCTCCACCTCTTTAAAACTGAGAGCCAAAACAACTTTTCTGTAAGTTGCTTTGGTATTTTTTTTTTTTTTTTAAATCACAGCAACAGAAAAGTAAGTACTCTATGGCAGGACAAAGACAGTTGAGTGCCCAATAACTGTGTTTGACAGCAGGGAGCCTATGCAGCAGTCAGTGGCCCTGCCTTCTGGTGACAAGTCAGCCCCATCACCTCTGGATTACAGCAGAGACTGGCACTCAGGATCTCATATCGGGCAACTGCTTGGCCTCAGCAGCGGCCTCACTCACTGCTGTGTGAAGCCAGGTGAACTGAGCCCTGGGCCCAGGTCTGGTGGACTGAAGGACTTCCACAGCCTTTTCCTTCCTAGGGTGAATGAATATCCATAACCACGGCCACTGTTACCAAAAGAGGGTCTGCAGATACTACGGCAGAGTAAACCCTGATGTAAGCTACAGGCTCTGGAGGATGATAGGCCAATGCAGGCTCATCAGCCGTACCAGATGCACACACTCTGGTCCAGGATGCTGATAATGATGCAGATTGTACATGAATCAGGACAGTGGGTGCAGGAGACTATGAGCCTAGAGGTTTTCTTAAACAAAGCCTTTGAAATAAGCCAGAAATTAGAAACCAGAATGGTGAGGTAAGACTGGGACATTTCTCAATCTTGGTATCTAAGAAGTTTGATTTTTTTTTTTTTTTAACAGTGAGAGACAGTCTAAGAAAAGAATCTTAGG
Organism: Rhynchomys soricoides; assembly: GCA_019843965.1. Lineage (NCBI taxonomy): Eukaryota > Metazoa > Chordata > Mammalia > Rodentia > Muridae > Rhynchomys > Rhynchomys soricoides. The sequence continues at coordinate 3,002,428 of JADRCH010000092.1, forward strand.
TTGTAGTGAGATCTGTGCTACAGTTAAGAAGACTTGAGAAATTATTCCTTCTGCAAAGATGGAAAGCACAGACACCTGCCTGTCAGGAAAAGTAACTGCCTGGACCTGGAAGTGCTTTTTTACCTTATGTTAGACTCTGAGTAGAAAAATAAACACCATTAGCACCCCATCCCACCACCCCAAAAGAAAGGGAGAGCATCTTCCAATCTGACCCCTCAGAATTAACCCATCTCTGACCCTAACATGGATAACGAGGGAGGTATAGGACCAGAATGCCCCGGTAAGTGCTTTCAGCAAGAACACTGTTAGGCACACTAGAAACGACAGGCCAGGGCTGTCATCTGTGAGAAGTAGAGAGACTCTTTGTCCCACACGTCCTCTAAAGGCAGCTTGACCATGGGATGCTGACCACACAGAAGACAAGGTCATCGAACAAGACAGACCAGTGCTTAGTCAGAGAACCTACAGCCCCTTTCGTGGTGTCAGCAGTGTGAGAAAGCACTGTAGGAGGGGATGTGTGCTCGTGGCTTCCAGTCGGCCAGTACTGGACCTTCCGGGAAGATCACCCCTCCAGCCCATCATCACTGGACTTTCCTTGTTAATAAGTTTCAATGAGCCTTGTGTCTGAGTATTGTCTTCGGTCTCTCAGCAGCCTGCCATGTGCCATAGCAAAGTTGGCTATAGGCACCATAGTGTAGAGACATTATAAGTAAAGCTATTGTTTACATTGAGTTTGGAATTCAAATTCTCGCAGTATACACAAGCCAGGTAACAGGATAATGGAGAACCAAGTACTGGAGATGCCTGGAAAAACCAGTCCACATCCCCTCGACAGGAACTCCTGACCCAGGCCACTCAGGACAGCCCCACAATGAGTGCCAACAAAATGTTCAAAAGTATAAAACACACAAAGAAATTATTACTCACGAGTTAAAAAAAAACAAAACAGCAAAATGGGGACCAACGAATGCAGGTGACTGGAATACAAGTGAAAACGGTCAAGTTCATTAATGACAGCTAAAGTAGTACCCAGGGGGCTCTAGAGTGGACCCAAGAATAAGATGCTGGTAATTTAAGTCCCATGGAGAGGTCCCTAAAATATGAGAATTAGAGCTGCCAACAAGTAATGCTTAAGACAGTACAAGGGGCTGGAGAGCCACTCAGCGGTCAAGGGCACTTGTTGCTCTTGCAGAGGACTTGGGTTTGGCTCCCAGCACCCACATGGCTGCTAACCATCTGTAACTCTAGTTTCAGAGGATCTAATGCCATCTTCTGGCCTCTTTGGGTACTGCATCCATGAGATACACAGATATACAGGCAAACCACCTACACACATTAAATAAAATTTAAAAAAATAAATCTTTACATAAAAAAAACCTATATAGCACAAAAATGACACAAAGAACAAGGGTAGGAGACGGGGACAGTCCACACTATGTCCCACCATATTCCTAAGAAGCAGGAAATACAGAAAGTGATGCACAGGGGCTAACAGCCTCAACCAGGGGTTAGGGGTAGGGTTGCATATGGAAGAAGGACACCGCAGCCAGACACAGCGTTGTGAAACCGTGCTTCTCTGAAGATCTTAAGAAGGAAACACCAAAGCAACCAACCGTGGGAAAACAGTGATCTTTAAGGATACAGTTATTTGGGATCATCCCAATGGCACAACAGGGAAAGCTGTGGCAACCCGAGTTCACTTCACAAATCCCAGTTGAAGGTAGAAGGAGAGGACCAACCTCAGGGGGCTGTTCTCAGAATGTCCACACATGTGCCTGGCATGGGCTGCCCCTACCCCACAGCATCTTTTAATTTGAAAAAATGATACAGTGATTTTTTTTTTTTTTTACGGGGAACTGAACCATAATAAACATCTTGATATCAGAGAAAGAAGTGAGATATCTTTAAAGAGCTGAGAGAAGGTAATTACCAACACAGCCTTGTTTATCTCCCACAGACTCCACCAAACAAACCCAAACAGCACAGCAGGGACTCACTCACTCTGAAAAGAGTAAAAGAAAAGCCAAAGATACTTTGAAAAACACTGTAAGAAAAGAAATTGAAGATAACTCATCAGAAAATTTCCCTAAGCACATAAGAACTGTAACTAAACACTGCTGTGAATGAAGACAAAGTAACAATGAATAAAGACAAAGTAACAATGAATGAAGACAAAGTAACAATTTCTTGTTTTATATTTAAAAAACAGCACAAAATAGACAAGAGATGAAAGGGAAGAAGAGGAGGAAGGGAAGACAGAAGAGATTAAGGAAGAAAAGGGAAGGAAAACACAAAGGAAGGGGAACAGAACAGAAATGTAACCTAATTTTAAAAAGTAGGAAAAGAAATAAGGTTAGAGAAACAGCATGGTAGGTAAAGTGGCTGTGCGCAAGCAGGAAGACCTGAGTTCAAATCCTAGCACCCACCTAAGAGATTGTTGATGTGCATCTGTAAGTCCAGTGGAGATAGGGCAATTCTAGGTGCTTTCTAGCCAGCCAGTCTAGCTGAATCATTATGGGTAGCAATAGAGGCAGATAACCTAATACTCCTAATGTCTACCTGTGGTCTCCACGCATGGTCTGCACCCCCTCCCCTTTAAGACAAATATAAAAACAGTCGAAGGAACTAGATGATATTGTAAATAAACAATAGAAATGTTGAAGAATTAGAAACGTGAGCAACGTGAACAGGAATAAAGACCTAAAAGGAATCTAGAGAAAACGATCTGTAAGGAGGACAGCTGTGTAAGCTCCTATAAAAGGGTAACAGATCCAAGAAAACAGAGGGGCTGTGTGGTGGGCATGCCATCAGGGGCTCCTTGTATAATCATGTGTGATCGGTAGACACCAAGGACCTCTCCGTGTAAGCGAGTCTCTTTCCCTTGGGTGCACACAGAAACGATGTTTTGTTTCTAGCCAACAGTTTCTAGCCAACAATGAGTGAAACTTTAAGGGACTTCACTGTGCAATTAAAGTCCCATGCCAGTCAATTCTGCTCACCCAAAGAGACTATCCCAGTGCACCTAGTCTAAAGGCCTTTAAAAGGCAAAGCTTTTAAAGTGACACATTCCAGCTGTCCTTAAGGAAGCAAGTCCCCATGAGTCCTAAAGCTGCAAGGAGTCATTCTTCAGATGGTAGAGTTTGGAACTCCAGCTGACACCTCACCTGCAGCCTGGAGAGAGAGGGCTAAAGCAGGTCCTAAGTCCCACTCCTGCTCCAACCCACGTAAACGTTCGGATGGTAACTGAGATGTATTTTGAGCTGTGGAGTGGGTACAAAGACAAGTTTTACTACAATAAATACTGCATAGCAGATCAGAAAACAATATTTAAGGATATAACTGAAGAATGTTCTCCAGGAATACAAGCAGATTCAAGTGGTCAGAAAAACACTGCCAGACTCAAGAAAGGCAGACAATGCCTAGGAGAGGTCTTCCCACCAAAGATAAAGAATCATTTGGGAGCCAAATTAAAAGATCAAAGGCATTTTGGTTTGGTTTGTGAGACATGGGGTCTCTATGTAGCCAAGGCTGGCCTCAAACTCATACACCTCCTGCCTCGGCCTCCCAAGTGCTAGGATTACAGGCTTGCACCACGATGCCCGGCTAGAGACTATTTTTTACAAAGACTGATTTGATTGTGTGTGTGGGGGTATTTTGTCTTCATGTATGTCTGTGCACCACATGTGTGCAGTACCTGAGGAGACCAGAAGAGGGCGTCAGATCCCCCTGGGACTGGAGTTACAGACGGTCATAAGCCACCATGCCGGTGCTAAGAAGAAAACCCAGGTCATCTGTAAGAGCAGCAAGTGCTCTTAACCACAGAGCTGTCTCTCCCGCCATGCAAAAGAAATGCAAAAGGGCGAAACGTCAGGCTGTTCTCACGCTCTATCAAAATAACATCAATGTTAGCAAAAGTCATTTCTAAAACAGAAAATACGACTTAGAACTGTGACAGGATGCTAAGACTTGGCTGAAATGTGAAAGTACCTGAGAACAAGGTTGAAGAGGTAAGAGCTTGGGAGTCTCATCGGTTAATCAGTCTTTCTTCAAAACTACAGCTTAAGCGGATGGGAAAACTATGGCGGGAGCATCAGATCTAAAGTAGACACAAGGATTCTGTTTCTAGAACAGCATGCAAACGTTGTACACTTGGCAATGTAGGACTGAGGAAACCAGCCAAAGGTCCCAAGAGTGAGGGAAAGGAAACTGAACATTATCAGCTAACCTGATTGTGGAGAAATGTAAAAATAAGCAATAATGAAGAGGAAAGAATACGTACAGAAAAGGGGAAATCGTGTAGAATTTTGGCTGAAATGAGGAATCTCCTAGAAAACATCTCCAGCAATTGGTCAGCAGAGGCAGTACAATTTCAGTGAGTTCCGGGTCAGCATGGTGAGTTAGTTCCGGGTCAGCCTGGTGAGTTAGTTCCGGGTCAGCATGGGCTGCTAGGTAGTGAGTTCCAGAGCAGCCTGGGCTATAACCACACGGTAAGGCCCTTCCCAGGAAAAAACCAAAAATCAACACCCCCTCCTATGTCTCACACACACACACACACTTTCACACATACACTCAGTTACACCCACACACCCCCACACACCACTCAGAATTCAGATAAAGAAAAAAAACTAGGATAAGGGAAGAATCACAGAAACAACAGTTACGACACAAGCACTACCCCCAGCTTGTCATGGTCCCGCCATTCCCTGCCCCACCACTAAAGCCCCATCTTCCAATCTCAAAACAGGTTTCCGGAGGGATTCCACAGCAACCGAGCATCCGGATGTTGCTGGGAGAGTCTCGGGATACAGCAGAACTTTTTTCTCATGAGGGATTTCACTAAGACTCAGAGCCTTCTCTCTCAGCATCATTATCCTGGGCACATGTCTTCCATCTGTAGGATTACCTTGTGGTGGCAAGGCCACAGCTCTGACTCTAGGTACCGCGTGGTACACAGCAGCAGGATGGTACTTCCCAGTACCGCCCACTTTGCTCCCAACACCTTGCCTGGCAACCTCTTCAGTTACAAGGAAGGCTGGCCAAGGTAAACTACTTTGTCATCTTTGAATAAAACCATGATTTTGCCAGATACAGGAAGCTAGTTAGGACTGAATATCACATCACAAATGTTAAGAGTATCTTTATACTAAAAATTTCCCCACTACAAACCGAAAGCTAAAGTCTAGGCTTTGATTTTGCTTTGTTAAGTCTGACAAACCTTATCCATAAATAAATGCTTATTTTATGTATGTGAGTACATTGCTGTCTTCAGACACCAGAAGAGGGCACTGGATCCCATTACAGATGGTTGTGAGCCACCATGTGGTTGCTGGGAATTAAACTCAGGACCTCCGTAAGAGCAGTCAGTGTTCTTAACCGCTGAGCCATCTCTCCAGCCCCAACCCTGACTTTTAAAAACACCACTTCTATATTTTTAAAAATAGTTTTGTCACACACTATACATTAATTTCGATTTTTGAAATTTAGTCATTTGGGGAAAAAATGAGATCTTTTATGTGTCTTTAGTCTACAGGTTCTCCTTTCCTCTCTCTTTCCTTAAAACTAAAGGAGAAGATCTTCTTAGGAGACAGCTTGGTCTGTCAAGTGCCTGCCATGCAGCCATGAGGACCTACCTGACTACAGATCTCCAGTGACTATGGGGCACAGTGGTGAATGATTGTAATCCCAACACTGGGGAGAAAGGGAGGCTGTACCCAAACTAGCTGAATGGATGAGCTTCAGGTTCAGAGAGAGACCATATCTCGAAAAACAAGGTGGAGAGCAATTGAAAAAGACATTCAACATCTACCTCAACACACAACTGCATAGTCCACACACACACGCCCACGCACACACGCACATACACACACAAACACACACACGCACACGCACATGCACACACACACACACACACACACACACGCACACGCACACACACGCAAAGCAGAATCCAGGCATGGTGGCTCAGATCCCAGCACCTGGGAGGCTAAGTCAGGAGGATTGTAAGTTCCAGGCCCACCTCAGCTATATAGAGAAATCTTGTCTTAACAAAACAAACAAAACTGTGAAGATATTGTCAAAATAGACAAATACAATTGTATAAGTATTAGACAAGGAAAATAATAGAAAGTTTTATTTGGCATATATATTATATATGGAATATATATATGTGGAAATAAACCATATATATGTTACATATATATGTATATAGCTATATATACATATATATGATGACTTTAATTAGAGATGTATCTCATAGGCTGATGTATTTGCACACTTGATCCCTGTTGATGGCACTGTTTGAGGAGGTTATGGTACCTTTAGGAGGTAGAGTCTTTCCAGAAGGATTATGTCACTGGGGGTGGCTTTAAGGGCTAATAGCCTCACTCCATTTCCTGCATGTGGTAACCCTCCCTCTCCCCTCCCCCCAATCCTCCTTTCTGTGTTGTTCGAAATGTGATCAGCCATCCACCAGCTTCCTGGTCCTGCTACCCTGCCCTGTTGGCCTCTATTCCTATGGGACTGTAATGTTCTCTCTTTTTGAAGTCACTGTTTGTTACAGTATCTTATAGCAACAGAAAAGTAATACACATCTAAAACTTGGTTTGTATCTAAAGTGGTAAGATGTATCTAAAGGGACTGAAAAACTATCATGACAAATGGACTATTATAAAAAGCAGTCAGTCAGTTACCTCTCTATGTCCTCATAATGTAATTTAACTCTAAGTATGATCTAAGTTCAGCCATGTAACTTGCGTCTCATGGGATGTTACCACACATACAAAGGCTTACACGATGGGCCTTGTTCCACTCTACATATGAAGAAACAAAATGTGTAGATGGTGAGAGATGTCTGTTTCAGTGGCAGGTATGCCAAATGTCCAGAATGGCAGACTTGTTTGTCAACTGCCAGTGTAAGAGTAATCTAGGTGACAAGCAAATGACATGGATCCATGAATGAGCCCAGCTAGGGTGGTGACAAAAAAAACAAAAAACAAACAAAAGCACTAAGTTTCCAACTGATAGAGAAAATGGCAGTTCTCACATACTGATGACATGAAGTTCTTATGGCTCTGGAGAATAATTTGACAACTTCTGATAAAATTGTAAATACCCCCCCCCATACCCGTCTTCTACATAGAAACTCTCACATAGGTGACAAACATACTTCCAGAGCACACTATTCATACCCTGAAAAGGTAAGTAACCTGAATGTCTGCTATTGTTTGGATGCGCTCCCTTACATTTTGTGTTGGAACCCTCAACACAGCCATGCTGGAAGGTGGGTCTACTGGGAGGTGTCTGAGGCATCCATCCTCACAAATGCTTCTGGTGTGGGGAGGAGTTAGCCATCTCTAGTTTGGCTGTTTCTCTCTTCTTCTTATATCTGCTGCTGGCCTTTCTGCTCTGAGGCCCTCACCAAAAACAGATGCTAGCAATGGTCTCTTAGACTTCTGAGCTGCTAGACAAATGGCTAGAAATTTATGAATTACTAGCATTGGTAAGGTTGGTAAGGCAGACTTTATGATCCCCTGCCGCTTGGGAGGCTAAAGCAAAAGGATCACCAGTTCAAGACTTGCCTGGGCTACAGAGTGAGATCAAGGCCTGCCTGGGAAACTCACAGACCCTGTCTCAAAATAAAAAGCAGGGAAAAGGACAGGGATCTAATTTAGAGGTAGAGCAATTGCCTGCCCTGCACTACAGAGCAAATAAATGATTCCTATTCTCATGTATGCTATTACAACATCAGAAATAGATTAAGACCCTATAAAAAGTGGAGAATGCAGGTACTAGAAACATTAAATTCAAAGAAATGGCTCCCTTTATGGGATGGGAAGGAAGATGCAGTCAGGGAGGGGCACAGAGAAGGCCATTTGTGTATTATGGACTAGCGGGTGGTTTATGGGTATGTAGTAACTTCTGATCCTTCCATGTGTCTGAAAGATATCATAAATATTAACTATAAGAAATCAGTAGATTGTTGATAAGCATCAAGAAGGAGCTCAAAGGTTATGATGAAGAAACAAGTTTACGGACTTAAGTCTTTAGTTATGAATTGTCCCCAGTCCAACCCCACATCCTGGGACCTAGACTTGTCACCATTTTATATACAAGAAAGAAAATCATTGTGGTGGTTACTGCTAATGTTAAACTCTCTCAACTTTACTTTAAAAAGAAAAAGAAAAAAAACCAGATAAAGCAGGAAAACTAGACTCTTCCTATTTTCTTTCTTTATTGCTTCAGTGCTGGGTCATGGTTGCATTAAGCAAAGGTCCTGCTAAGCAAAGGTCAGGCCTTGGGCAGGAATCCAGCGTTCTCTAGGTCAAAGGGTACCAGGGAAACATGCTCAGGGTCTTTGAACTTTTCTTATTGAATTATTACTAAGCTGTCCCTGACAGCTCCAGAATATAAACTTGTTTTCTACTTTTTTTTTTTGATCCAAGCCTATCTCTAAGCTTTGCTTCTATACAGTTCATAAATTTTATGAGAGGCAAACAAAATCAACTTAATCAGTTTTAATCAACCAACCATTTTATCACATCATTGTAAAACTGCTCTGTTGACATGTTTCCTTCAGCGCATTTCCTGCAGTATAGTTTTAAATGTCGTTTTGAAAAATAGTGCTTTATATAAGTTTCCTTTTTCTTTTTATTCCTGGACTTTTGCTTGCAGGTGGCATAGCGCTGTAATCTCAGCTACTAGGAAGGCTGAACCAGGAGGATGGAAAGGCCCACCTGGACAACTTAGAGAAACCTTGTCTTCACGTGGAAAAGCAAGCTGCTATACTAAGCTACTGGGCAGCTACTACAGTGGTATAAACAAGAAAATTAGCATTGGCCAGGGTTAGTAAAGCAGACTTCATAATCCTATAATACTACAGTGGTATCACAGCTGCCTAGCATGCACAAGATGCTGGTTCCATCCACATGTCAGAAGCTTTCCATTTTCTATTAATTGTCACCCGATTTCATTTTTAGCCACTCTACAACTTGACATAGCCTAAAATCACCTGAGAAATGAGTCTCCGTAAAATAACTCACATTACCAGCTTGGTCTGTGGGCACGTCTGTGAGGGATGACTCAAGATGAATATTCACCAATGCAGGAGGGTTTGGCCCACAAGACAGGTGGTCCTGGGCTGTATGAGAAAGCTAGTTAAGCATGAGTCTGGGAGAAGCCAGAGAGTGAGCCAGCAAGTAGGTTCCTCTGTGGTTCCTACCTTGAGTTCCTACCTGACAACTGTCTCTCAAAGATGGTCTGTGGCTTGGCAGTGTAAGAAAAAATAAACTGTTCCCTCTCCTAGCATGCTTTTACTCATGGTATTTGCCATAATGACAAAATGAAGTCAGAAGAACAAATAACCCTAATTCTTTCTTTATTTGATAATCAAGCACTATATTTTGGTAGAGCATGGTTTTACACAGATTCAGCTAGTTTATGTTTTAAAATGAGCACAAGGATTCCCAGTGTTCTTGTGAACTGACTGAGATAAAAATCACCATCTGGGGGCCCATGGAGTCACTGCCTTCTTTTGAAAGTTAATCTTCTCTATGCATATTACAACTCCTTTTTAAAAATGATTTATTACTGAGACAGGGTCCCACTCTGTTGCCCAGGCTGGCTTTAAACGTGAGATCCTGTCTTAGCCTCCTGAGTACAGGTACTGTACTGGCTGGTTTTGTGTGTCATCTTGGCGCAAGCTGAAGTTATCACAGAGAAGGAGCTTCTGTTGAGGAAATGCCTCCATGAGATCCAGCTGTAAGGTATTTTCTCAATTAGTGATCAAGGGGGGAGGGCCCCTTGTGGGTGGTACCATCTGTGGGCTGGTGGTCTTGGGTTCTATAAGAAAGCAGGCTGAGCAAGCCAGGAGAAGCAAGCAAGACAGTAAGCAGCATTCCTCCATGGCCTCTGCATCAGCTCCTCCTCCTTGACCTGCTTGAGTTCCAGTCCTGACTTCCTTTCGTGATGAACAGCAGCATGGAAGTGTAAGCCCAATAAACCCTTTCCTCCCCAACTTGCATCTTGGTCATGATGTTTGTGCAGGAATAGAAACCCTGACTAAGACAGGTACTATTGGCCTGCCTCACCACACCCTGCTTACAACTCTTTCTAAATCACCCACTACCTAGAGATTATCTTCACCCACTTGGCAGAGAGTTGTCAAGCCACTCCTCATCATCCCAGAGCTAGATCCCTAAAGCAATCACTATCTGGACTCTGAAGCCTGGATTTGCTCTGTGGAGAGCATGTTACTAATGCTGCTGCTGCTTCTGCTGCTGCTGCTGCTTATATTATTTATTATTATTATATTTTGCCTGCATGTATGTCTACATAATATGTGTGTGCCTGGTGCCCTCACAGGCCAGAAGAGGGCATCGGTTTGCTGGGACTGGAATTACAGATGGTTATAAGACATCATGTGGTTGCTGGAAATCAACCTAAGGTCCTCTGGAAGAGGAGTCACTGCTCTTAAACACTGAGCCATCTCTCCAGCCCCTGCCTTCTGATTTTTAAAAAGGTTAAAATTTAGGGCCTGATATATATATAGTTCAGTGGTAGAGTGCTTGACTAATATGTACAAAGTCCGTTTAATCACTAGCAATTTTTTTTTATGATTTATTCTTTGAGTAATAAAATTCTTTCTTTTTTCTTTCTTTTTCTTTTTTTTTTTGACAGGATCTCTCTCTACATAGCTCTGGCTATCCTGAAACTCACTAGGTAGACCTGGCTGGCCTCAGACTCAAAAAAATCCGCCTGCCTCTGCCTCCCAAGTGCTGGGATTAAAGGTGTGAGCCACCACATCTGGTTCTAGGATGCCAAATTTCACCAAACTATCCAACAAATAAAACTCTAAGCTTACTGCCAACAAGAATAATGGGGAGTATGATTAACATATTCAAAGTCCACACAGAATGCTTTGTATAAATCACAGCTCCTGGGATCCTTATATTGCAGTTGGATGGAACAGCAGTGACTTTTGGCCTTGGAAGAGGGATTCACATCATGTTTGCTGAATCTCTACAGGCAAGGGAAGCATGGAATGCTGAACCTTGAACTGCAAGATGAAGGCAGTAACCGGCTCAATGATTTTTCTCTTTGCCAAATGGCAAAATTGGCTAAAGACTGATCCTTAAAAAAAAAAAAATAAATAAAAACAAACAAAAGCCCACTCAATCTGAATTACAGTGATTTGTTCCCATCAGAGTTCAGTTTACACTTTAACTGAACACAGAATGCTGAAACTGTCAGTTTCACACTGACAGAATGTCAGTGCTGTGACAGAATGTCACAGCATTCTGAAACTGTCAGTTTACACTGACAGTGTTCTGCCAGTAATTCTTCTGAGAAAGGAATCGATGTAAGGTGCCATGAATTGACTACACAGCATGGGATGCCAGGGTCAAGCAGGTTTAGCCTTGAACCAGTAAATAGAAAATAATCAACCCTATTAACTTTGGTAAAAGTTAAGTAATCATACATTAATTATTATCTAATGGCTCCAACAGATCTTAGTGATACCTAACTGAAACAAAATAAGTAAATATAAACCAGGCAGAGGGCAGGAGCAGCTGCGGTGTTAGTAAGTTTATCTCTTGACGAGCAATTTTGGTGTCATCTATGATTTAAAATACACCTCTGCTCACAGACTTCTGTAACTTGCACATGATGTGGGGTGCAAAACCACAGTTATGAAACCAGAGGACACAGGAGCATGACAACACTACCCATAGGCCAGTTTTTCCCAAATTTACACTTTCCAAGATACCCGCGTCCCAGCAGCCTTTGCGCAGCTTGCCCCCAATCAGCTAGACGCCCCGGCGGGGGCGGGGACGCGCGCTGGGACCACGCCCCCTCCTCGCTTGGTCTCTGTTTGCTTTCACCCTCCAGGTGCGCATGTGCCATCCCCCCTTCACGGGACTGCGCTGCGTTGCTACCCTAGTGGAGGACAAAACCCTGGCGAGCAGTCTCAGAGGTTGGGTTTCTTACCTTGCTCGTCATAGGACGCAGCCTCCGGCTCGTCCCGCCTCCTGCTGATGGCGGAGTCCGGAAAAGACTGACTGGATAATGGGCGTGCTTACATTATCGCCTCACCCAGGACTGACTTCTTGTCCCGCCCCTTCTCCCCGTTGCTTAAATCGGTTGGGCTACCCTCCTGTCCGTCAGAAGCGGGTGTTACCAACGACAAAGTGCGACCGACTCTTAGGCTAGTGAAGCTGTGAGCTGCCAGAGTGTCTTGAAGTTACCCTAGGTTGAAAATGCCGCAAAGTAACTCGGCAGAGGATAGCAACAGAAGCGAGGAGCAGGTGTCTGGTGCTAAAGTCATCGCCCAGGCTTTAAAAACTCAAGTACGTTTCTAAGTTCGAGGCCAGCCTGGTCTACAGAGTGAGTTCCTGGACAGCCAAGCTCTACTGAAGCAGGCGGTGACCTCGCATTGCCATAGAGTCGGAGGGCAAGGAGGCGGGGGCGGGGGTCCTGTTGGTCTTTTCTTTGGCCCTCCCGGGAGGGCAAGAAGACTGGGTCACCTGATGACCGGCGTTTTTTCCCCCTTTTCCCTCCTACCCCTAGGATGTGGAGTACATGTTCGGTGTCGTAGGCATCCCCGTGATCGAAATCGCCCTTGCTGCCCAGGAACTGGGCATCAAGTACATCGGGATGAGGAATGAGCAAGCGGTGAGTCTTGACACAGGTACCGAATGGCAGCTATTCGATGCACACAGCGTCCGATCGCTTCAAAAGCATTGCGCGTACCACTGTTAATTCTACTTGACAGGAAAGTGAGAAGCAGAGAGACTAAGTCAAACTTGCCCAACGTGAGTCATTTGGTAGTGGCATTTGAATTCAGGTATCCTGAGTTTGGAGGTGGGCTTATAATGTTCTACCGTAGTGTACTCTGCCACGTCTAAATCTCAGAATCGAAAGGGGTGGTCTTCACTATTAGACTGTTAGTTCTAGCAGACAAGGCATGTTGTTTCATCACTACATATGTGTATTGCCAGGATCTGGTGTGGTTCCCGTACGTGATAGGTGTCAGAGAGATGTGGCATTAATGATTGAAGGCCAGGACTCGTGCAACATAAAGTGCAAGAGATTAGAGGTGGTGATGCTGTCATTGCAGCTCAGGGCTCTTAAACCCCAGTCTCGAGCTTTCCCTCAGCATTATCCTCCCTCACCCCTTTTGGGGGCGTACCTGGAAGAGGGAAAAGCAAAGGAGACCATTTCTGAATTCACTTGCAGTGTTTTCTCTGGCAGCCCAGTCTTACTCTCTCTCAGCAATATAGGCAAAAATATCAAGTATCTGGTGCAGATGAAGTGGTTCAATGGAGCGTGCTACAGTCTCGTTACCTCATAACAGGAATGTAATCTCCAGGACCTATGTGGAAAAATGGAGATTACTGATTCATGTCCTTAGACCTACAGGCACACTCAAGCTGACTTAAATTGTTCTCTCTCTCTGTCTCTGTCTCTGTCTCTCTCTGTCTCTCTCTCTCTCTCTCTCTCACACACACACACACACACACACACACACACAAATAATTTAAAAGATCAAGAATTGGGGCTGAAGACTTAGCTCAGCAGTTAACAGTACTTGTTGCTTTTTCAAAGACCAAGAATTGATTTCTGGCATCCATGTGGGGATCACGACCTCCCATAACTCTGGTTCCAAAGGATCTAATGGTTTCTTTTGACCTCCATGGGCACACACGTGATTCACATATACATACACACACACACTGCTGTCCCTTCCGCTGCTGTCACTGATGTCTTGATCTATGCTCTTGGCCCCTCTTGCCATCTTTTCTCTGCCGTCAGATGTGAGTTCCAGGGAGTATGGTTCGTTTGTTTTCAAATCCCCACAGAACTGACTTGACTGAGGTCTTTATGTAATATAGGTGTTTACTACATTATTTGCTAATTGAAAGACATTTATCAACAAGGTTTGAAATTTATAGGGAGTGTTTTTAATCAGAAAACTGGTCGGTATTGAATTTGTGTTGTTTACACTTTTTGTGTTGTTACTTCATTTTTTTTTTTTCCAGTGCTGGGAATTGAACCCAGGACCTTATTCACACTAAGCAAGCACTCTGCCACTGAGCTGCACATTTAGCTCTCAGTTTTCTTACTTGGAACAACCTTCTATTCTTTTACCTGTATGAGGAAGTATAGATGTTGGTCCATGTTTTACTATGTTTGCCCGTCGTTTCTTCTTCATGCATTAGACATGCACTGAGTATGTACTGTATGCTTGATGTGGGCCGGATAAGCAGCAAAGGAGGGGCTGTGAGGAAGAAATGAGGTTTATTTTTCAACTCCAGGTTGCTCAGTTGGGGAAAATGAGGGTAAGACACAAAAAGACACTCTAAAATAATTCAGCTCCTCACAAAAGAAATACATAAAATGGATAATAGTCACAGAGTGTGTGACTGGCTGTCCTCATTGGGACAGGAAGGATTGCTCATAAAGGTAATGCTTCTTCGTGCTGCATCAGTATAACTTAAGGGTATGTATGGCAGGCTGTGAGGGTGGTAGCTAGGCCACAGGACGGTTATGGAAAACCTGACTAGATGATAAGGCTGCTGACTGAGGCTTAGAATAGAGAGGGGAGGATCATTTACAAGGGAAGATGGTAGGTGTAATGATGGAGTTTTCAAAGGGAATGTCCGGGAATGCTCAGAAGGATTCAAGAGCGTGTCTGTGCTAATGGGAAGGGTGTGCTTGGATATTGCTTGATTGTGTGTACATCAGGTCCTTAGAGTAGTCAAGACACGCATGTGGCCAGAATATAGGAGACTGTAGGGAAGCGAGCCATAGTCTAAGTGTTTTACATGTCTGAGATCACTGACCTTGCCCTCCTTGGAGTGCTCTGAATTATATTCATTTTGTAGATGAAGAAGCCAATGTGCAGAGTAATTTGTCAAAATCACACAGTAGAATGCAGGAGAACTGGGCTCTGAATCAGAACACTGACTCCAGACATCTTGAGAACTATGTTACTATGAGGGGGTGTAATTTGGTAGAAAGTAGAGGCTTTAGTTTTGCTTTGTTTTGTTTTAATGGTAATAAAATGGTTATTTTTAATATTATATTTAATGGTTTTGTTTTAATGGTAATGAAATGGTTATATTTAATGTTATTTAATGGCTATTTCTCATAGAGCAGCGGTAGTTCATGCCTGAAATCCCAGCACATGGGAGGCAGAGGCAAGTGGATCTCTTCTCTGAGTTGATGGCCAACCTGATCTACCAAGCTTGTTCAGGACAGCCAGGGCTACACAGAGAAACCCTGTCACAAACAATAACAATAAAACCAACCTAACAACAGAAATCTTCTATTTTTTTCAGCTTTTGGCATTTGCCAGAGGGATGCTCTTTCTGGATATGTTTTGTATTTTACTGCTGTAAGTGGAAAATTATTCCCAATGTATGAATAAGTATATTAATTTTAGCAAACATTTTATGCAATTTACTCTTTTTTTAAAGATAAGACAAGTTATACTCTAATGTTCTAGACAAAGAAAAATTTAAAAATGCACTCAGTGTTTTCCCTGGGCAGCTTGTATTTCGTTTAACTTAGTGTTTCCTGTGTTCCTTGTAAGCTGGAGGAAGTACAGTTCAGTGGAAAAAGGCCAGGTATGGTGACTCCCAGATGTATGCCAGAGCTCACGAGGCTTAGAGGCAGCCTGGGCTACAGAGTGAGAGTGTGTCTCAAAACAAACGAAAAACCGTATCAGCAGTAAAGAAAATGTCACCAGCTTGCTTGCTAAGAATTGAAGACAGACAGTACATAATGTATAACCTGACCGTGTGGAAGCAAACTCAGAAACAGAGGGATAACAGAAGAATCCCATTTAAAATGGAGCAATACTCACTGGCCCATGGAAGTATCTGCAAACTTCAAGCCAAACTGATGAGGAATAAGAGAGAAAACACAAACTACCAGTATGAGGAATGAAAATACAGACATCATTATAGACCCTAATGTGCAAATGGGCTGAAGAAATCACAGTAGAAAATAGAGAATATTTTTAATCAATGATAATGAGATGGGTATCAAATATAATTTATAAGATAAAATACCTTTTAGACGAAAAAGCTGAAGTGAATCCCTTAGTGAAGATTTAAAACCAACGCTGTCAGCTTTCTTTTGCAACACCAGGAAAGGAAAGCAAAGCAAACTCAAGGGAAGACATTAAATAATGAATGCATAAGCAGATACTGGTGAAGTAGGAGACAGAGCAGAAAAACAGGACTCGGAAGGCTCAGACATATGAGTCGCCATGGGCTACACGGCTAGTTCAAGGCTAGCCTAAGTAATGAGACCAGCTCTAAACCAAGAAGTAACACTTCAAAGAAGAGTGAGAGAAGACAGACATGAGCAATAGGAAGTCAGTTCCCATTGATTCTTAAGATACTCAAACAGTTGATAATGTGAATAACATAGAGAGTAGTGACAATTTCCTTGGAAAACTAAAATTTAGCCACCTAGATACGTAAGCTGGGTCTTGAAGTTTATGGCTATCCCATCTCATAAAAATGAGTAGTGTTCCAATTCTTCCTTCCCTTTGCTGCGTGAATTCTCATCCTCACCTCTTTCCCTCAGACAAGGGTTTCTCTGTGTAGCCCTGGCTGTCCTCGAACTCACTCTGTAGACCAGGCTGGCCTCAGACTCAGAGATCCACCTGCCTCCCAAGCGAGTGCTGGGACTAAAGGTGTGCACCACCATGCCCAGCTCAACTTCGCTCTTAGTAATAGATTTTCTTGTAGGAGTCCTGTGTGTTTCATTAAGTCCTGTTGTCCTTTCTTCATAGGCTTGTTATGCTGCCTCTGCAGTTGGATACCTAACGGGCAGGTAAATAAAGTCTGCTTCATTTGCTGGGTTAGAAATATCTAGTTTGCCAGAAAGCTTAGTTGTCTTGAAAAGATTATAGAAGATAGTATTGATAAGAAATGAGAACTTTATACAAAAGGCTTGGTTCCAAAACGAGGTTACCAGAGCATAGGCCAGTCCACTTGTGCTAGCCAATTACCCCTCATTTTTTATTAAAAATTATTTTTTTTTAAAAATAACCATTTTAGAAAATATGTAAGGAAGAATACCTAAAATCCTATAATTCCATAACCCTTAAGATTTTTTCATACATTCTACTTTTTTTCTACATTCGCATATTTTTTGGGTGGAATCTGGACCTCTGATAAAAGCCACTTATACAAGCTTTTCTTGTTTCTAAAACTAAAGTTAATAATTAAATACTAAGAAGTATAATCAAGATTTCACAGTCCTTCCTTTTTAATGGGAGCCTTCTGAATTTGAGCCTGAGGAAAACTAGGTCATCTAGAGCAGTCTCTGCATTACTTCTATTGCTTTATTTACATGGAAACAACATTTTAATTTTTTTTTTTTTGCTGCCCTGGAAAACATTTAAATTACAATCATTTATGCCTTAAGTGATTCTGGACTGATAATTATTTTAACAAGCTAAAAGTTAATTTTGAAATTTTTATTTTGAAAACTTGAGAATTATACTGACTAGTATTGCAGTATTTGCAATGGGTGACTATTTACATTTAATTCAAAATAAGTAACGTTCTGACCAGAGCTCCTCCCTTGTACTGGCCACATTTTAAAATGTCCAGTGACTGTGTGTGGAGTCCATATTGTGTCAAACCGCACAGCGATTGTGAGGACTATTGTACAGCTTTCTATTGAGTGGTGCTGTTCTGGGTGTTTAATCTCTGGTGAGAACTGTGTTAATGCTACTTAATGACTCAAAGATTATTAAATTAGAACTGAAAAGTGGTAAACTGAATGATACACTGACTCTTTATTATTGAGTACTTTAAGCTCAGGAAGTTATGCCCATAGAAAGCATTCAGAAAGATCTGGAGGAAACCATGCCGTTAGAATCACGTTTCTCACAAAGATTTAGTGTATTATATGTATTTGCTAGGAAGTGAAAAAAATCACAGAAAATATATGTGGCCGTCAAAATTTGCTCCATAATCAGTCAGCTTGTTGTAACCCAAATATAATTAGAGCAAAATATGAGGAGTTTAGTAAAATACAGTGGGAAAGTGATGGTATATGTTATATCTTAAAAGAAACTGGTGTGACTCTTTTTTAATTAAGATATTCTAATAATTGTTTAGGATAATAGTAAAGACGTACATCTCTTTCCTTTGACAATCAAGAAGTTTCCACGGAAACCCTAACATACTATGAATTGGTAGTTGGTAATTCCGAGCTGAGATTGCTGGCATCTATACCTCTCTTTTTGGTTTGTTTTCAGTTGTTATGTAAAGTTTGACCTGCTGTTCATAAACTCTGCTTTGCTCCTAGGCCAGGAGTATGCCTTGTTGTTTCTGGCCCGGGTCTCATCCACGCCTTGGGTGGCATGGCAAATGCAAACATGAACTGTTGGTAATTAAATCCTTCTTGCTGAAAACACTTTTAATGTATCTTTGCATAATTTAACCATGTAGAACTGACCTAGGGTGGGAAGAGTTGGGGAGAGGAAAAACATCCATCTTGCAAGGCTTAGAAGCAGAGAAGCGGGTAATTAACTGGGAAGTGGTCTGGCCATCAGGAAGAAGGGGCGGAAGGGTGCAAAGCCTGCGGCTCAATGTGCAGCATGAGCACAAAGTTAACAGTGTTGCACTGAGTTGTAGAAACTTGCTGGGTAGAGTAGATTAGGGGTGTTCCTGTGACCATAACAAAAGTAACTGTGGCGTGACGAACGTTAATGTGCTTGACTAGTATCAGCTCACTGTGGTGTCAAACCATAATGTGCTTGACTAGTATCAGCTCACTGTGGTGTCAAACCATAATGCATCCGTTAAATATTTGCATTGTGAGGAAGAAGAAACACTATTAACTCCTTTACTAAGAGAGAAACAGTTAACATTTAGAGTTTCAGTCTGTGTATGTGTTTGTGTATGTGAGCATGCAGCATACATATACTTTTAAATGAAGAAGTACTTTTAAAATTTGTTAATTATTGAACCTGGGGCCTCACTATGTTATATAGACCAGGCTAGTCTGGAATAATTCTCCTCCTTCTCTTCCTCTTCCTCCTTCTCCTCTTTTTCCTTCTCCTCCTCCTCTTCCTTCTTCTTCTTCCTCCTCCTCCTCCTCCTCCTCCTCCTTCTCCTCCTCCTCTTCCTCCTTTTTCTAGACATAGTTTCTCTGTATAGCCCATGCTGTCCTGGAACTTGCTTTGTAGACAGGCTAGCCTTGAGATCCACCCACCTCTTCCAACCTTGTACTGGCATTAAAGGCATTACCAAGCCAAGCAAGTCTGGAATTCTTAAAGAGATCTACCTGCCTTGGTGCCCTGAGTGCTGGGACTAAAGGCATGAGACACTATGCCCAGCTAAGTTTTTTGTGTGTATGAAACAGAATCTCATTAAGTTGGCCAAGGAGGGTTTGAACTCCTTTAGCCCAAGCAGGCCTTGAACTTGTGATCCTCCTGCCTCAGTCCACTGAGTAGTTAGAATTATAGGTCTGTACCACCATACCTAGCTAAGAGTTATTGCTGTTATTTGTTTTTTTCCACCCAAGCTCAGTATATAGAAGTGTATATTCATCATCTTGCTCTGCCTGGTAAGACATTTATATTCTTATGTTAAAATTTGCTTTATACGCTGTTTAATTCTCCAGCCTGACCTTTTAACCTTTACTCAGCGACTTTACCAGTAAACTGAAGGGGACTTTATCAGGGTGAAGGGGATTATGTTTGTCATAGTTAGGATTTTATTGCTGTGAAGAGACACCATGACCATGGCAATTCCTATAAGGGAAAACATTTAATTAGGGCTGGCTTACGGTTTCAGAGTCCATTATCTTCATGGTGGGAAGCATGGCAGCGTCCAGGCAGACATGGTGCTGGAGGAGGAGATGAGAGTTAGTTCATCTTGATCTGCAAGCAGGAGACTGTGTTCCATGCTGGACATAGCTTGAGCATCTAAGACCTCAAAGCCCTCTCCCATAGTGACACACTTCCTTCAACAAGGCACACCTCCTAATAGTGCCACTCCCTGTGGCCAAGACCTAAGTCTATGGGGGCCATATCTATTCAAACCACCACAATGTTCTAATCAGTTCGGAACATATCTTTTTAATGTGGAAGATATTGTTTTCATTCTTTGCACAGTGTCTTGTTTCTTCTCTCTCCCCCCCCCCCTCTGTGTGTGTGTGTGTGGTTGCTATGACCCCCAGGGACCACGCTCAGGCAACAAGCGCGGTCATCCACCAAGCCTGACCTTCGCTGTGCTTCTTCTAGCTCCCCTTTTCTGTCTTCTTTCTTTGTCTCTTTTTTAAAATCTACCTTAGGGTTTGATATATTTTTTAGTAACTTTAAGTTTGAGATACACTTTTTTAAAACATTAAGACATAAAATAGAATTATCACTTATCTTGCCATTTTCAAACAGATTTGCTTAGGAAAATATAAAATGTCTTTTCCCCATCTCAGGAATAGTAAAGATATAAAATTTCTGTCCCTCAACCTGGAAGCCAAAGCATTTAGAAGCTGATGTGAGAAAAAGCATTTGATGTATATATATGTAAAAGCAGTGTTCTCAACCTTCCTAACACTGTGACCCTTTAACACAGTTTCTCATGTTGTGGTGACCCCAACCATAAAATGATTTCATTGCTACTGCATAGCTGTAGTGTTGCTACTGCTCTGAATTATAATGTGAGACTCTTTGGTCGCGACCCACAGGCTGAGAGCCTCTGCCATACCGTTTCTGTTTTCGTGAACTTGAGGACAGTGTCTCTCACATCCGATTGCTTCTTAAATTGTTTTAGCCTCCAGCTTTTCAAGGAAGATGTAGTTTTCTCTGCCTGTTCTGTCTTAGTCGCTCATGATTATTGTTCACTGTGTGTTGGACGCTGCTGGATGCTTTATATGTTCTCCTTTTATTTTATTTTTTATGTGTATTGGTGTTCTGCCTGCATGTCTGTGTGAGGGTGTCAGATCTTGGAGTTATGGACAGTTGCGAGCCGCCATGTGGTTGCTGGGAATTGAACCTGGCTCCTCTGGAAGAGCAGTTGGTGCTCTCAACTGCTGAGTCGCCTCTCCAGCCCTGTATATTTTATTTGTAATTGCATTTCTAAAACATTGTTATTTCAGGCCCTTGATTGTGGTTGGTGGTTCTTCTGAAAGAAATCAAGAAACAATGGGAGCCTTCCAGGAGTTTCCGCAGGTACACCCCAGTGTCTGAGCCACGATTGAGTCCCACTAACATAAAACACTTAGTTGGGGTCTCTGTTGCTGCAATGAAACACAATGACCAAAAGCAACTGGGTGAGGAAAGGGTTTATTTTATCATCCAGGGAAGTCAGGAAGGGCCTGGCAGACAGGCCATGGAAGGACACTGCTTGCTCACTTGCTGCTTATGACTCCCTCAGCCTGCTTTCTTATACAACTCAGGACTTCCTGCCTAGGGGTGGGACATTGCCATCCCTGTATGCTGGGTCCACCTGTAACCATTGTTAAGCAAGAAAATGCCCTACAGACTTGCCTAGAGGCAATCTGATGGAGGTATTTTTCTCAGTTGAGGTTCTTCTCAAATAACTCTAGCTTGTGTCGATTTGACAAAAACAAACAAACAAACAAAAAAAAAACAAAACTAACCAGCAGAGACACAACTTATAAAATCTGTAAATAAATAAATAAAATCTGTATTGCAGGCAAGATGGTTCCATGGGTACAGGCTCCTTTCTCCAAGCCTATCCCTAGCACACACGTGGTAGGAGGAGAGAGACTGATTCTCACAAGCTGGTGTCTGACTTCCACGCGTGCCATGACACTTCATACACAACTAAACAAATAAAATAAAGACATTTTAATCTGTAAAATAAAGACCAAAAGAAAAAATTACAAGTGGGTGAGGTAATTTTCTGAACAAGATAGTATCAGGTTGCGCTAAGAAAGAGCTCAGGGGCTGGAGAGACGAGTCTGCAAGTCAGAGCACATACTGCTCTTGCAGAGATGAGAGGACAGCTCCCAGCACCCCTCAGCCACCTGCAGCTCCAGCTTGAGGGGAATCTGATGCACCCTTCTGGCTCCTGTGGGTACCATGCTCAAGTACACAAACACATATATAGAATTTTAAAATAAGATCTAAAGAAAGATGCTAAAAATGACATGATTTGAGTTTTTTCATTTATTTATTTATATGAGTGCTTTGCCCATGTATGTCTGTGCACTGTGTGTATTGGTGCTTGTAAAGTCCAGAAGAAGGTGTCAGATCCCCTAGGTCTGCAGTTATGGGTGGTTGTGTCTACCACATGGTCACTGGAAATCTAGTTTGTTTCCTCTGGAAGAGCAGTGAGTGCTCTTAACCACTGAGCCATTTCTCTAGCCCTTAAAATAGATCTATTTTATTATTTTTAATTATGTTTATGTGTGTGCCTTCATGTGAGTATGTGCACGTAAATGCAGGTGCCTACAGAGACCAGAGGTGTAGGCCCCTGGAGCTGGAGTTACAGATGCTTGGGCTCCCTGATGTGGGTGCTAGAAACGGAACTCGGGTCCTCTGGAAGAGCAGGAAGTGCTATTGACTGCTGAGGCCCTCTCCAATCCCTCCAAAATTGACCTGATTTGTAAACTGAAATTAACTCCTTGACATAGCAAGAAGTATATAAGAATAAAAATGGCCTGAGGTACATCCCTCAGACTTTACAGAAATAGTTAAAAGAAAATTCTTTTCAAAATGATCAGATTTGGTATACGTTTATTCTTATTTCAGGAGAAAAGAACGTATTTCAAAAGTTGAAAACAATAAATTTGTCAACAAAATGTTGCAGCTTCAAAAATAATTTTCAGAGGGCCAAAGAGATGGCTCAGCAGTTAAGAGCACTTGTCTTGCAGAAGACCTGGGCTTGGTTCCCAGCACCTTCATTATCCTTTGTAGTAGGCCTGGTGGACGTGCCTTCTGTCTGCTCCCTCAGCAGTTAGAGACAGTGCCTATGTTCCTGTGTTGTGGTACACGGTACATGCTACACGGTGTGTGTTATCTTCATTTTTACCAACTTGAGCATTGGAAATAGTGTGATGCTTTGAGTTGTTTCCAGAAGTATCCTGAGGAAGAAATTTGATTGTGATCTGAATGTGGTTTTTTGAGATTACAACAAAAACCACATTCCTTTTCTCTCCTGCCTCTAAATGTAGTAAGAAGCAATGGCTTAAACATTTTATCTTACTTTATGAGAATAATATTGTGAGCTGACGTTAAATAATTTTCATTTTCTGTATAGGTCGAAGCTTGCAGATTGTATACCAAGTTCTCTGCCCGGCCAAGCAGCATAGAACACATTCCGTTTGTTATTGAAAAGGTACAGCATTATGAAAAGCTCTTCCTGGCATCGGAGCCAGGGTCTCATCTAGAGAGCATGTGCTTCTCTACAGAGCCATGCCTCCATCCCTGCTATTGTCATTCTTAACGGAAAGATAAGAATACACCCAGACTGTGAAAAATAACATTGTTAAAAAGCTGTTTACACTCTAATGTCTACTGCCGTTACATTTAGTCATTGAAACAGAGGTAAAATAAGTTATTCTAGAAAAAAAGTTCTCCTCTCTGTTAGTGTCTTAAATTGTCTTTTTAGTTAAAGCAAAGTAAAGATAAATGTATAATAAGCTTCTGGGTAGTCGTCTCTTCAGCATTTACAAAAATATTGGGACTACTGCATGTATGATCATCTTTCTTGAAAAAAAAAAAAGAAGACGCAAACATCTTCTAGTTAATTAAATAGCATGTTGTGAATTAATGTTAGCTACCAAGGGCTTTATGAGAAATTAAGTCTGAGCTATTTCAAAACCACGAGTTACAAGGTCTATTTGACACATTGACCTTGTTTCAGAAAAAGACCAAGTTTCAGAAACTTGTTGTCACAGTTTCTGAAAACTCCGCCAAGTGATTAAGGTTAAGAAGTGGGTGAAAGTTCATGTTCCAGCGTAAACAGCAAGCAGGGCCTCGTGGGTACTCTTAAAGTGTGATAGAGTGTGCGTTTCAGAGTCGTACAGGGATTCTTCATCTTCTTGAAGATGAAAATATCTTTCAAAAAATAGTTGATGGAGGTCACTTCTACTTTAATTATAACTTTTTAATTATATATAAATTTATATATATATATAATTATATATAAATTTTTAATTATAATTTTTCCTTAAGAAAAATTAGTGTTCATTTTACACTTTCAAAAACGTCAGGAAGAATGTGTTAATTGAGACATTTAAAAGTCTTTTGTTTGTGACAAACACAGGCAGTGAGGAGCAGTATCTATGGTCGCCCGGGGGCTTGTTACATTGACATTCCTGCAGATTTTGTGACTCTCCAGAAGAACGTGACTTCTATAAAGTAAGAATTAATCACAATTCCTCATAAATTTTTTGTTTTCATACTTACTATTTAAAAAGAATTATTTAGCAGTTCATCAGTTAATCTCCAAGTGACTCAGTATTTTTTGATGGTTTTGTAACTAACCTGAATCCTAGCCAGAAGGCTTTTCTCTTCATTAAAACAGTATTACCTAGTAATTGTTTGTGGATTTAATTACTAACTCTAATTCTTGGAGCTTTGGGCATTCCTCACTTGAAGTTATTCACCCAATGACCTCAGCTATATATCTGCATTAATGTGTGGGTTATTGACAGACATCTTCCTGTGAGCCAAGATGTGAGGCAGCCAACTGTTGTAAAGCTCAGCAGAAAAGTGTCTGTCTCGCTAATCCCCAAAAGGATGTTCTGGAGTGTGTCTCTCTGCTTTGTCCTCTACCTTGTATTTCCTAAGCTCTGAGTGAAAATAAGTATAAAAAGCTCACATTTGTTCTCATTCATCTTGATAAAGATGCTACTGGAGTCTATCAGTTCCCTAAGTGATAGTTCTTTAGTCTTAGAAATAAAATACACTTTTTCTTTAATAACATTTTTAGAAAGATCCAGAAGTAGAAATAATTCTTTTTTTTTTTTTTTTAGATTTATTTATTTTACTTATATGAGTACACTGGTGCTCTCCTCAGACACATCAGAAGAGGGCATCGGATCCCATTACACATGGTTGTGAGCCACCATGTGGTTGCTGGGAATTGAACTCAGGTCCTCTGGAAGAGCAGTCAGTGCTCTTAACCGCTGACCCATCTCACCAGCCCCCGAAATAATTCTTTTTTAAAAAAATGTTCATTTTATTTTATTTATGTGTGTGTGTGTGTGTCTGTATGACTATATGCCACTTGTGTGTGGGTGTCTGTGAAGGTCAGAGAAAACATCAGATCCCCTGGAGCTGAAATTACAGGCAGTTGTAAGCCATCTGGGTGCCGGGAAGACAAATCAGGTCCTGGGAGAGCCACAAGTATTCTTGGCCACTGAGCCTTCTCTCCAGCCCAAAAGAAGTCATTTTATCTAACATTTCTAGCATTTAGTGTCCTGCCTTCCTATTTATCATGCATACTTAATCAGTGTGTTGAATTTTGTCTTTAGAGGTTTTTAAGACGGGCTCTACTGTAGAGTCCGGGCTGGTTTCAGACTCCCTGTCCTTTCTTCACTTCCAAGTACTGGGATTGCAGGTGTGCACTCCTGTCCTGAGCATCCGGCATATTATATATGTCACATCCCTGTTATAGTTTATTTATTAAACACATAACATGCTTTGTTGCTGTTCTAATTGTGTGTGTGTGTGTGTGTGTGTGTGTGTGAGAGAGAGAGAGAGAGAGAGAGAGAGAGAGAGACAGTGTCTCACTGCAAAGTCTTGACTGTCCTGGAACTTGCTGTATAGACCAGGCTGGCCTCAAACTCAGAG
This sequence comes from Rhynchomys soricoides, assembly GCA_019843965.1. NCBI lineage: Eukaryota > Metazoa > Chordata > Mammalia > Rodentia > Muridae > Rhynchomys > Rhynchomys soricoides. Next base: position 3,028,226 of record JADRCH010000092.1, read on the forward strand.
ATCCTTGTGCCTCTGCCTCCCAAGTGCTGGGATGAAAGGCGTGCGCCACCGCACCCAGCGTGTTCCATTGTTTTAAAGTTATTTCTTAAATGCAACTTTTGTGGGCCTTGCTATTATATAAATGGTTCTCTAATGGTTACAAACAGTAGTCAGTATATCCAGTATACTGGAGTAGTTTCTGTCTTTGAGAATGCAGCACAAGGACATCTATTGAGTATTTATCTGAATATTGCAAACACTGTAATACTAAGAACGAAGGACAGTGAGCCTTAGGTAAATTAAAAATCTGTAAGCTTCCATTTTTACATGTGAGAATGAGTGCTATGTCACTATGAAGAGCTGTTAGAAATACTTAACTCTGACAGTTTTAATGGTTCTTTAGTGAGGCCTTTTGTGATGCTTTACTAACCTTATCTTACTAGTGTGATTTTATTTTACTTGTGAGTGGAATCAAGAATGGTGAGATGGTGCCAGCAGGGACCTCGGCGACAGAACACTGGTACATCTCTGCCATAAGCCATCTGGAACCCTGTGCAAAGGAGATAATAGTAACCCCTCACCTTGTTCTGAAGGTCAAATGAGAATAAATGGCACCTAGCATTACATGTTAGCTGACTTCTGCTTTAACTGCCACTGGTTTCTGTTCTGCTATTCCTGCAGGGGTGCCCTTGACCCAGACTTTCTGTCGGTTGTTCATGTGACTGGCTATTAGCTGATATTAAGGAGCGACTCTTAACATGTCATAGGGACTTTATAGTTGTTTAAAAGCGGGTCCTTATCTCTAGAGCTGCATTTGCAAGCTTTTGAGAATAAAATGTCTGATTCCTGCAGTGAATTTCAAGTTTCAAGGAGGAGGGAGCTCTCTCTGTGTGTATGTATGTGTACGAGTGATACAAATGTGAGAAAATGATATTCTCATTGAATATTTTTATTGAGTTTATGCAATTTCTTTTAAGGTAGGGTCTGTGTATCCCAGACTATCTGTATAGGCCAGGTTGGCCGCAAACTCAGAGAGGTTTGCCTTCCTGTGCCTCCTGAGTGCTGGGATTAAAGGTGTGCATCACCATGCCCAGCCAAGTATATAGAATGTATTAGCCTCTTTTTCTACCCTTTTATGTAAAATTTGAAATTTTCACAGTAAGAAATTTTAAAATTAGCCTCTTTGTTTTTTAAAGATTTATTTATAATTTAATGTATGAGTGCTCTATCTGCATGTACGACTGCACTCCAGAAGAGGGCATCAGATCCCACTATGGATGATTTCAAGCCACAGTGTGGTTGCTGGGAATTGAACTCTGGAGTAACAGCCAGCGCTTTAACCACTGAGCCACCTCTCCAGCCCCCAAAATAATTTTTTTAAAGTCCTGGCTGTCCTAGAACTCACTATGTAGACCAGGCTGGCCTCAAACTCACTGAGACCCACCTGCCTCTGCCTCCTGAGTGCTAGGATTAGAAGTGTGAGCCACCACATTTATTTGGGGGGGGGGGTGCGTGCACATGTGCACGCGCACCCCCCCCCCAATGTTTTAGTGTCCAGAGGACAATTAGCTGGAATCCACTCTCTCCTTTAACCAGGCCAGTGGGTGACTCAGGTCCTTGGGCCATCAAGCCTGGTGGCAAGTGCCTTTGCTTGCCGAGCCATCTCCTAGCCCTTAGCCTTTTAATTATTATACGTCATTTTTCTTTCCAGGTACAAGGAGTGCTGCATGCCACCTCCAGTTAGCATGGCAGAAACCTCTGCTGTGTGTGCCGCAGCCTCTGTTCTTAGGAATGCCAAGCAGCCCCTGCTCATCATCGGGAAAGGTAGTCAGAGCTGCTAACTCCCAGGCTGGGAAGGCTGCCTCTGTAGCTGTCTCCTTTGTTCTCTGTTATGTGCTCTCTGCCTGTAATTGGGATAAGTGGTCTTTTCACCCGACTTCAAATCATGGACCTTACCCTCAGTGGCCCAGAGACCTCATTTTTACAAGAAAAAGTTTCAGTTCTTGAATTCGAAGCAAATGTATTTCTTCTATTACAAAAAGATTTTGGAAAATATACGTTTCAGAAAGAAGAGACGTCTCTATCTGGGGAACCGTCTTGGCCCTCAGTACTTTATTTTTAATGTCTATTTTACATACTATGATCATGCTATATAGGCAGATTTATGTTTTATAAGCTTTTTATACTTGGTTTTTGTTGTGTTTCTCTGTGTAGTCCTGAATGTCCTGGAACTCCCCTTGTAGACCAGGCAGGCCTTGAACTCACAGAGATCTACCTGCCTCTGCTTCCAGAGTGCTGGGATTAAAGGCGTGCGCCACCATTATCACCACCACCCGGGAAGAAATATTTTTCTTTAAATTATTTTCTAAACACAGTTTTAACATTGAATAATATTGATACTTGCTGTCAAATGTTTGTTTGGCAGCTTTGATAAACGTTCCTACGTGAAGGGTTTTCCATAGTTAGGAGTTATGGCGGTGTCCCAGAGGAAAATTAGCTAAACTAAAAGGCATGGACATCTGGAGGGCTTTTGGTCCTGTGTTCAAATTGCTTACCCCTTAAATGTCATACAAAACAACTTATACGCTTATTAATTTATTATTACTGTTTTTCTTTCTTTTCTTTTGTGTTCTTTTCTGATACAGGATCTCCTACACAGCCTAGGTTTGCCTCAAGCACATGTGTACCCCAGGCTCATGGCTGGCTGGAATATAGTGGTTGTACTTGCTTGCTGCCCTAAGCAGCCCTAGAACCATTAGGTTTGCCTGTGAGCATGCGCATCCATGTCAGCTGCTGAGTAGCCCACCGTCGACAAACTGAAGACAGTTTTAAGGAAGACGGTGGTGCTGAGGATGGAGTTCGGGGCTAGAATGTTTGCTTTTAAATCCTGGGTTCTAGCCCAGGGAGGCAATGAAGGAAAAACCTTAAGCTCGGTGCTGTGCTCAGTGCTTTGTATGGTGTATTGATTTTTTAACTGGCAAATAACTGCTTCGAGTCTCATCCTCTGACTATGAAGGATAGCAGCCACCTAACTAGGATGTAATTAAACGGTAATGAGTGTGGAAAGCTCTCGGTGCGTCTAGCTGTCATTCCTCCTTGAACAAACATTTACTGACGAGTGCTTACAGTAATGGCAGCAATTCTAGAAAAGGTTCATGAAGGAGACAGGGAAATAATAATTTCTACCCAAAGGGAAATGCACCTGATAACAAATAAGTGTCCTATGCCAGTGTTCTGTTTGTTTTGGTTTGTTTGAGGCAAGGTCTCTCAATATAGTCTTCACTGGCCTGGAACTTACTGTGTAGAGCACACTGGCATCAAAATCACAGAGATCCATCTGCTCTGCCTCTTGAGTGTTGGGATTAAAGGTGTGCACCACTATGCTGGGCTAGTAAACTCTCAATGTTTTTATTATTACTGTTTTGTTTTGTTTGGTTTGGTTTGAGACAGTCCTGGCTGTCCTGGAACTCACTGTGTAGACCAGGCTGGCTTTGAACTCACAGATCTATCTGCCTCTGCTCATGAGTGCTAGGGTTAACCCAGATCATGAAGCAGGAAAGTGACTGCAGTGGGAGGTACAGATAATAGTTTTTTGTTTAGAGATAGTTCTGAATGACTGCCACCATTCATTTTGCTTTCAAGCTGATGTTTTATGCAGAAGAAGGATTTGGAATACTGTGACACATTTGAGGTTCCCAGTGCTGCATGTAAACGGAGTCATCCCATGATGTGCCTTTCTCACAGGTGCCGCCTATTCCCGTGCAGAGGACAGTATCAGGAAGCTGGTGGAGCAGTGCAATCTGCCATTTTTGCCTACTCCTATGGGGAAGGGTGTTGTCCCTGACAATCATCCCAACTGTGTAGGTGCAGCCAGATCCAGGTGTGTGGCACTCCAGGTTTTAAGTACAATGGCTTGGCAGATTTTAGACTGGATTAATTTTTGTGTGTGTGTGTGACCTTGATGAATTGAGAGTCTCTCATTATCTCAGGCTACTTTCAAGAGTTCTCTTAGCATGGTGTGGTGGCACCTGTGTTTGTATTCCTTAAGGCTGGGTCAGGAGGGATGAAGGAGGACTATGGCGGGAAGGAGACCATTGGAGGGCTTGAGGTGACTGCATGCTGCTCTGCTTCAGTGGAAGGAAGGGAGGGGCCAGTGGATGGACGGGATAGGAGCTGGGTGTGGCAGAGCCCGGCAGAAATGGAAGGGCACCGGACACAGTACTGGGAGCCTTGATGGTGTGTGCCCATGGGCTTCGCTCGGGAGAGGAAGCTGTTTGGACTCTCACTCAATTTCCGTGGTTTTTGGTTTTTTTTTTTTCTTTTTCTATATTTGTAAACCTTCTTCACTTGGAATCACACTAGCACAATGCCTGCCTTCTGGTTCCTACCCTATGGCGTGCGTCCATATGTACAGTACCATCTGTAGACTCCTTGGAATTTTCACAAAGTAACGGACCAGAATTTAGATGATCAAGTTACTGAAAATTTGTGAAAACACAGCCTGGTCTGTTATTTGGACTTTAGGTAATGATGGTGTATTTTAGAAAGCAAGTCCAGGTTGAAGATGTAGCTCTGTTAGGAGAATGCTTACCTAGCAGGTTTGAAGCCCTGCACTCAGGAATCGGGCATGGAGGCAGGGTCTTTAATCCTATCACTGACGATGTAGATATAAGAAAACCAGAAGTTCAAAGTCATCCTCCTACATAAAGAATTTGAGGCCGATCTGGGCTATATGAGACCATGTCTTGGGGAAAAAAAAAAGAGGAAATTCTGGAATATGAATGATGTTTATAATTACCTGCTCCTAGAAAACATATCCAGGCATAGAGGGACACACCTGTAACCCCAGCATTTGGGAGGGCAGGGAAGAGGGTCACAAGTTTGAGGCCAGCTTTAGTTAAAAAAGCAATACCCTATCTTCAAAACAAACCAAACCAACAACACATCATGTCCTTGTGAGTATGCGTACGTGAGATGGGGGTGAAGCCCACACATGCAGATGTCAAAGTTGACCTTAGCGTTCCCGTTCACATTCTCCTTAGTTCTGAGGCAGGGTCTCTCTTACTGGACCTGCAGCTTGCCTGTTTGACGAGGCACCTGACTTCCAGGATCCACCTGTCTCCACCTGTCCCACCCCGGTGCTCAGCACAGCTGTGCACCACAGCAGTCAGCCCCTGTGTGCTGCTGGGGATCCGAACTCAGGTTCTCATGCTTGCACGGCAAGCATTTCGCTCACTGAGCTATCTTTCCAGCTTTCCAAAACGTACTTAATCTGAAAGATCAGATTTACTCTAGAAGCTCCAAGTTATTTAGACTTTGAAAATACTTTAAGACATTTAGAACAACTCGAGTAAAAAGTGTCAGTATGCTCTTGTTAAATCACGTTCTTTTCTTTAAATAGGGCTTTGCAGTTTGCTGATGTGATTGTGTTATTCGGTGCGAGACTAAACTGGATATTACATTTTGGACTGCCTCCAAGATATCAGGCAGGCGTGAAGTTTATTCAGGTACTCAGAGCGGGGCCTTCAGATCGACTCTTTGTTCTCCCTCTCAGCCATTGTAAGCTCTGCTTTCTTCTCGGCTTTTGTAAAGAACCTTTTCTCTTCTGACAAAAATAGATTTTACAAATTATCTAACATAATTACAGGTACCAGAGTTAAGCTGCCCTTTCAAGCCTACAAGGTATCTCATGCTAATTCTAACCAGAAAAGCTTTCAAAGTCAAGTTTTGAATAGTTTGAAAAGGATAATTTGCCTCTTCACAGTCCCACTGTATTTAAAGACAGGGAAAGAGGCTTAAGTAGGATGGTAGGTGGGAGAGACTCCCTCAGCCTTGGTAGGGGTGAATATGTCTTTTAGATGACAAAACTGTCAACCTTCTGAAATCTCTAAATGACTTTGCTTTCGCCTGCCATTAAACTGAATCCCTGGAAAGTACTCTAACCTCTCCTGTGACTCTGTGGCCAGATGATGGCATCAGATCCCCTGTAACTGGAGTTAGTGGTGACTTTGAGCCTCCGTCAAAGCGTGGGTGCTGGGGTCAAACTGAGATCCTCTAGAAGAGCAGCTGAGGCTCTTAACTTCTAGGCAGTCTCTCTAGCCCTTCTTAACGTTTTTTGTAATACCATTGCTTATTATTTTTATTAACTACATTTATTTAGAGTGTGTGCATTGTGTGCATGTGCATTGTGTGCATGTGTAGTGTATGTGTACTTGCATGTCATAGCACATGTGCTGAGGTCAGAGGGCAACCTATGGGAGTTGGTCATCAGGCTTGGTGAAAGGTGCCTCTACCCACTGAGACATCACCGCAGCCCTTCTTGAAGCTTTTAAAGAGCAAACACAGTGGGCTGGAGAGCTGGCTGCTCTTCCAGAGGACCCAGGTTCAAGTCCCAGCACTCGCATGGCAGCTCCCAACGATATGTAACTCCAGTCCTAGAGTATTTGATGGTCCCTTCGGTCCTCTTGGGATACCAGACATACCATGTGACACACATACACATAAAATAAAAAAGGTTTTGTTTTGAATGTGTCTTCAACACAAAAATGACCAAACATGGCTTGCTCTTTGGGTTTTCTCCTGTTTTAGGTTGATATCTGTGCAGAAGAATTGGGGAATAATGTAAGACCTTCTGTGACTTTGCTAGGAGATGTAAACGCTGTTTCCAAACAGGTAAGAGCCTTTCTCTGGGCTTTAGTTTCTGTGGATTGGTTCCTAAAACAGTCAATTCTGGATAATGCTCCTTTTGATTCACTTGGTGGCATGTCTAGTGACATGAATTTTAAACTAAGTTTATAATGGAAAACCAACTGCAACTTTTGAACTTGGTAAATTCAGCTTATTGCACATTGTTCATATTGGTGGAAGTTAGCGTTTTAAACGCTAGCTTAACATATGAAAATTTAAGGTCATTCAAACCAGAATTCAGTTAAGTAGAATTTAGCTTTCTGGAAAAAAAGTTACAGTATAGATTTTAAAGGAATTAAATTTGACTTGTTGCACAGTGGGAAAATCTAACAGTATATTTTCAAGTAATAAAGAGATTTTTACTCTTTAAGCTGTGATCAGTGACTTAGCAGACTTCCTATTGTATGTAATTTATGCATTTCACTGTGGCAGGAGGTTAGGTAAACCTTTGTCACTTGTCATTCTGTGTAGTTGTGTGTAATCACTTGGGTGATTTACAGCCTGTGTCATGTGGTTCACCGTACTACCCACTGACCTGCCATTAGTCGCTCACTGCAAGCAGAAAGCAAGTGTGTGAGTGATGTGAAGTGTAGAGCAGTGTGTGGCCAGCCTTCTGCAGTGTGTGGGTCATGAGCCTTCTGCAGTGTGTGTGTCATGAGCCTTCTGCATTGTGTGTGTCATGAGCCCTCTGCAGTGTGTGTGTCAGGAGCCTTCTGCAGTGTGTGTGTCAGGAGCCTTCTGCAGTGTGTGGCCAGCCTTCCACAGTGTGTCTCGAGCTTTCTTTAGGAAGATTTTTATGTTTGTGGGACTCAGGTTTATTTTCAAAAAGGAAAGAAAAGTTTGTTTTGTTATTTTCTTAGCTTTTAGAACAGCTTGATAAAACTCCATGGCAGTGCCCGGCAGACAGCAAGTGGTGGAAGACTCTGAGGGAGAGAATGAAGAGCAATGAAGCCGTCTCCAAGGTAACGTGGGGCAGCGGAAATTCAAGATCCCCTCAGGTGGGTGGGTTGCTTAGTCCTTCCCTAGCAGGGCGAAGACAGTCGTAGAAAGCACTGCACTCTGTAAACTTGGGGGTCAAAAAACCAGGGCACAGTTCTCACAAGGTCCACAAACCAGAAAGTGGGATAAGAGCTAATAAAAATGGTAGTGAAGCCAGGCTTAGGGTGCACACTTTTAATCCCAGCGCTCGGGACATCCCAGGGCGCCTTAGGAGATGGCTGTCTGCCCTTCAAGGCCTGTGAGTGTGACAGTTCCTTCTGCAAAGTGGAAAATTTGATCAGTGTGAAATCCGCCTCCCCTTACATGTACACATACACGTGCACACACGTGCACACGTACACACACACACACACACACACACTGCCACTTAACCTTTATGTCACTGCTGGAAACTCTTGTGGCTTTCACATCTGCCCCCGGGGTTTTGCCTCCTAGGGAAGGATTTGGAGCTAAGTTTTGAAATGGCCACTAAGCCTTACTAGCTAGCAGTACAGTGAGTCACTTCTGCATTGTTTGGTGTTTTCTGTTCAAAGTCATTGTTCGTGCAGTACTTCCTCCTTCATTGTCAGGTGGGATGCTGGCTTTTTAAATTTTAGTGTTTTGTGTATTTGTATGTGTCTTGGTTCAGCTGGGTGAAATGTTCAGTCTACACCTAAATTTTCTTCTGTTTAAGTCACTTATTTTTGGGGAGATGCATGTGTGTTTGTGTGCATGTATGTATGTACACCATGTGTGCCTAGTACCCTTGGAGGTCAGATGGAACTGGAGTTAAGAATAGTTGTGGACTACCATGTGTGTGCTGGGAACCCAACCTGGGTCTTCAGTAAGAGCAACAAGCTCCCTTGACCAGTGAACCACCTCCCCAGCCTGACTTAGGATTTCCTCCTGATGGAATGATACATTTGAAAATTTGAAATTTGAGTTAGGCATTTTTGTTCCCTAATGTATCTGTCATCATAGAATAAGTTTGTATTTTGAACCAAACATAGCAGAATTTAGGTGCCTAACTTCACCATGACCGTTTCCAGGAGCCAGTCTCGGTTCTGTTCTCTCAGTGATCATAAATAGGGGTGTGCAGAGTCTCTGTACATCTCGGGTACATAATCCCCAGCAGAGTCTCTCTCTGTGCATCTCGGGGTTAGCACAGGCAAGGTTGTAGTTCTGGGACCAGGCGGGACTTGCACTGGTAAACACAGTGGCTCCTCCTGGTGCTGGCACGCATGTGGCTGTCTGAGGACATCTACCTTGCTGTGTCTCTCATTCAGGGACTTCTAAAATAGCAGCTATGACTTAGCTTTCTTACAATATGTGAAAGAAGAGCCAGGTCTTCGGATCATCTTCCGTAATCCTAACGTCTTAGTTTCAAATTTAGAGCCATAATTCAGATAAAAATATTCTGAAAAATATATAAGACAGCGTTTTTCTAAGAGTGTACAGTAAGATTGTTCTGTTTTGTTGAGCCCAGTGTTGCTCAGCCATCTTTACTACACAACTTCTCCAGGTATTTGATAGGGCATCGACTCACCAGGACATGGGAGATTCCCCAGCTTGTTTATTCATTGTGTCCCAACTGGGACTGTAGGGCACATTGGTGCTAGCATGGTTCTGGGTTGTCCACAGTTCAAAGAGCAGCCACTGTGCAGCCACTTGGAGATCTTGTAGCTTGCTGGCGGTATTCAACTCTTCTAAAATAACTATGGTGATAGCTTGCTGTCTTTGGTTATCTTCCTGATGTCCCAGTATAAATTATTGTATGCTCACCTTGCTATTTTAGGAACTAGCTTCCAAAAGCTCCTGCCTTATGAATTATTACACAGTGTTCTACCACATTCGAGAACTGTTGCCCAGAGACTGTTTCATAGTCAGTGAGGGAGCCAACACCATGGACATTGGGCGGACTGTGCTTCAGAACTATCTTCCTCGTCACAGGTGAGACTCCAAGGAAGAAATGACAACATGGCTAATTTAAAACCCCAGAGAAGCTGATTATGAAAAATATTTGAAAACTGTACATGTCTAGTGTATAGGAACATATTTCAAAAATGCATTTTAAATTTTTGTTCAGATTTATTTCATTTATTTTATGTGTGCTATTTGCCTGTGTATATGCATGTGTACAACATGTCTGCCTGATGCCCTTAGAGGTAAGAAAGGGGCTTTTGGATCTCCTGGAACTGGAGTTACAGGCCGTTGTAAGTCTCCGTGTAGGTTCTAGGAATAAAACTCAGGTCTTCTGCCAAAGCATCAAGTGCTCCTAACCTTCGAGCCATCTCTTCCAGCCCCACATACGCGCTTTTTGTTGTTGTTGTTGTTTTTCCAGACAAGGTTTCTCTGGGTAGCCCTGACTGTCCTAGAACTTAGTATTCTGCTCTGTAGCCCAGGCTGGCCTTGAACTCACTCTGTAGCCCAGGCTGGCCTCAAACTCAGAGATCCGCCTGCCTCTGCCTCCTGAGTGCTGGGATTAAAGGCGTGTGCCACCACTGCCCAGCTCATAAGTATGTTCTCAAGTGAGACTTTATAGTTTTATGCCTCCTAGTCCTTGGTATAGTATGATAATTTGTATATTCAGTGTTCTGAGAGTGTATTTACAGTCATCCAAGCAAGCATGAATGGCTGTTTTCTTTCATGCTGCTTATCCTTGACAAATTTGTTCTTATGTTCCAAAGATTTTATATTAAAGAAAAATGTCCGTTAATTTTTTCCACAAACCACATAAACATAGACTGAAAGGTTTGTGTTAACACTACTCTGTAGGATATATGCAAGTGAGTTTGACTTTTGCTTTGTTCTTAACAGGCTTGATGCTGGCTCTTTTGGAACAATGGGAGTTGGCTTGGGATTTGCCATTGCAGCCGCTATAGTGGCTAAAGAAAGAAGTCCTGGGCAGCGGATCATCTGTGTGGAAGGAGACAGTGCCTTTGGATTTTCTGGCATGGAAGTGGAAACCATCTGCAGGTAAAGTAGAGCCATAAGTCATAGCATTTCATGCTCATAACTAGGCGATCTTACAGGACTCGCTTGCTGCACAAGCAGGTGTCCTATACAGCACTGTCTAAGAATTCATGGAGAAACTCCCACCATCTGAGCTGAGGACTCCACCAGCTCCATACCAGCTGTGTTTAAGCTACAATAAAACTGTCCTACTCAGAGCTCTTAGTAGGGTTCTCTGAATCACATTTTGGGACTTTCAAAGCTTTGATATATAAAATTGTCAAGATCAAGAAAACCAGGTTTGGCAATGCACTCTGTAGTCCTGAGGTAGCAGTGGAGGCAAGAAGATCTGGAGTTCAAGGTTATCCTCAGCTGCATAGCAAGTTCAAGGTCAGCCTGGACTACATGAACCCGGGTATTAGGAAAGGGTGGTCCTGTTGGAGGTTTACATTGACATCCACCAAAATGATGGCGCATGGAGAGAATTTAGCTCTCTGGGGGTGATGACTCCCGTCTAGCACAGAAAACGGTTACCACATTCCTTTACTTAGTTCTATCATGACTCCAAGCCCTCAGAAATTATATACATTTAGAAAACAAAGCCCACATTCTTTTTCAGCTTTTTGGGTTTTTTGTCTTTGCTATACTGTTGAAGATATTGTTGATGCTCTTTTTCTGTACTGATCACACTGTGCTGGTTTTGACTAGAGATGCAGATTGGGTGTTAGTTGTCTGTGCATCTCTCACAGCATCCAGCACAGGCTAGTTGTCATCGAGGTACTCAGTAATAGAAGGAGACTCTTCAGTGTTCCTAGAAACCATCTGGGAATAGGCCTCAGAGGAGTGGGGGAGGTGTTTTTTCTTGTAACCAACTGGAAAAGTTCAGTGACTTACCCAAGGTTCATAGCTAAGCAGATTACCAGCCCCAAGTCTTGAACATGTTCCACTACTGTGATGTTTCTATCAGTGGTTTGGTATTTTTTTATTAGGATAATAAATGCTTGATTTTCTCTCTGATATTGAAATTTTCTTATAGAGAACATCTACTTTTAAGTAAAAATTTCAGTTTAAGAAAAGAAATTGCTTTATAAAGAATGATATTCATGTTTATTTCACTTTAGGTACAATTTGCCAATCATACTCTTGGTAGTAAACAATAATGGAATTTACCAAGGTTTAGATGCTGACACCTGGGAAAAAATGTTACATTTTCAAGAAGCTACTACAATGTGAGTAACTCAGAACAGTGTATAATTATGTCAAGTATTTGGTTTGTCTATTAAAAGTTTGCTGTGTTGGAATGTACCTCCATTTATACACTTGGTTAGTTCCTGAGGCCATTTAAAGGTGGACGCCAACTCTTTGTGGTTCCATTTAAAGGTTGGACGCCATCTCTTCGTGGTTCCTTTTTATACAACTGCCCATGACTGTTGATTGTTTACAGTCAGGGAACCACTGAAGACTCAGAGCAAGCTCTGTGATGTCTACACTTAGGCAACAGTAGTGCTATCACTGACACCACACTAGGCAGGACTGTTGATGAGGTATTAGTCAGGGTTCTCTCAAGGAACAGAACTTGTGAATGTATATACGAATCAGCATCAGGGAATTTATTGGCGTGGTTTACAGGTTGTGGTTTGTCTGGATAGTCCAACAAAGGTTGTCTTCCAACAGAAGAACCCAATAGTTGTTCAGTCCGTGAGGCTGGTCTTTAGTCCATGTTGGAATCCTGATGAAGCAGGCTCTAATGTCTCAGCAGCAGAGTTGCCAGCAATGGATGGCAAAAGTCTGGATGGACTTGCCAGCAAAAGGGAGGGCAAGCAGACAAAAAGCAAAAGTCCCTTCTCCCACGTCCATTTGTATAGGCACAACCAGATGTGGCCCAGAGTGAGGGTAGGTCTTCCCACCTGAAATAATCCAGTCAAGAGAAGTCTCTCACAGATGTGCCCAGACGCTTGGGTTTTAGTTGATTTCAGATGTTGTCAAGGTGACAGCCTCGCTTAGCTATCACAGGTGCTGGCATGTTATGTATAATTTAAAGATCTTCCTTTCTTTTCCTACAAAGCTAAACCTTCACTATCTGATGGCAGAGTCAAGCTTAAGAGTGAACTGGTGTTCAGTCTCCATACAATGTTCTCTACTGCTTCTGTGTGGTGAATAGACATCTGTACCAGAGGGCAAGAAACATGGGCCAGACTGTTCTGTAACATTGCCAGTTAGCACCCTGATGACTTACATGAACACACACACATCACAGCCTGCAGCCAGGTGACTCAGTACACACTTTGAGAAATGTCCATATCTATCTGAATCTCCTGGAGCCACTGAAAAGTTAGTGTCAACAGGAACCAAAGCCTTCGCAAAGCTGAAACTGTTTTACAAAGTTGAGACAATGACTTCAGAGTTGAAGACTTTCAGACTGAAGGATATACTCACATCCAACAATTAGAGCGCAGGTGGCTGTTTAAAGTGCTGTCATAGGGTTGGTGGATATTGCCTTTAAGGCTAGAGTCCAGTGGCCAACTTATTTTTGGTTGGTTTTGGTTTGGTTTGGTTGGTTGGTTTTGCTCTAAAGGGGAAAAGAACTATATTTTTAAAAATCTTTCAGGAAAAACAAAACAAAACAAACAAAAAAGTCCAGGCATGGTGGCACCTGCCTTTACTAGCTGCTCAACAAGCTGTCGGTTATGCTGCGTTAACTGTTAGGGATGTTGTCACTGGCAGATAGAGCTGCAGTTTCTTTTAATAATAAAAGGCCTGGAGTTCAGCTAACTCACCAAAGGTGCCTGAAAATCCTGAGGTGGAGCAGAGGAGGGACAGGGACAATGACATTTGTCTTACGTACTGCCATTATATAGAGCTGTTCTGGAAAAAAAAAAAAAGGATGCCCTGTGGGTCAGCTTAAATTGTTTGCAGATAATCTTGGGAAATTCTTTGTTTCTAGAAGCTTAAAGATTTTAATTTTGTTGACTTACAACTTGCTTTCCAGTGTCCCTCCAATGTGTCTCTTGCCAAACTCGCATTACGAGCAGGTCATGACTGCATTTGGAGGCAAAGGGTATTTTGTACAAACACCAGAAGAACTCCAAAACTCGCTGAGGCAGGCTCTGCAAGACACAAGCAAACCTTACCTTATCAACATCATGATTGAACCACAGAGTACACGGAAGCCCCAGGTAGGTTCAGTTGCTAAGCAGAAGGCAAGAATGTATATTCTCTGGGGACTCCTTCCTGAAAGGCGTGCCCACCACAGTCCAGGGTTCTTTCTAAATTTGGTGCTGAGTTTGGCAGTTTTGTTTGCTTACTCAACAAAATATTTGTTGAGATGTTGTTATGTGTGTTGCTTAGAATAACAGGTGAGCACGTCCAGGCTCTATCCTCATCCACAGAGCTTACAGTTCAGTAGGGGAGGTGGACAGTAGGCTACCTCACAGCTGTCTACATGACAGAGCATGGTAACCAGGAGACAGTGTTGATGTTTTCACCAGGTATAAGGGAAGGAATACATTGTTGTTATCAATCTCATTGGTAGTAGTGCATAAACTGTGGTCAGTGAGGAGTTAGCAGAGAGGAGATGGAAAGAGGTCCAGGGCTCTGTGTCAAGAGGCAGCCAGTTGGAAGAGCTGAAGGAAACAGTGCAGTGAGCAATGTGGACGAGTCTGCAACCAGTGGTATGTGCACCCAGTGGTGTGGGCAGCCAGTGGTGTGTGCAGCCAGTGGTGAGTGCAGCCAGTGGTGTGGACAGCCAGTGGTGTGGACAGCCAATGGTGTGGGCAGCCAGTGGTGTGGGCAGCCAGTGGTGTGGGCAGCCA